>CM056589.1:59563982-59621482 GCA_029721435.1 Gymnothorax reevesii | reverse complement strand
CTTCTACGACCGCTGAGACACACAGACTCATAGCCAATATCCGACTGCATTATTCCACACATGAACTGTGGGCTCTATCGCAGTCGCAGAGATTGCAGTTCCCGAGTCAAAGGGCCTACATATTTCAATTCACATGCAGGCTATTTCTTTATTTAAGGTATGTATAATAAATGAAGGCATAGGTGCTGACTGCAATAGCTAAGAATCTCGTCACAGTGTTTGTTATCACTGATGATGACGGGCGATCATAAGCTGACCCAGTGCGGCACCTGCTGCAGACTGTGTCCATCATTTCTGAACATCACAGCCTAAGACGTGCGAGGCAAAATTCAACAAACTGAAAACACAACGAAACACTTCACATCAATTCGATGTTGAAGCGGTTATGTGTTATAAAAGGGCAAATTCCACTCTTTGAGCAAGAGCAAAGTTAGCGGAGCGCAACTACGAGGTCAAGTTAATTTCCCAAGAATAATGTGTCACGATTTCCAGTTTACTCGTTCATTATCTAGCTTGTATTCCGAAGAATCCTGGAGACACAGTGAGATTCACAGCCCAACATGAAACATTTCCAAAAAGAAACTGTATATAATAGGAATCCGAAGCCCAAAACTGCAAACCCAAAACCACAACACCAGAGGCAGGGCATCCACACCATGAAAACCGACCGGTAAACCCACACCGAGGAGCCCCGCAATATCACATTCGAAACGGACAGGAAATTTGAAATAATTCAAAAGACAAACCTGTCTGTCCTTTCCCGAGCGTTTTCTCCAGGCGATACGGTCCCACGTAATTAGCATGAGCACCGCTGCTGTCTTTACCAGACGATGACATTTTGTGAGGTTGGAGAGAAAATAATGATTTCCGTGCAACCAAAGTGCTGCCAATGACGCAAATAATCACTCAATCCTTTCTTGCTCTCTGTTCATCCAACAATCATTTATTTCCAAGATGAGACGTTTGCTCTGGACGGGGTGCCCCTCTCCCTCGCAGTATGCAGGTAGATTTCACTGCTCCTTTTCTCCTTAGCGGGCGGATAGTGGCGCTCTAAACCCGAACAGCATTGTGTTCCGGGGGCGCCTCGGTCGGTGCTGCAGAGCCGCCGCTAGAGCGCAGCTTACTGTGCACTCGAGATGAAAGGAGCACCGCAGAAATAATTGGTGAGTGACAGGGGATCTGACCAATAGGGTGCAATGTGTGCAAAGAGAGCAAGGCTCTGTTGAGCGCTTTATAGATTCATTTCAATAAAACAGAAATGTAAAAATGTAAAAGTAAAACATATTTAAAAAACTGATTGAAAAATATCATAAAATTGTATTCTTTGAAATTTTAACTTTACATTCGAGTGCATTTTCAAAAAGGGGCTTAAACTATTTAGCTTCAGATGGTTTGTGAGAATATTTTATGATTTTAACAGCAATACTGTTTTTCAAGTTAACTGGATATCGCCAGCTCGTTTCCCAGCACCAGGCATCATTGACATTGCCAGCTGTTTGGCTTATTATGACAAATGTAGCAAGTTCATAAAATTGTGATTATTCGGACATCGCTAAACGGGCTGTTACAGAACCGCCCCCTGCTGGGCAAACCCAGCTTATCAAGCAGCCTGACCCGTTAGAGCAGAGGTGGGCAACGAGGGCCGTATCTGACCCTGGTTTCAACACCAACTTCTGGCCTTCAATTAGTTGATTGTCTTAATTAGCCCAACCATTTATTAAATCTGACATTTCAGGACCATTTATTTAATTGATCATGAATGACCACCAAAAGCTGTTCTTGTCTCCCTTCATGGAACATTTTTCTTTGATCTAATCATTGCACAAATCTATATTTGTGTATGCAACCAATCAAGTCAATTAGTCAGGGTAATTGATAAAAATAAAAACCTCCATACACACCGGCCCTCCAGGACCGGAACTGCCCATCCCTACGTTAGAGTGAGGGTTTTTCAGCAGATTAAATTCTTACCAGCAGTCAGCTATTTTTAACAACCACCATCTCCTATTTTGATCAGTTCCCAGGTTTGATTCTTAACAGTCACCAGTTCATATTGAAGAGACCTGCATCTGCTGAAATGCACTCGCTTGTAGGAATTAGGTTTTGATTTACTGTCACAGTTCAGGGTTTTGTTTTTTTTTTTTTTGTCCGTTTGTTTTTTTTTGTTTAGTCATGTATACACCTAACAGCACATTAGCTTGCAGCCTTGTCAGTTGTGTTTACCTGTTAAATACATTTTACTGGCCCACCCACCACCCCGCCCTCTTCCTTACGCGAAGGAACATCATCTCATAACATTCCACACAACCTACTGGTAGGGAGACTACAGCCGTACTGTCCCACACCTACAGCGTCGATGACAGATGATAAAGCCCAATCATTGGACTGATAGAAGGCAAATCAGCTAACTAATCATTACAACAATTCACATGACAGACAAATCAAAACAGGTTATTCAAGATCACCTAATTTGTAGGAAATTAGCATAATTTCAAAGCTTTGCCCTTCAGTGGCTCACTGTGATCTTGTTTTTGGCCGTCAACTGTGAGAAAGTGTTTCGGCAGGAACCGAGAAAGGATTCAATGAGTTCTGCGGCTTTTTTTTTTTTTTAAGCCGTTTTAAGTGGCTGTTGATCTGTAAATAAAAAATCCATATAATGAAACGCCAATCCTCCTATTAGGGTTCTTGGTAGGTTGCACATTCATTTTTGAAATAGTCAACTCTGAGCAAGTTTTTGTTCAAGCTCTTTGAAGATAATGTATGAGATTTTGTTTCGTTTCATTCGACGATGCTCTGGAGATCGTGCGTTCGAGGGACTGGTGCCAGTTCTGTGGCTCCCAATACACAGCGTCACAGACTCTGGAACCTGCTGCGCTCTGGAATATGAAAACCCCACTCAGTGTGTTAACATGGAGGAGCAAGCTGGGAGGTGCGGTCTTTGCACTAACACAGATTGATCAGTATTTTAATGGCTCCTTATTGTATTTCAGTTCATCAGGCTTTGAATTCCAAAGATTGATTACATGTCATGACGTGACTGACTGAAAGCCAAAACTTATTTTTCTGGCCTTCCTCCATTTGTCAAAAGCTGTCAGCTGCCAAAAGATAAAACAAATTTTTATATCTTTATCTCAGCAGTAATTGACAGCAACACTGCGCTACACATGACAGTAGTCTGATCCTGTAGCATTCGCAGGTGGTTTCTCTGTTGAAATGAAGTCCGTATGCATTTTTACTGAATGTGGTGACATAAATCAGTGTTACACACAGATTGTCATTGAACACTGACCTATACGCACATTTGTGACAGGTATTGGGTCAGTTGGCCCTCAGATGTGCAAAAATTGCTGAAAGAAAAAAAAAACTGTGAGAAAAATTCAGGCGTTGGGGGTTTGAACAGGACGCCACACTTAACTCCCCCCACAGAGGGAGCTGTTCTGTTTCTTCAGTTAGACATCTATTCAGGGTGAAGGTATTAGAATAATTAAAAAATTCTAATTGCAACTTCAGATTTCAGAGTTATTGTGAATTGTTGAAGTCGAATCGGTGTACGTCCCATCAGAGGTAGAGGGGGTGAGAGACAGCGAGGGGAATCGTGGTTTGTGTTCTTCCATTGTGCCGTCAGAGACGATCATCAACTGAGGTTAATTACTGACATCCTCAAATCCAAAACATTCCTCTGTTTCTTTCCTCCCTTCCAAAATCTCAGGTAATCACTTATGGAGCTCCCTGTGTCCTGGCGATGCGTTTCCCTGTATAAGACACTAAAGGCCCCGCTTATGGTGTTATTTTATTGATTTTATCAGTGCAGTTTCATTTCTAGTCTTAATATGCAAGTGAAATAGCTTTTGACACCTGACACAAGCGTTACACGGATAGAAAGGAGTCTGACAGTGTCATTGCTGCGCTTCCGCTTACACTGATGACTGTCGCACGCTCCCTGCAGTTCATGACTCTGTTGCCCATTTATCTTTCCTCGTGCAAAATGTACTTCAGATTGATCAGGCAGTCTGTCATATTAAACTCATTAATCATTGAGACCATCATCCAATTTGCTTGTTGGACATGCTTTTCCATCTACAGTATTTATCGGAGTTAAGACAGCGCACAATTATGCGTAGATCTTGGGCCGTATCACAAAGAATCTTATCTTAGAACTGGGAGTAGGCTGCTCTTCAGTGGTGCTAATACTTCCTAACTATGAGTAACTATACTGAGCAACAAAGGAAATGCAAATTAGCCAGTTAGCTAATGCACTCTTTTGGTTACTCAGGGATAGTGACTGCAAAACAAAGAAAAGTTTGATGAAATGAGTGTTAATGTGCACGCGCTAGTAATACATTTGGGTTTGTATAACAATCACATGCAAACTTATTTTCCTTTCTGTATTTAATTAACGTGCATTTCTTTTGTTGTTCAGTATACTTCAAATTGCTTCACAAAGCTGTTAGGGAAACTCCTAGTACAGCCTTGGGCAAACTCATGCATTAAGAGTCGAGTTGTGGTTGACCTTGTCACCAAGGATGATGTCGCATTTTATGTTTGCATTTATCCATGTCCACACTGATTGGTTGATGGAGGAAACTTATCTGACTCCACCTGCCTGTAATAGTGCAAATGTAGATGACGTCTCCTGTCACGTCTTCATCGTTTTGTTAATGATTTCCCCCCACACTCCAGCTGTCCTTGTCAGTTTCCATTTTGTTTCCTAAATTGATTCTCATTATTTATTGTCTTGTTTCTCTCCCCGTCCCTTGACTCCTCCCCTGCGCTCGCTATTTCCTGCCCATGTCATTAACTGTCATCTCAGGTATTTAAGTTTCAGGTCTTCATCTTCCCTTGGCTGGATTGTCAATTTTCTTCATCAGAGGTAACGCCAAAAAAGGCAGGTAACTCTTCATGAAACAAACTCTCCTGAGCTTCAGCAGTCCCGGCTTGTGACCTCTTTCAACCTCCACTTCATCCCAGTTTAAAGACGTGCGCCTGCCCTGTGTGCCCAGATTAAACTGGTTTGCCATCCTTGTTACTGACCTGAGACCAGTCTTATTGACAGCACTTAGCCTAACCCCCTGTGTTCAAATCCACTCCCGTTTGACTTTGGAGCGTCATTTACATTTTCTGTGGGTGAAGGGTGCAAATTTGGCTTTTCTGTGATCTGTGCCTAGTTCCTAAATTCTGCAAAACAACAGTCTCCCAGTGAAATAAAGCTGCATCTTAACATATTTGACTTCTTTCAAACAATAAAGACAATTATTTTGCAAACAAATATAAAAGAAAAGGGAACTGGATGCCGGAATAACTTTTCTTGCTGATAAAACTTGTCCCGGAGAGGAAAATAAATATAAAAGGGAATATTAGATCAGGTGTTACATTGCTGACTAAAAGAGATCATGAAAAGACGTGTTTCTACTGAAACAGCTGCTCTCCACTGTTTACAATCCAGCAAAGCGCGGGAGAAACGCTGCTGATCCTCCTGTTGTACACAAACGCAGAGACAGCAGAATAGAAGAGGCAAACAGGTTTCATCACTGCCCGTGTCACGGAGGGAGCCGTCGAGATCTTTGGAGGAGAGCTAATCGGCCATTATGCAGTCAGTTCCCACTCACCCCGAGTCCACAGCCTCATCTGCAGCCAGTGAACCCATGCAGGTGGACCGAACACGGCAAAAATCAGCTGAACGCTTAACAAGGATCAAAATGCGTCTGCTGTGGCAATTCAGGTTGCCTCATGTTCACCTGCTCGGTAAAAGCCCCACCATCGCTTCTGGCCAGGCGATAACAGATGTTTGTGACCCACGGTGCGAATGCACTGATGCGCAATCTCTTATACCAGCGTTCAGTTAGACTCTCCAGGATCTTCAGCCTGAATCTGGCCAAATCAAGTCCATAGTAGATGGAAGCTTCATGAATGTCAAACTGGCCAGTAACTCTCCTCCACCCCACTGACGCGTTAACCATCACCAGAGTCAAAATGACTTATATTACCCACGTCACGCCCCCTGTTAACCTTCGGACCTCAGGCAATCATCAGGAGGAGACAACATTCTACCTCATCTAGACACTGCAGTCTCCAGCTGTGCTGAGATACCTGTAGCTCATCCAACTTAACCCCAGAATGGAGCGGAACAACACCACATACTGAACTGGGGCACAGACTGTTCTTTACATTGCCAGCACAACGCTGGTCCAATCAGCCTGACCAAAGTACCTTCCTCCTGAGCACCATGATCTTCAGCCCTGAGCCACATCTCATCCTGCATATCTCTCCTACAATCGTTCAGTGTTTGGCACTTTTGCCTCAGAATATGGAGGTTCTGGGTTACAGCCTCGGCCAGCCAGAGCCACCCATTGTAGAGTTTGCATGTCTCCCCCAGTTTGAGTGGGTTTCCTCCGGGTCCTTCAGCTTCCCCCACCCCGAAACACATGCTCTACAGAAACACTCCTGCCAGTGTCCTAGACCAAAATTCAGGCTTTCGAAAGACATGCTCTCTAAAAACACTCCCACCAGTGTCCTTGACCAAGGCTCTGGCTTTAGAAAGACATGCTCTATAGGAACACTCCTACCAGTGTCCCTCACCAAGGCTCTGGCTTTAGAAAGACATGCTTAGGAACACTCCCTCCAGGGTCTCACACCAAGGCTCTGGCTGTAGAAAGACGTGCTCTGCAGGAACACTCCTACCAGTGTCCCTGACCAAGGCTCTGGCTTTAGAAAGACATGCTCTACAGGAACACTCCTATCAGTGTCCCTGACCAAGGCTTTGGCTTTAGAAAGACATGCTCTACAGGAACACTCCTACCAGAGTCCCTGACTAAGGCTTTGGCTTTTGAAAGATATGCTCTATAGGAACACTCCTACCAGTGTCCCTGACCAAGGCTCAGGCTTTAGAAAGACATGCTCTATAGGAACACTCCTACCAGTGTCCCTGACCAAGGCTCTGGCTTTAGAAAGACATGCTCTACAGGAACACTCCTACCAGTGTCCCTGACCAAGGCTCTGGCTTTAGAAAGACATGCTCTATAGGAACACTTCTACCAGTGTCCCTGACCAAGGCTTTGGCTTTAGAAAGACATGCTCTACAGGAACACTCCTACCAGAGTCCCTGACCAAGGCTTTGGCTTTAGAAAGATATGCTCTATAGGAACACTCCTTCCAGTGTCCCTGACCAAGGCTCAGGCTTTAGAAAGACATGCTCTATAGGAACACTCCTACCAGTGTCCCTGACCAAGGCTCTGGCTTTAGAAAGACATGCTCTACACGAACACTCCTACAAATGTCCCTGACCAAGGCTCTGGCTTTAGAAAGACATGCTTGGGTACACTCCCACCAGTGTCCTTGACCAAGGCTCAGGCTTTAGAAAGACGTGCTCTGCAGGAACACTCCTACCAGTGTCCCTGACCAAGGCTCTGGCTTTAGAAAGACATGCTCTATCGGAACACTCCTACCAGTGTCCCTGACCAAGGCTCAGGCTTTAGAAAGACATGCTCAATAGAAACACTCCTACCAGTGTCCCTGACCAAGGCTCTGGCTTTAGAAAGACATGCTCTATAGGAACACTCCTACCAGTGTCCCTGACCAAGGCTCTGGCTTTAGAAAGACATGCTCTATAGAAACACTCCTACCAGCGTCCCTGACCAAGGCTCTGGCTTTAGAAAGACATGCTCTACAGGAACACTCCTACCAGTGTCCCTGACCAAGGCTCTGGCTTTAGAAAGACATGCTCTACACGAACACTCCTACAAATGTCCCAGACCAAGGCTCTGGCTTTAGAAAGACATGCTTGGGTACACTCCCACCAGTGTCCTTGACCAAGGCTCTGGCTTTAGAAAGACATGCTCTATAGGAACACTCCTACCAGTGTCCCTGACCAAGGCTCTGACTTTAGAAAGATATGCTTTATAGGAACACTCCTACCAGTGTCCCTGACCAAGGCTCAGGCTTTAGAAAGACGTGCTCTACAGGAACACTCCTACCAGTGTCCCTGACCAAGGCTCTGGCTTTAGAAAGACATGCTCTATCGGAACACTCATACCAGTGTCCCTGACCAATGCTCTGGCTTTAGAAAGACATGCTCTACAGGAACACTCCTACCAGCGTCCCTGACCAAGGCTCTGGCTTTAGAAAGACATGCTCAATAGAAACACTCCTACCAGTGTCCCTGACCAATGCTCTGGCTTTAGAAAGACATGCTCTATAGAAACACTCCTACCAGTGTCCCTGACCAATGCTCTGGCTTTAGAAAGACATGCTCTACAGGAACACTCCTACCAGCGTCCCTGACCAAGGCTCTGGCTTTAGAAAGACATGCTCTATAGGAACACTCCTACCAGTGTCCCTGACCAAGGCTCTGACTTTAGAAAGATATGCTTTATAGGAACACTCCTACCAGTGTCCCTAACCAAGGCTCTGGCTTTAGAAAGACATGCTCTATAGAAACACTCCTACCAGTGTCCCTGACCAAGGCTCTGGCGTTAGAAAGACATGCTCTATGGGAACACTCCTACCAGTGTCCCTGACCAAGGCTCTGGCTTTAGAAAGACATGCTCTACACGAACACTCCTACAAATGTCCCTGACCAAGGCTTTGGCTTTAGAAAGACATGCTCTATAGTAACACTCCTACCAGTGTCCCTGACCAAGGCTCTGGCTTTAGAACTGGAGGTGGTCCCTGGGCACTGCTCTGTGGCTGCCCACTGCTCCTTACTATAGGATGGGTCAAATGCAGAGGACAAATTACCCCACGGGGTTCAATAAAGTGTATCTTATCTCTTAGAGCCAGAAATTGAGGCTGTGCAAAAATACATCCCAGAATCCCTCGCCGCAAGCATAATCTGTCCTTTCTCCGTCCGAGAATGTAAACACGTGTCAAGGTAAAGTAAAAATAGAAAATTTGTTTGTATGCTGCTCGATAAGTGAGGCCCATTGTACATATTCATATTGCTGTGCATCCAAAGATTTAGGTTTGTACAAACTGCACGTTTTTCTTCTGGATTAAACTGCTTGCAAAACTTCCCCACTGGGACCCACAGCATTGGTTCTGTAATGATGTATTTTATTATTGTATAAAGAACGATAAATGGAGAGAAACCAGCAATCAACGTGAGAGAAGGAGAGAGAGAGAGAGAGAGACTGAGTTGTATTTTCCCCAACAGAATACAGTAGCTCCTATAAATGAAGCACTGATTACTAAAACCCCACAAGTCAAGTCGTGTGTGTGACTTATGGAGTTTTAGTAATAAGTGCTTCAAATGGTCTTGTGTTGAATGCGCTCATCATACTGAGGCGAGATAAACCACTGAAATAAACTAAAACAAACACAGCATTACATGAACCTGCACAGTAAATGTAACGTTCCCATGATTTTACTTAGTAGATGAGATTAATGATTTTTTTCTCAAATTGGTGCAGAGCTGATTTCATCTCTAACTATCTGTCATCCATCCATCATCTCTCCATCCATTCTCCCCCTGCTCTGCAGAGGTGATGATGTTCGGTCACCTGCACATGAACTCAGGACAGAAAAGGAAAAACCTGCTGCCCATAAATAACTGCAGTCATATGCAGACATTATTTAGCATTTTACAATATTCTCTGACCAATGGGATTCTTAGTTTGCTGGAAGGCTCATCAAAATTCATGAATTCATGAAATTACTTCTCAAACATAAATCACAGCAACAATAAGAGCTGGTTATGTTATTTATTTATTAATGTCGGAGGTGAGGCGTAAGCACTGAAGAGAAATAAAGAGTAAAGGCTGAGACGAAAGGAAGACTGTCCGCCATCATGACCGAGTGCGTGTGACGAATCTTCTCTCAGCTTTCTGAGAAGAAAGTATTTTGAAAAACAACATAATAAAATCTATTCTGGGGAAAATAGAAAATTCGATGGGAGGCACAGAAAGATGTGTTCCCTCTGTAATTATGTCTGTGATTATAATATGAATAATTACCATATAAGATAGAAGCTGTTGGCAATCAAGTGGAGGGCTTTGTATTTGCTGGGATAATTATGTTTTTAGCGGCTAAATAATTATGGAGCTTCTAATGCTAATGCTGGACTGAAAGTACTGCTTTACAATGCGCTGCTTTTACATTATCTGTGAGCAGTAATTATTCATGTCAATTCAGAATATATTCTGTTCTTACTGTTCTGTCTAACTCAGTGCTGTTAGTGAAAGTATTACATTTCCCTTCAAGTTACTCATTATGGATGATTGACTGTCTGGGACTCGCTCTGACCACCTGCCAATCAGCTGTGAAATATGATAGATGGATCATCTTTAATGTCTGCCCCATCAGTAATAGAAATTTTCCTTTAACAGGGCTCAATAATACACATTTGTTGATCATGTTGATTCATGGGCTTCTCTTCTGAAAATTGTGCCTTTTTGACTGTCAGTAATAATGAATGAAGAATCCATTAAGCTATATTTTGTTTGGCTTGAGTTTTTCATGACTGAGATTCTATAACATAAGACTAGTCTAATACTAGCAAAGTATGGAAATTAGGATCAGGTCTTCAGAGTCGTGAAAAACAGAACGTGCTATTATGAAGAATGAGGTCATGTGCTTCAGCAGGACGGCCCTGACGGAGCTGGAGTTCGGCCCCAGAGTTAACCCTTGCGTTGTGTTGACCTACTGGTGGCACCTCAGACTGATGGTCATTGGTCAGTCCCACAGGCAGCACTGAGACAGCGACTTATAAGGGACCTGTGACACCCACGTTCTGATTCGATAGTCCTGAGGCTCCATTAGTCTGTTTCCAGCAGAGGACCTCCCTAATGCCCCCGTCAACTTTAAATACATCACACAGCCAGAACAGAAGAACTGCTCTGTACCCTCTCACACCCGGCAGAAGGCCCCTGGTGTGTGTTGTGCACATTTCCACTTGTTTTGGGTTGTTTAGCTGCTGGACACAGAGCAAGGAGCAGAGCGGAGGCTCAGTTGATGTGAAACTGAGGCAGAGAGAGCAGGAGGCGCAGACAGGAGGAGGCGGATGATGCGCCGGAGCGAGCGGACAGACGCACGCAGGCGGTGTGGGGTGTCGGCGGGGTGAGGAGCAGGACCGAGAAAAGGCAGCGAATACAGGAGACGTCTCCATTGCCAGCGACTGCGGCCCTCGGCTACAGGACGCCTGATTGGAGACAGCGGCCGGGCGGCTCCTCGCCGAGTCGGGACATCACTCCCGGCTTCATCCTTTTCCACTCCACCCCCACATTCACATCCCAAAACTCCACCCGACTCCCTCCACCTGCGCAGGCCCAGTCCTCCACAGCACCACCCCTCCCGTCCCGCCCACAGCAGAACATGTCGTCTTGGTCGGGGGGTGTTGGGGGGGGCATTTTAAATGATGATCAGTCAAAAGGCTGCGTTGGGCGTCCAAGTGTGGAGAGCTGCATTAGAGGCCGGGGCCCATCAGCTGTGAAATGGAGTTTGGGCTGAGAGTGAGGGGTCATCTGGGGGGGGAGGGGGTCAGTGCAGAGGACAGACCCCTGGAAACATAAAGGGTGAGGGGGGTGCGTTTCACCTTTCTGAGTCTCTTCAGTTCACTTTCCTCATAAGTCACTGTCACGGGACCCCGCGGAGGATCTGAGGATGGGGGTTGGGGTTTGGGGGGATAATTCATTTCCCCCCTTTCTGTCGGGATGAAACTCACTTCTCTGCTCTGCGTCAAACAGTTTGATTTTCTCACCACAATTAACCTTCAGTTCAACTCAAAATCATTAGACCCACCGTGTGTCCGGCAAACTGCGTCTCCCTCGCCGGAGCGGAGGTCTGTGGGCCCCGCGGTTCTGCCTCACGGACTTTCATCTCACTACATAAGATCTGTCATCTTCCTTTCAAAGGTACAATGACATGAGGTGTGAATCTTTTTCAACCAGGCAAAACAAATGATTCTCTAACCACAATTTACCCTTAGAAAGCTGAAATAAACGTTTGAAAAAATTATACATTTGATTACCATGTGCTGTTGAAAAATCACGTGGCGACTCCCCTGTGGGAGCTCTTTTAAACAAGTCCCCACGTGATAGGTTTTCAGCAGCTTAGATTTCGATATCTGACATCGTTGCGCCGCAGTAGCTCGATCTAGTGCTCAAAGGGTTAACCTTCAGTTTTTCACCTGAACAAAAACAAACGCAACGATAAATAGGACTGAGTCTCTGGGATACGCACCTGTGATCCTGTCCGGTGTCCATGACATCACACCCAGCACCGATGTCTCATCCATCCTTCTGTTCTCCCTCCCACATGTCTGTTCCGGCTCAGAGTCATGGGGTCACAAAGGGGGCGGAGCCCATTCGAGCATCTATTGGCCGAGAGGCAGGAACACGCCCTGGATTGTTGGCCAATCCATCACCAGTATCTCAGTACTGTTAACTGAGCTCAATCACATTTATGGTGTGGCATAACACACACACACACACACACACACACACACACACTTATAAACACACACATTTACAAACAAACACCCTTATAAACATATAAACTTACACAAGTGCACATTTACATGCAGACACACGCTGATTCAAACATGCATAGTCATTGACTCAAAGCACACAAATCCACACACACACACACACACTCACTCATATAAACATACATAAGTGAGCAGCACACAAACATACACACACACACACACACACACATGGATGCGCGCATACACACAAACACACATGCATCCATAACTAATGTTGTCTCTTTGGTGCGGAGCCACCGATTCATGTGACTTCCCTCAACATTATTACTACATCTTGAGTTAAGTCTTACTTAGGGACACTTCAAATTTTAGAAATTAAAGTTTTTTTTTTTTTTGAGATTTCTAAAATTTAGATTTTGTCATTTTTCCTTGAAGGCTGCCTGTAACTTGGCGGACTGCGGCTCATAAATGTGACGGCGGTAGTAAGTTAGGGAGGTGAGAGTAATTCTTCAGCGCTCGACTGTTTTCGAGTGAAGGGTTATAGAAATGTGCTTTTTCTTAAGTTGACCTCGCAGTAATGAACCCCAGGGGGTATTTCGTCTGTTTTAAATGCATGCTGTCTGATAACTGAACAAAATACAAACCACATTTCTGGAAATATCTCCTATTAACTGAAAAATAGTTTTAGGGTAGAGGAGGAAACCTGACGGAATCGCTCTGTCCCGATATTACGGTCCTGCAAGCTACTGAAAAAGATCAGAACTCGCTCAGCGCGCATTATTTATGTTGAAAGATTTTTGGCAGAGGTTTCATTGAAGAATAGTTTTCTGGCTGTCTGGGGTGGGTTTGTCAATCCTTTGAAGAATAACCTGAATTTAACTTGAAAAAACAAGACAGACATTAAAAGTCAGGACAATCAGTGTAAATATTTCAGCGAGCAGCGTTCAGGAGCTTAAAGAAGAGAATCTAGGCCAGACTTTGATCTGAACTCCCAGCAATGGGACGTAGACAAACATCCGTCATGCTCTGCTGAAATATTCACATTCGGCATAAACTATTCATCCGTCTCTCAGTTCTAATCTGCAGAGAAAAGAAAGAATTTATCCCTGCAAATTGAATGTTGTGCCAACTAACGGATAAAATGTTATAAAATATGGTTTGATGCATATGCTGCATTATACATTTATGACACATTTACAGTAAAGTCACAAACATTGCAAAGCAAACTGAAATTAATGAAGTATGTTTGTTGAAGTATGATACATATGTTTCACATGCATCTTAACCCTTTGAGAGCCAAATAAATTTTCAAGGAATTAAGAATGTAATTATCCTTAGCTTTTGAAAACCTATCATGAGTCAACTTGTTTAAAAGAGCTCCTCTTTTAAACATATGCTGAGTACAAATGAAAACGCACCACTTGAAAAAAGTCAATATTTAAGTTCAAATGAACTTCAATATAATTTTTATACAACAACAACACTACAGTGACGTCATCCGACATGCCAGGTGCAAGAAATGCGAGAATTTCAAGTTAACTGTAATGCTAGGAAATTTTCAGCAAAAACGCAACATCTTGCACGCACAACACGGGAAAAATGAATTTCACTCTGAATTTGCGCACACATTGCCTTTAAAAGCAAGTGAATCCGAATAAAATTTCTTCACTGACACTTGTGAAGCGTCGACACTATGCCGCGACTTACAGCCCCTGAACGGGAACGTGCCATAGGCATGCTTCAAATTGGCGCCAGCACCAGGGAAATTGCCAGACGACTACACTGCGCACACACAACGATCGCAAGACTCCATCAAAGGTTTCTGCAAACGGGGAGCACTCGGGACCGTCCTCGACTGGGTCAACAATGTGTGACAACGGCACGTCAGGACCATCAGATCGTACGGGATCATGTCCGAGACCGAACACTACCAGCGACAAGAACGGCTGCTCAAGTCCAAGGACGACGTGGATTCATTCACCCCAACACTGTACGGAACCGTCTGCGAGCTGCAGGCCTGCGTGCACGACGTCCTTATTTCGGCCCCATATTGACGGATCGTCACCGAAACCAGCGTCTACAGTGGGCAAACAGGCACCAGAATTGGCGACTACGACAATGGCATGGTGTCATCTTTTCTGACGAGTCACGATTTCACTTAAGGAACGCAGATGGCGTATACGTGTTTGGCGGAGACGTGGTGAACGTTATAACGCCGATTGTGTCGTTCAAACGGACCGTTGGGGTGGTGGCAGCGTTATGGTGTGGGGTGGAATAAGCTACTGTCACAGAACCCCTCTCCATATCTGCAGAGGAAGGGTGAACGGCGTCTACTACCGGGACCAGGTGCTGCAGAACCATGTTGTGCCGTTCTTCAAAAATTGAATGATGTTTACATGTCTTCTTAAATCATTCATCATCTCAAATGCATCATGCGTATATACTTCACATATCAATCCGTGGACCTATTTGTGAGTGGTGCGTTTTCATATGGGCTGAGTATATTAAACATGTATCTGTTTCAAAAGACTTGTTTTTTAAATTCAAATGGATAGGGATTTTTATTTAATGACTGGAATAAAACAAATTTTGAAACCTCATAAGATATAAAAAGAGTACAATGACAAGTATTAGAGCGTAGAATAGTTTTTTATGGTCATGCTGTTGTTAGGGCACAACAGCTGGCCACTTATGGGAGAGCTGCTGAGAGTGTCTGTGTCGCTTGCAGGTATTACATGCCCAGAATTTCTGATTTTTTTCTGTTTTTTGCTCATTTTGCCGGGACTCTGATTTCGGATTCGGAGCTGCTTTGAGGAAACTGATGATAAAAAAGGTCCAGGGAGACTTCGGCTGCCAATAAAGGCCTGGTTGCATTAATATAAAGACATAAAAGTTCAACATACATACGACCAGGATCTTCCTGCGAATGTAACTTTACAATCAAAAGCTCATGCACTGGAAGACTCAAATACCCGTCACTCGCTCATTAGGACATGATTTAGTGGCCAGATTCAGCTGATAGGGGGAGACACGCACAAGCCGTACACCAATCACAACACACACACCTCACAGACATGCATGCGGCAGAATTGCACAGAGACACAGTAGGGATTCAGACAAGGGTTGTGACAACATATCATCCACAGCTGTTATCCAGGATATCCTGCTTTCTGTGTGCTGTTTCACTTTAAAGTAAAGCCTATAGCCTCCATTTCATTTCATTTTATTCATTCATTTATATATTTATTGGCAATTTTTCTGATTGCTTTGTTTTAATGTGCCCATTTAATAATGGCTTGCTTCACGGGCAGGGACAGTTTTTCGGATGTGATATTTAGATGTTGCAGCATTAGATTCCTTATGCAAATTCTGCACTTGATCAACTTGAGATCTTTTATCTGCTCAGCTGTAAATGAATTAACTGGGGAATAAAGCTCACATGACCATAGAAGATCACTTCAGTCAGCGATCTAATCACGTTTGTTTACCCTTTAAAAGCGGGGTCACAAAAAGTGCTGTAATTTCTATACCATTCACCCAGCTGTGACGTAAACATCCTCGAATTAGAGCTGAAAATTATAGCCATTATTTAAAGTCAACTACCATATACTTTCGCAGACAGCTAAAATGACAATCAATTCAAAATGTTCCAGTATCACATGCCCTGACGATATATCCATGGCAGCCGTGGGGGGAAAGATAAAACCAGCTGCGTTTTACGCACCGATTTTTAGCCACTTCATTGCGGCCTCGATACAGAGCAAAACGCCCTCATTACCCAGAGTGTAAAAGCCAGATATTAATACACTGAAATTACAGAACATGAGGACATTATCTCTATCTCTCTCTCTCTCTCTCTCACACACACACACACACAGCTCATCAAAGTCTTGATTTTTTTTAAGAAGTTGTTTGAAGAATTCAAAGTTGAAACTGCACACACTCCGCAGAGCTCAGTGAAATTACACATCATTTATTCAATAAAAATATGCAGGAAAGTGAGAGAATCAGAGTCGTGTTTGAGCATCTCTGGCATGAGATCTGAGGTTTATCAGGGCGGAACACGGCCCGCTTCATTCGCTCTTTCAGGGATTTAGTTTAAAAGGCTGTGATTGGATCGAACATGAGAAAGATTCGAGTACTGCAGTACAATACTGCACAGCCAGATTCTACTCTACTTGAATGATTCTGCACAGTTTATTCCTTCATGAAATGCCTGTTTCTTGCTTCGTTATACTTCTGCGACAGCCATCATTTCAGTCGCATTAGCACTACCCAGCTAATTACTTCAGGAGACTCCAGGCTGCGCAGTTAATACTATTCGCTTCAGGTTGAGGTTTCTGTTGACGCATCTTTGGCTGAAAGTTTTCATAAATGTGCCCTGTGGCTGTAAACTGAAGTCTGGTGTTGTTTGAAAACTTAGAAACACCTGATCCTCCAGGCCAGGGTACAGTATTTTCATATCAAATTTAATTACCGGGGTTCTTGGGCGTTGTACTTCTGTGAAATTATATTCTGTTTGTCTATATGGATAACAATATTGAGCATGACAGTTGTGCGGCTCGAGGACTTTTTGTCCCCGGACTTTTCATCCTTCGATTGTTCATCCACAATAATGTTTCGCCTTCTGCCTGCACTATAACCCGAACCCTGAACCTGTCAGCAGTGGGGGGATGTGTCTTCACCACAAAAAATCTGGGGACGAAAAGTCCTGTAACCCAGTTGTACCCCAGAAAACCACTGAAGTTTTGGGTAAATGTGCTTAAAAGTGTTCAGTTGTCAATATCTGTGCTGACTGATTCAACACTGTACACAGCAGACTGGGTGTTTAGTGTTTAGTGCGGCACCTCGGTGCTGTGGCTGTTTGAATTATAATATTCAATCCTGTGGAAAGCAAAATACTCGTGGAGAAAGAGCCAGAAGGATTTGCATTCATTTGCAAGCAGATTTACTGGTTTTCTCTCACGCAGCTCGCGGTCAAAAAACAGCAGTGTTGGGAACTTTTTATTTTAGTGCGAATTAAAAACATAATTTCACTCTTTACATTTAAGAAAAAATTTTGCTCAGAATACTTGAGGATGACGATGAAAACAACAGAATGGCATTATTTTCTGCATTTCCATTAAAGTACCTTCCTTTGAAATTAATTTTCATTACAATTGTATCATGGTCTCTGTACTGCACCGTACAGTTTTGACTTCACTGACTCTGCGACGAGAAAGAAAATTCAAAAAGGGTTTGCAGCTTTTTTGGAACTTATGGCAAATCACCAACAGTCAAACCAAACTGTCTCAGTTCAACACAACAGTAATGAGATCTAAAAATATAAGGCCATCTTTTGCAGATCCTGGGTTTCACAGTCTATTCAGAACAAAATGTAAAACTGCCCTGGGTGAAACAGAATTATCATGATAAATTGGATATTTTTCATAGCATGAATTACAATTATTAAAACTCACATGTCATTTAGCAGAGATGAGCAATCTTACTTTGGGGATGAACCAACTCCTCTAATTAAGAGTTATCTGGAGTGTGAGCATATAACGAGCTTTGAAAAAGCCAGACTACAGTTCATAAGCAGTGAGACATGTCAGGGTTACATTAATAAGCTAAACTTTCAGGACTTTTCAGAGGAGAACACCTCACTGCGTGTTAATTGGGTCGCACATACCGTATTCCACCACATAGCAGTGACTTTCTATTATTACCGCTAGATGGCAGTATGCTGAAACTGCAAAGCAGCCTGCTGTGAAGGTCTCTGCTACTACAGCTGTTAAATTCCGGCTTTTACACTTCCAGCCAAACATGATTATGTTTTAGTTGGCGTCAGTTTGTTTGTTTGTTTGTTGGCAGGATTACTCAAAAAGTTATTAATGGATTTTGATGAAATCTTCTGGAGGCGCAGGGATGGTCAAAGGAACAATCCCTTACATTTTGGTCGCATTACAGATCACAATCCATATACAAGAAATTTTCATAAAATACAGGTATTCTTTACCATTGTGGGATCGGGGCATTTTCAGCATTATTGTGCATTACACCATACAAAAGGACTATAATGCAAGCACAAAAATTACAGCATATCATCTCCATAAATATGCAATTCTAAAGAGTGAACGATTATTTGTGCTCCCTGAGTGCTTCTAGTTGGTGGATTGGAATTAAGGGAAAAATATCTGGAGAGTCGCTGAAACAGACACTTACAGCGGACCACACAATTCTCAGAAAGGTTCAGAAAAAAACTGCTCCAGCTTCGATCAGACTTCGATCAACCATTTAACAGTTCAGCGACACCGTGCAGAACACAGGTGAGGAGGTGACTGATATGTGCAAGATAATAAATTGAGGCTGCAACGCAAGGCTCAAAGCACAAGTAAACTGATGAACCCGATGGCCAAGGGAGCTTTAAAACCTGCCTCAGGCTGCTGGGAGTATTCACTGCTCCCAGTAATGCTCTGAGGACTGAGCACAGGTTACCCTCAGCGCATAAAACCTCCCCTTCTGCAAAAACAAGCTCACTGCAGCTCTCCATCGCATGAGTGCAGGACACATCTGAGCCACAATCAGCGCCAAAAAAAAGGGCATCTTTCTACATAACACTTTTTGAAGTAAATTAACTTTTTTTTGTGATTTACAAATTCATACTGACTGCGGTTTGGTGACGGATGACGTCATGCAGGCGATCCAGATCCTTCAGCTCATTGATGCTGTAATGTGAAAATGCTACTAGATGGCAGTATTGACCTTTTTTTGTTAAGCCCAGTCTGGAGCTCGGTTTGGGCATGTCCTGGGCATGTCTGAGATGGAAAGTCCCAGAGAATAAAAAAAAGTCTAAATGTGGGAGGGGGCTGGAAAAGAGTATATAAGGAGAGAAATTGAGCGAGTAAAGTAGTAGGAGAAATTGCAAGGAGAAGGATACATGTGACCAGACCTGTCACTCTTTTCAAGACCAGTGAAGTTTTTTGTGGATTTTTGCCTGTGTTGGAGCATTTCCCTGTCCCAGGACATCACCAAGCAACCCCATCTCAAGGGACTGTTAATATTTTTTTTCTTGTATATGTCAATCTTGGTCAGTAGTATAAATTGTAGGTTAGTGTTGGTCTTTGTTGAATTAAATCTATTTTAGTTTTAACATTTTGTTTGTCATCCCTTGCTGTCTTATATGTCATAACAAATTGGGGCCATAACAATGGCAGATTAGATCTTTAGAGGAAATCTTAAGATTAGAGCTTTTCTTAGATCCTTAGATTAGATCTGTTGGTCAGATGTTTAGATTTGATCTTTTCTTTATTTCTGAATGATGTGTTACAGTTTTGAGTCTAAACTGAAAAGCCTCCGATATGATCTCTTCAGTTCCAGTAACAGAGAATAAAGGGAGGATTTATTTAAGGTTTTAACAGTTGAAAAGAATCAATAAAGAGGATTACAGAGGATATTAATGTGTCCTTCAGTTAATTCAGGAGTTATACTGGCAGTTGCTTTAAATGAATGTAGGTCTGACAGCCGCATTAAAAGCAGGGGTTTTATTTCAAACATTTAGTTCAGGAGTTACAGAGCTGCTCATCAGGGTGATCTTGATCGAGCCCGACACTGATGATAGGTAAGTCAGTTCTTACGGTCTGTGAATAAAGTCCAATGAATAGAGAGGAACAGCTTCATTAAAACACAGGAGTGTATAAACTTACATTTATTCTTGGATTACAGCACATACATAATTATATTGATCATGCATTTATCGGTAATAGCTTAAGGTGCTGGTTTATTCCATTGGATCTTGATCATGTGCTTATGCATAAATCCACAACACTGAGCGCAGACATGAAGAGTTAATGCTCATGAATGTAATGCGACGGGCCGTGAGAGGACGGATAAACACTTACAGCAGAGATACTGATGTCAGAACCCAAGCTCTACTCTGCCAGGGGAAAAAAATCTCTCAGCTCTGATCATAGCGCACATTCATCATGGCATCATTTCAACAATCTTATGCAATATCAAGCCACTTATTTCCAACCACAGTTGCATTAATTTTTGGCCGAGATCTTGTATTGGTGACAGAAGAGTCAAATTACTCCATAAAGCCGTCTCCAGCACATCCTAAAGACTTTCAAATGATTGTTCAGGATGCTGTAGTGGCCAATCCATGTGTGAAGGTGATTCCTCCTGTTCGATGAGCCTCTATTTTAGAATCGGAGCCTGAGGAATCCCAGCATCATCATTCTTTAATATGCCTGCGCCATCAAGAATTCAAAAAAATCCATTGATGGGAGAACATGCGCGTTCATAATAATAATAATATTAAGTTTCATTTATATAGCGCCTTTCTCAAACCCAAGGCACTTTACATAGGACAGGAGAATACAGCAACAAACAAACAAAGACAGTACAAACAAGAAAAAAAAGATGGGAAAAGATAGGGCTATTGGTTGGGAATGGAGGAGAAGTGATCATTAAACAGGCAGGTCTTGAGATGAGCTTTGAAGAGAGGAAGAGAGGGACAGTCATGGAGAGGGCGGGGGGAGGGGTGGGGGGGGGTGGGGGGGAGTTCCAGAGTCTGGGGGCCAAAGCACTGAAGGACCTGACACCCAGGGTGGAGAGTCTGGTGCAGGGGGGGGGCTTTGAAGGTCAGTAGCAGTATTTTGTATTTAATCTGGGACAGAACAGGTAGCCAGTGGAGTTGATGCAGAGGGGGGCTGATGTGTGCAGATGGTTTTGTGAGGGTGAGGAGCCCGGCGGCGGAGTTTTCTATGTACTGCAGTCTTTGAAGGGGTTCAGTTGGGAGCCCAATGAGAAGTGAGTAGCAGTAATCTAGGCGGGACATAATGAAGGAGAGAACAAAGGTCTGTGCGTCACTGACAGAGAGGAGGGGTCGGAGACGGGCAGAGTTACGGAGGTGAAAGAAGGCAGTCTTAGTGTGTGTTTTGATAGGAGGGTCGAAGCCAAGGGTAAAGTTGTTTTCCCAGGTTTTTGACGACAGGAGTAGAGTGGACAAGTGAACCTTCGATGTTGAGTGAGAGCATACTTTTAGGGCCAATCAGGGGAATTTCAGTTTTGTCTGTGTTGAGTTTGAGAAAATTGTTTTGCATCCATAGTGTTAAGTCTGAAAGGCAGTCAGTGAGGGAGCGTGGTGGGGGTCAGAGCGCAAGGGTGGGGTTAGATTAAGCTGGAGGTCAACTGCACAGCAGTGGAAGTTAAGTCTGCAGCTGTGAATAATCTGGCCAAGAGGGAGGAGGTATATGAGGAAGAGGAGGGACCCAAGTACAGAACCCTGGGGGACACCACAGGTGACAGGGGACGTGGGGGACTGATGTGGACCAAGTGTGACAAACTGCTTTCCGTCAGTGAGGTATGACTGAAACCAATTGAGGGCTGTACCAGAAACACCTGTAGCAGACAGACGGGAGATTAAAACATTGTGGATGATGGTATCAAAAGCAGCACTAAGGTCCAGGAGGATAAGAATGTGAACCAGAGTCAGCAGACGGGAGGAGATCATTAACTATGCATAGAAAAGCCGTCTCTGTGCTGCGACATGAGCAGATGCCAGATTGAAAGGGTCACACAGGTCGTGGTGGTTGAGCAAGGTGTGTAGTTGCGAGGCCACCACTCTTTCCTGCACCTTGGCCAAGAAGGGGAGGTTGGAGATCGGGCGGAAGTTTAGTAGAGATGTTGGGTCGTCACTGGGTCTTTCAGCAAGATAATGACCCCAAACCTCTACACAGAAATGGTTCACCAGACACAGAATTAAGCTCCTCCCATGGCCATCTCAGTCCCCAGACCTCAACCCCATTGAAGACCTGTGGAGTGAGCTGAAGAGGAGAGTGCAGAGGAGAGGACCCAGGTCGCTGGATGATTTAGAGAGATTGAGCAAAGAGGAATGGTCGAAGATCCCCCTTTCTGTATTCTCCCATCTTGTGAAACATGATAGGAGAAGATAAGGTGCTGGTTTGTTGGCAAAAGGGGATTGTACAAAGTATTAACATCAGGGGTACTAATAATTGTGGCATGCATGATTTGAGGTAAAAGAATTATTTTTTAATGTGGGATTTTTTTTCCACTGAATAAATGCACTTGAATTAAAGGTTGGATTTTCATCTTTTTTTCATTGTTGTCCTATATTATTTACAAAAAACTGAATTTATTAGAAGCTAAAGAACACATCTTAACCAGGGGTGCCAATAATTATGGAGGGCGCTGTATGATGCCAGATGTTGCTCACATTTCTTGCACTTGGTCACAACACTTAACATTCATTTTCTCTTCAGTATTTCTCTGTGGACCTAGGAAGCATGTTCATTGTACAAAACCCAAAACCAGTGAAGTTGGCACATTGTGTAAATCGTAAATAAAAAGAGAATACAATGATTTGCAAATCCTTTTCTACCTATATTCAATTGAATACACTGCAAAGACAAGTTACTTAATGTTCGAACAGGTAAACTTCGTAATTTTTTGCAAATATTAGCTCATTTGGAATTTGATGCCTGCAACATGTTTCAAAAAAGCTGGCACAAGTGGCATAAAATCTGCAAGTGCAAGTTAAAACTCTACAATGCAAAGCGAAAGCCATTTATCAACAGCACCCAGAAACACCGCCGGCTTCGCTGTTCCCAAGCTCATCTAAGATGGACTGATGCAAAGTGGAAAAGTGTTCTGTGGTCTGACGAGTCCACATTTCAAATTGTTTTTGGAAACTGTGGACGTCGTGTCCTCCGGACCAAAGAGGAAAAGAACCATCCAGACTGTTATAGGCACAAAGTTCAAAAGCAAGCATCTGTGATGGTATGGGGGTGTATTAGTGCCCAAGGCATGGGCAACTTACACATATGTGAAGGCACCATTAATGCTGAAAGGTACATAAAGGTTTTGGAGCAACATATGTTGCCATCCAAGCAACGTCTTTTTCAAGGACGCCCCTGCTTATTTCAGCAAGACAATGCCAAGCCACATTCTGCACGTGTTACAACAGCATGGCTCCGCAGTAAAAGAGTGCAGGTACTAGACTGGCCTGCCTGTAGTCCAGACCTGTCTCCCATTGAAAATGTGTGGTGCATTATGAAGCGTAAAATACGACAACGGAGACCCCAGACTGTTGAACAACATAAGCTGTACATCAAGCAAGAATGGGAAAGAGTTCAACATGAAAAGCTTCAAAAATTGGTCTCCTCAGTTCCAAAAGGTTTACTGAGTGTCGTTAAAAGGAAAGGCGATGTAACACAATGGTAAAAAGGCCCCTGTGCCAACTTTTTTGCAATGTGTTGCTGCCTTTAAATTCTAAGTTAATGATTATTTGCAAAAAAAAAAAAAAAAAAAGTTTCTCAGTTTGAACATTTAACATCTTGTCTTTGCAGTGTATTCAACTGAATATAAGTTGAAAAGGATTTGCAAATCATTGTATTCTGTTTTTATCTACGATTTACATAACGTGCCAACTTCACTGGTTTTGGGTTTGTAAAAATAGTTCAATGGAGACATTTTATTCTTATAATAGTAGTCGTAATAACAATAATAACAATAATCATAATCATCATTATTAGCGGTAATACCATCATCATAGTTGTTGCTCTAGTAAACATTCTCAAAATGTTCTTAAGAAAGTCTATGTAACAAGTTCAATATAATTAATACAAGAGTATCAATACTGTCAGTGAGCAATTCTGAATACTCCTCAGAATTATTTTTATTCCTGTTTCCTAATAGATGTGATCATTTCTAAAATCCTAAGTAGAGTTAAAAATAAATGTTCAGTATACCTCAGCTTCCTGATTTTTTAAAGATTATTTTGAGGGAGCTTTGGCATGAAGACATTTAAATCAAATGCTAAGTATTTTTCTCTATTTAAAGACGGTACATGTGCATACCATCCTGTCATGCTCTGACAGCAACGTTATTTTGGTGGGCAGTGAAAGTAACATTAGTCACCGCGGCGTGTCGCCTGTAATGTGTGTTCGAATGCTTCCGCAGAGGGCTGTTGCCACAACTGTCAGATTTGCAGAGTATGTGCATATGTTTTTGAAAAAAAAAAATCTGACTGTATTATCCAAAGTACTATCAGAAACAGCCAGAATCTAGAATCTGCTGGCCAGCATCAATTAAAAATCTGCGAGCACAAAACAGGAAAAACTGGGAATTGTTGCTGAGTGCCATGACAGTGGAGCTGCCGGGGTTCACTAGTTCAATATCCTAATTGATTAGAGTGAAAATAAAAAGTATCACTCAGGGCTCCTCCAGTGAAAAACAGACTGACATGGCAAAGAAAAAAAATTTTCCCAGTGATTTCATCATCAAGACTAAAAAAGTATTCTCAAATTTACAATGCAGTTAACAGAAATCAGCGAAGTTGCCTATCTGAGTATGCAAATGACCTGGAAGCTTGAGTGAATGCATATTTATTTATTTATTTAATATTGACCCACCCTCAAATTGCGGTATATTACAAGCATGCGGTAGAGTCTAAAGGATAGTGGCAATTGTCATATTGATTTAGGAATATTTAATGTGCAATTTGTCAAAATAGACGAGCAAATACCAAATCTCATCATATAAATGACATAACTGGTATTTCCGTTCAGGCGGTTATGATGCGTCATGTAATAATAATAATTATTATATCATAATTTGAATTGCAGCAAAGGCGTGTCGCGAGAGGTCATGTCCGTCAGTCTGAGTTCGGTGCAGAAGGTGCGGGACACGGGGGCGCGCCTGCGCTGACCAGTATGTTAATGATGTGGATCTTGGAGGCGCTTTAAATACGGAGCGGCGTCGCCTGCATGAACCTCTGAAGCGGGGAAGATCTCACCGGCGCGTCCGCTGGACTGCATTCCGAGCCACAATCAACGTCCCCATCGCAGGTAAAAGGGGGGGAAAACGGCCAAATTACTACATTTTGGAATGATCTCTGCTGTCGTCAAAAATACCGCCTAAAGGCAAAATAAGCTTGGCTTTTGGAAAATTAGAGACGATAATTAATCAATTGATTATAATTAATAGCCTATAGGTTTGTTGATGGCACCTGTAATCGATGTTAAACGATGTCGCATTTTCGACGTAGTAGTTTTCTCATCATCTCAGAGTATTTGTGTTTTTCGCGTTGTTACCTGTCTGGACATCTTGAATTTGCATTGACACAAGTATTAACTGCATAACGCGTTCGCTTTATTGCCCTAATGAAAAAAATCAAAATCTACTACGGTGTTCGATCCCGAGATGGGCTGTTGACCTCTGACACTAACAGAGTCGGCGACTTCAGTTCACGGGCGGCTACGTTAGATATCCTGCTTTGTGGCTCGTAATGTGGCCAGTATACTGATCACAAATCAAATGTGTGTTAAACAGACAATCTTGGTCCAGAACAGATGTGGTTCGTGTATGATATTCTGCCATACATGCGTCATGGATTTAATAAGTATATGTAAAGGTAAATTAAAATTAATTTATGCATTTATGTGCGAAACTAGCCATCATGTTGCATACATTTCCCCCGATTGAAAGATGCCATTTTAAAATTATCTTGAATGCGCGTGGGACTCGCAAACTTGTCACTTCATAAAAATTTATGCCAATTTCTGCAAACTCGCTGTCGGCTGTGGTCAGTAGAACCGAGTTTTCTGATTAGACCAACAGCCATAGGGAGAGTCTCGCAGGTTTTCTTTTCGGAATTTAAATTGCCTACCTGCGGCATGGGGCATTTCCTGATGGTTTTATTACCCCTGTGTGTTCGGACGCGCTGAACACAAAGTCAAAACGACTCCTGACACAAGTGTCGTTCGCACCTGCCTCCACCTGCAGCCTGTCGCCATGGCCTACACGTACGATAAGCTGATCTCCCGCGTCATGGAGGAGGAACCCGCCCGCTCCCGGAATAAGGTGACGGTTGTGGGCGTCGGTATGGTGGGGATGGCCTCCGCCATGAGTGTCCTCATGAAGGTGAGTGACGAGGAGCCGGGGCAGCAGGGCATTACGTAGAAGAATAAAAATTTTCCAAGGATTTATGTTCCAATGACTTGAATTAGTTAACATAATTAGAACAATGTGTCTTCTAGTAGGTGTAGACCCTCCAGAGTACTCAGCTGGCTGAGGGTGCGGCTGGAAGAGACACGTGATAGGTCCTTTACTTTTGGATGTCAGGATTTTACACCAGTGGATGGGGGTGACTGTGCAGTCAGACTTAGAAATATCAATTCCTGAAGATGAAAGGCATATTGACGAAACTAAACTGTCACACGAGGAGAAGACTGGTGTAGTTTAGAGATGATAAAAGTGCTTACTGCAAATTCCGCTTGAAATATATCCTAGAAAACTGAAGTCCCTTGAACAAACTTACACTCATTTGTATTTATCAGAATTTGTGGTGCAGATGAATGAAACTCCATGAATGACCCACTGAAATAAAGATGTGTGGTTGTGTCCCGCGTGTGATAAGTATGGTGGGATTGTGCGAGTGGGTAATAAGGGGTAGTGCAGTATGGTGTGCCGGCTAAACAGTAAGGTTGTGCATGTTTGAGATGCATATGCTGGCATTTCGGAAGAAGCTGGCATTTTGCATGTGTCTGTTATGAGTTCGTATGGTTGTTGTTTTGTATGAGCTCGTACAAAGTGGTTGTACCATGGTTGAATCCTATATGTGTCTTTGGAGAGTTGGTATCATGGTTGTAATATGTGAACGTTTGAGACAAGGCGTGAGAATAATGATGTGGTATAAAGGTTATGTTGCAGGCTCGCTTGAGATGAGGCCTGACACTAATACAGGCTGTGTGTGTTTGTGATGAGGAGATAACATGGTTGTGTTCATGCATTCAGATGAGGTGTGAGGGCATTACTGAGTGTCTGTGATGAGTTGGCATGATGGTGGTATTGTGTGTCATGCGCAGGAGTTGGCAGATGAGGTGGCGCTGGTTGATGTGATGGAGGATAAACTAAAGGGAGAAGCCATGGATCTGCAGCACGGCGGCCTTTTCCTTCGAACCCCCAAAATAGTCGCCAGCAAAGGTGAGCGAGTCCAGGCCTTCAGTGAGTGCCCTGAGATGATCCCGCACTTCAATAAAAGTCATTCAGTTACCTCCTTACATGCGGAAGAATTGAGAAAATTTGCAAATGCAGGATAGATCAGAGCAGATCACTGAGCATAATATGGAGGAGCGGTGTGCAGGAATGAGCACCATTATTATTATTATTCTCAAATTAAATTTGTAAGGTAAAAAGAATTTTTACATAGATGCACAACCTCATGATCGGATGTGGTGAGATAATGACATTAAATGTGAAGTGAGAATAGTTCACTCTTCACAGGTTATTGGAGGTAGAAGCTTTAGGAGGAGCAGTATTCAGCAGTTAAGTGCTGCTTTCATTTCATTTTCCATTTTCGTGGTGAAGGCCTGGTGTTTGCCTTTCCGTTGCTCAATAAAGCATCTTTGCCCCAGTCTTCCTGTGAAAGTGAGATACAAATAAAGTTGGATTGAATACGGTGACATGTTTTTCTGTCCCTTAGATTACAGCGTAACGGCAAACTCCAAGGTTGTGGTGGTGACGGCAGGTGCACGTCAGCAGGAGGGCGAGAGCCGTCTCAACCTGGTGCAGCGTAACGTCAACATCTTCAAGTTCATCATCCCCAACATCGTCAAGTACAGCCCCAACTGCATCATCCTCGTCGTTTCCAATCCAGGTAAGTGAGACATCCTCACTGACACCCTCAGAAGATGGGTGATTTGGCTGGTCTGCGTAGAGGAAACCCCAGTCGTTCGTTATGGAGCCCTCGATGATAGATATGAAAAGTGATGGCACCCAGAAGTAGTAAGTACTACTCGTAATTCACTTTAACTTCACTGTTAAGCATTATATTGCTCCAAAAGTAATTACACCCTGACATTTTTAATTTATATTTCTGTACTCTAGCGCTTGAAGTTTCAAGAGATACAATTTCATAATGCATCATACATTCTCTACTCGGGACAAGTCAGGACTGCAGGCAGGCTAATTCAGCGCCCCAATCCTCTTCTTACACAGCCATGGTTTCACAATGTATGCAGAACACAGTATTGCATAGTATCTTTGAAATATGCGGGGATTTTCAAGAGAAGATATTCTCCTAAAGATAGCAGATGTTGTTCGAAAATCTCAATGTACTTCTCTGCAGTAATCATACCTTCATATGTGCAAGACTCCCTTTCCCAGGGGACTGACAAACACCAGGACAGAACAAGGCTAATGGACTGAATCCTGTCATTAGTAGATAAATGGCCAGTGCCTACTGAACAAGAGCTGGTCTTGAAGATCATTGTTTTTAAGCATTTCAGCGATATATATATATTTATATATATATTTCCTTCATGCATTGGTGCCTCATCATTGCTTCTGAAGGACCAGGCCTTTCTGAGATGTTACTTTTGTATGAAAACAATTGCAGTCATATGCCAACATCAGCCATTTTATATCACACCATTGTTCAACATTTTCTACTTCATAAGTCCAAAATTGCCCATCCAAACTTTTTTTGACACTGCAGGCCTTGATGGCAGGAACGGATGTTTATTTCCAAATGAAATGATGACCAGGCTGAACATTAAATTCTACGAGACAGTAAACTTAGAAAACTTGGCCTTTAGTTTTTATGTGCATTTTCCATAACGTCCCAACTTTCACTAAATTATGGTTGTGAAATTTATTTTGTTTCAAAATAACAAATATGTCACTATGCAGAGACTGAAGGTGTTGACTTTATTTGTATAAATTGGAAGCGTATCAGGCATCTTTAACTGAATATGACTTGAGAACATTCTCGATTCAAATTATTTTAGTCGGTTGTGGACTTGTCTAATGTAACTGGGGGAGGGGGCGGGTAGGGGTGTCTGGGCAGTGAGTGAGACCTGTTTTTCGGGGGACCCCTCACAGTGGACATCCTGACGTACGTGGCCTGGAAGCTCAGCGGATTCCCTCGGCACCGTGTGATTGGCAGTGGCACAAACCTGGACTCCGCCCGCTTCCGCTTCCTCATGAGCGAGAAGCTCCACGTGCACCCCTCCAGCTGCCACGGCTGGATCATCGGCGAGCATGGCGACTCCAGCGGTGAGTCTGTCTGTCCGTCCGTCTGAAAACAAAGACTACAGCTTTGAGTCTGTCCATCTGTCTGCCAGAGAGAGTAAAACCCTAGTCATGGGCCTTCTATTCTGTATGTCTGTCCTTCTGACCCGGCAGTCAGTCTGAGCTGTGTCTGAGGCCTCTGATTCAACAGTACATATGTGATATCGCAGCACCGCGCCTTTACGGCTCACTGATGTCCGCTCGAAAGGGCTCGTGCTGAGCATTTTCCGCTGTCAAGCAGTGAATTGAGTGTCATTTATCTAAAGAAAGCCCTTAAATCCTTAAGTTGCTATTTTTTCCATGGAAACTGTACAACTGGAATCACCTCTTCCTCCCAGTGCCCGTCTGGAGCGGCGTGAATGTGGCCGGAGTTTCCCTACAGAAACTGAACCCAGAGATGGGGACAGACGTCGATCAGGAGGACTGGAGATACGTGCACAAGAAGGTGGTAGATGGGTGAGTCTCCGATGAGCTGGGAGAGCTCCTACCGGTTATGAAGCTACTATCTGTGTCAACATCTTGTTCTTTTCCAAGAAAGATTTGGATGATTTTGTGCAAAATTAGATTTTTTTGCATTCTTACAACATATATTGGATACTTATATCATACACTGTATAAGTCCCAGACACTGAGGAGCGGAGCCATTGAACAGATATAGAGGTGACCAGCTTGTGAGCAACTGTCAGCTTTGAAATGAGAAGTGAATTTATGATAAAGACAAATGTTTGCCACTCGATGAGGGTCGTTTGTAATCTCAGACACAATTTCAAGATATTTAATATGTTTGTTTATTTAATTAGCAAGCACTGAGATAACAACCTAATTAGACATTCCTGGTATTGTCTCATCAGCGCCTATGAAGTGATCCGACTGAAGGGCTACACCTCGTGGGCGATCGGTCTGTCCGTAGGAGATCTGGTGGAATCCATCCTTAAGAACCTGCGCAAAGTGCACCCTGTATCTACACTGGTCCAGGTCAGCATTCTAAAGTTTAGCACTACAAACCTGCATTACCAGGGGATCATAAAATACTGACGCACAACTATTCAGGGATGGGTTTAGCTACTATTATATACTAAGCCAAAATAAAAGCTTCACATTCGTTTGGAGGTTGATAAGTTGAACATACAAGAAATGAGGTTTTAAATAATGATTTAATTCTGTACTCATTAAAGATGGTATATCATAAAAACAATGTCCATAATGTAACCAGTTCCACCGGAAATGCTACGGAAATGTCCAAGAGTAAAAATGGTAAGTTACAACTTGAATAAGAGCAGTGCGCAGGCTATTGCGTATGGTTTAGGAAGTCACTCGACCTCTAAACAATTCATTCCTAGTGGACGTTGCAGTGACAAATCGATTATGCAAATGACGTTAGACAGTTTGTCGGTCTTCTGCATTTGACGTCACACGTGGGCTACCAGAACAAGGTCTGTCAGCTGTGGTGCCAGTTTGTTGGAGACGTGTCCGAAGATCATGGATAGTCCGTCGACTGCATCCCATAACCCTTGCAATGTCAGTGACGGACGTTTCCGTATTCAGCATGCCAAAGACACATTCACGCTGAATGTTTGACAGCCATGGCATTGAAAATCAACAAATAATTAACTGAAAAAACTTGTTTTTCCGAGATGTCACTCGAACGTGCTAACGTGAGCTCAGTTGCACATCTCTCATATGGTCACGTGACTAGGAACACGAGAAAACATGGTTTTAGCTTAAAGTACTCTCGCACGTCGGAGTTGATGTGTGTCATGTCTTTGACAACGCATTTACCCCGAGTGATAATAAAAACTCATTAAAAGTTTCAAGAAAATATTTACAAATTTGAGTGTGAAGTTTCTTTTTTGACTCAGTACAGATTCCAGCCAACCAGAGTGACATTTTGAGAATCCATTAGTACTGCTTTTGTTCTGTTTTTCCCGAACAGATGCACGGCCTTTAGCGATGATAATGGTTTTATAACTCCTCCCTCGTAACTCCTTGACTGAGCAGTTAAAAAAATCTTTGAAGGTTGGGGGACCACAAAAAGCTATGCTGAAATTGAGCAGTTGGATCGCTCTCTGAAAAGGAATCAAATTCTATGTTGTAAATGTAAATTCAGGGAAATTTCATTGCACTTCTAATGCTTGTGACCCGTAAGGTTTATTGAATGAATTCAGAGGATTTCCCAATTTAAAAGCCTCTAAATCAGTCTTGCAGACATTCCTGATTTGTCTTTCATTGTTCTTATTCTTCTCCTAAGACCAGCTTCACTGACTCTGGTACAGTGTGTTTATCTCAGTGTAGGACATTGAAATGTTGCTCCATAACCCTGCATTGTGCCAAACAGAAGGCCTTGAGCAGGAGACGCTCCTCAGCGGAGGAGCAGAACTAGGATCCATATGATACATGTGACTGTAAGAGTGCAGTACAGAGACACACCGCCTGCCCCACCACACCTCTCTCTGAGTCCTGCTGCCCGCCGCTGATCCCACGCAGTGGATATTCCTCTCCCCGCAGTCTGGAGAGCACACACACAGCCATCACACACACTTGTGCGCACAGCCATCATACACAGCCATCACACACGCCTGTGCGCACAGCCAGCACACACAGCCATCACACACGCCTGTGCACACAGCCATCTCACACACTTGTGCGCACAGCAATCACACACGCCTGTGCACGCAGCCAGCGCTCACAGCCATCACACACGCCTGTGCGCACAGCCAGCGCACAAAGCCATCACACACGCCTGTGCACACAGCCATCACACACGCCTGTGCACACAGCCATCTCACACAGCCATCACACACGCCTGTGCAACAGCCATCTCACACGCGCCAAAACTGAAAGCCAGATACACAAACAAGATCACCGCATACAGAACAAACCTACACAATCACATTTGCTCCTTCAGTAAAGCCGTTCCTGACCGAGTCTCTCTCCGCACCCTCAGGGCATGTACGGTGTGAAGGACGAGGTCTTCCTGAGTGTACCCAGCGTGTTGGGTAACAGCGGCCTGACGGACGTGGTGAAGATGAGTCTAAACCCCGAGGAAGAGAAGCAGCTGGTGAAGAGCGCAGAGACCCTGTGGAGCGTCCAGAAGGACCTGTCCATGTGAGCACGCCTCCTCCTGCGCCCCGAGCACGCCTCCTCCTGCGCCCCGCCCACGCCCACGTCTCCTCCTGCGCCCAGCCCACGCCCACGTCTCCTCCTGCGCCCAGCCCACGCCCACGCCTCCTCCTGCGCCCAGCCCACGCCCACGTCTCCTCCTGCGCCCCGCCGACGCCCACGTCTCCTCCTGCGCCCAGCCCACGCCCACGTCTCCTCCTGCGCCCAGCCGACGCCCACGCCTCCAGCTCCACCCATAAAAGCCCTGCTCTTCTCATTTACACAGCCCATTATAGCAGGTCGTCAGACATACCTTAGTGCAGCTCGGTGGACGGAACGTTTCTCTCTTCTCAATCTCCCGGGACCTGGTACCTGCATTAAACTGAACGTTATCATCAGCTGTAAGGACAGGGGGGCTGAGAGCCGTGGTCCTGCGTCAGTCTTATTTTTCACGCAGGTCAAGCCATTTCAAAGGACTTATGCCTTATGAACAGTGACGTGGGCACTCGATGCCCACAGTTATAATCTACAAATCTGTGTTTGCTACAGGAAACTGCAGTTTTAGACGTCAGTTCTGAACATCAATGTAGCATCCTGTAAATTCTGGAAATGGCTGATGGGAACTTGCATTTTTACAATAAAACTTTTCGATCCAAAACATCTCTGCAGATTAAGTTTCAAGTTTGTCAGCCTTCATTTCAGTAATAAAAACCAGTGTGTGAGAGGGAAGTTCTTCCATCTACAGTCTCTTCCCGGACCAGCGGCATCAAAGGTCAAAGGGCGGCGTATCACAGGGTGATCATAAGTCCACATTCACTGTGACAAATAAAGCACACAACAGATTCCCAAATGTCCAACCCGTCGCCCCATTACTGAATCAAGGTCCCTAAGCAGCCCAAACCGACATCAGATCAACACCAGCTGCTAACACAGAGCAGCACCTCGCATTCCCTCTGTGCCGTTCAGCCAGGGGCCATCGTTCCCTCGCGAGTCGCCTCTGCTGTGCACTTACCTGCCTGAAGTTCCGCAGAGACACGCAACCACAACAACAGAGACGCACATGAGGAAATTGTTTATTTTCAAATGAGAACCTCAGAACTTAAACAAAAAAACATTTTACAGCTCCTTCAAAGCGCACGTGTCACATTTGGAATCATCACTGCGTATTATAAGATGGTGTCACATTAAATGGTCAGAGTTGACTGTAAGAGACTATTGTACAAGAAAACACCAACAGCTGATCAATAACGTGATTATTTGTCATTAAATGTACATTCAAATGAAGTTTCCTACGGAACCAGAGGCATTTCAGATACAGTCATTAGTTAATTAAAATCGCACTTAAGAGCAGGAGACCTGAGCGCATCCATAAATCACAGACACTGAACATGCATGATACAAACATTCTCACACACACCATAACTGCGGGAAACTCACCCTCTTGCAAGACCTCGATCAGTGGAGTCAGGTACCCCACAGCCAGTGTAGTAATGGTCACATTACGGTTTGTGTTAGGAGTGCCAGGTAAAATGACCAGTGAGTTATCAACTAATGAGCCTGTTGGTGGATCTGTCTATCCATCTATCTGTCCATCTTAATGTAACAGAGGCCAACGGCGTCTACATCTGCCTGTGACTCTCGAGGTGTAAGGTCCGGTCTGAATGAACGTCTGCGTCGATCTGGAGCCTGTAGATTGTGACGGGCATAAAAGTAGTGACAGAAGCTGGCACACACAGCACAGAACGATGCCAGTCTGTTTACTGCAAGATCACACTCTTAAATCACATATTAATGCCGCCAGAGAGATATGTACAGCAGTGCAGTTACACACGGGACCGTAACTCCGCTGCAGATCACGTTACCCTCAGTCTGCAGAAAGGGCACCAACATAAGCTTCCTTATATTTTTAGCACAGCCCTGCCCGTGGGTTATGGAGAGAATGGGCTTCAGGCCTGACAAGCACTTTACCGAATGCCAGCGCTGCAGCGTACACATCACAGCCATGCAGCGAATATCACATCCCAACATGTGACTTTACATCCTGAACCCTACTGTACCTTCTGCAGTCTGTAAAGCATTGGTAAGGCTACCCACAGCATAATAATATTTTATACAATGTCTTTTCAAAATAAAGACATTCGGCGTTTTGTTCATACATCCTCCACACTTTCAGGGGAAAACACACACACACACACACACACACACAAAAGCTTTGAATGACTCCTTCATCCAAATGCGCTGTACATCTTATTTCAATCATTCAGTACAGATATTGTTGTATCATCAGTCCTGCATTCATACGTTCATGTATGAATGTACAGTAACCTGATCTCTGCTCTGTCTATACAGATCTTTCTCTTAAAAATGCACAAGGAAGCAAATGAGCGAGGGGCCCTCCTCCTGGGGTTTACAGCGTCCGTCTGTACCCGACAGAACTGGCCAGAAACGGTAGCATTTCTGTACTGCCCTCTACAGGCACGAGGAGGACATGCGCCTGCATATACAACAAGTCAGAACTGAAGAAAGTAGTTTTTAGCAGAGAGAGAGGGGAAAAAAAAAAAAAAGAGGTCCCCTGAAGTGGATGCATTTACACAGTGACCTTTGACCCTAAACTAACATGGTGGATGCACAACTACACATTGGTATGAACGCATCCCTCAAGTATGAAGCTGTTGTGCCAACTGGTAGCAGAGATCTCGTCCACACAAAATCGAACACACTTTTACGTCCAGTGATCCTGACCTTTGACTCAAGTAAACCGAATATGGTGGATACACAACTCGACACGAGGAACAACACATGCTGTATGAAGCCGTTGTGCTGAGCGGTTGCTGAGATCTCGTCCGCACAAGAAAGCGGAACACGCCAACACCGATGTTAACGCTGATGCAGACAGGAGCCCGTACAGGTAAACCCTTCGCTGACCGAATGAGACGATGAGGAGGAGGGATGTGTTCGAGAGACGAGGAGCCCGCGGGACAGAGGGATGCAGGGATTCAGATGTCAGTACAGGTCGCTGAGGCCGGCAGTTTTTCGGGCTTTCTGCATCAGCGCTCGGAGCTGGAACTGTTTCCGGGACAAGAGCCGCACATGCTGCGGAGAGGGAGACATGCACTCACTCACCACTTTATTAGGTACACCTGAACATTAACTCAAATAACTCCCAAATGGCTACGCATATGACTACAACTCCACTCGCAAAGCCTGAAGATATATTAACCCTATAATATCCATACACAGACGTAGGAAAAATATGACCACGTAATATTTTTGAAGTATTGAAGGGTAGTATTCAGACCCACTGTTCATCATTAGGTTTTGTGACAGCAAAATATACATTGCTGAACACAACTTCTAATTCCAGGAGCATCATATCTGATACAGCAAAAAATCAGCACCCCTCCAGAACTCAACACTCGAAATTTCAAATTATTTATATGCTTGGAATGCCAAACTTCACTGCCAAAATCCAAGGAAATTCATGAATTCCCATTCACATGGGAGCTATAACCTTGAAGTGAGTGACTACAGGAGAGACTCCTGTAATGCCACTTCTTCCTTCCAGGGGGCAGCACTGTGTATCAGATATGATACAGTGAGCAGTCGTGGTTGTGTTAAATCTTACCAGGTGGGCATGGTTCTTCAAATTTGGTGTTTCATATATGATACAGGGGGCATTATAGGGTTAAGATTCATAAAATTGATTGTGAAGTATGAAATGGTTTATTTGTTTTTTCTCAGACTAAACAATAGAATTGGCAATAAACAGCGTGGAGCTGAGAGATTATGACTATTTAAAGTTAATTATTATTGTCACACACGTAAATACAAGCCAAGTAAAAATCAAAGAAAATCTAAAATACCTGCGAAAGACTTAAGTTACCAGGAAATAACTAAAGAGCGAAAGCAGCGAGGGAGCGGAATATGGGAAAGGGCAGACAGTGGTCGGAGGAACAAAGACAAAATAAGCAAAATGCAGATGAAATATTATCTGCTGATACATATTGCTGTCTAATGGATAAATATGAAACAAACCATTCATGAGCAATGTCACAGATAGTGTATGAGTAAAGCTTTGCTGAAAGGATGTTATGATCTACGGTATCAAATGCTTTACCCAAGTCCAGAAAGACACCAAAGGCAAACTGGCAGCCTTCAACTGCTCTTTGAATTTTGTCATCTGTAATATATTTGAGGTCGATGTCTGTCTGTCTGTGTGTATGTACAAGTTTTTCTCCTACATTTCTCTACCGATTATCACCAAATTTGGTGTGAATATCCATTTGGATACCAGGAAGGACTTGACGTCGCCCAATTTTTGAGAAACGGTCATGAACGCAAAAAAAATGGCAATTTCACTCCGGGTAGTGGGTAGCAGCAAGTAATCAGTAAGAGGGCATGAATGGTTTGCATGAAAACCAAACTGACTAGGATATATTATGTTGTACTTATCTAGATAAACAATTAATCTCTTGTACATAAATTTTTTGAGAATTTGATTAAAGATTGACGAAAGACATATTGGTTGATAATTCACAACAGATGAAGAGTCCAGCTTTACGGACTGTATGGACATACTGTGGTATGGTGGTCGGTGACGGACTCGGGGGTTTCGCTCCCAGGATCGTCATGCGCTCGCCTCAAGAGAACAGAGAGGTGGAGCCATTGACAGGCATTCGCTCGACACCCACCTTCAGGAAGACTTCCAGGTCGATGACACCGCGCCTCAGTGCTTCGCCGAGATAGAAGATGGTGTCCTCGATGGCATTCTCCTCAGCGTACAGGTTAAGGATCTGCTTGTAGAGCGGTGCCGTTGGGATGATGACATCATCAATGTCGTTGTCCTCCGACTGATTCTCCATTTTCTCCAGGGCAGCAGCGAGTTCCTCATCCTTCCGTTTCAGGAGATCAATATTCTTGTCCACCTCCGTCTAGCGGACAGAAAAATGGACACAGAGAATTCAAATTAATCAAAGTCTCATCTTTCCCTGCGATTGAGGCACCAGATGAATTGTTTTACCCGAATAAGCACCGCTGGTGTGCTGGCGTCCATGATTAAAGCAAAGGGAATGATCATGTGAGACAGGGCGAACTCACCACTTCTTGGTCCAGATGGGACACCATCTCCTCCAGCCTCTGATGGCCTCTCCTCAGGTCCTCCTCGGTGCGCTTCAGGGCATCAAGCTCCGCCTGCGCTCGGTCCATCTCCTCCTTCATCCGCCATCGCAGCTTATCGCTCACCGCCGAGATCAGGGAGGCGCGAATAGTGTCCTCACCGATGGTGCCGTCGCGGCTCGGCCCTGAACAAATCAGGCCAATTAGTTTCAGTACAAGATCTCCAATCAAACATCATTAACACCTACAGCCCGTCGCCTCCAGCACCTACAGCCCGTCGCCTCCAGCACCTACAGCCCGTCGCCTCCAGCCCGTCACCTCCAGCACCTACAGCCCGTCACCTCCAGCATCTACAGCCCGTCACCTCCAGCATCTACAGCCCGTCACCTCCAGCACCTACAGCCCGTCACCTCCAGCATCTACAGCCCGTCACCTCCAGCATCTACAGCCCGTCACCTCCAGCCCGTCACCTCCAGCACCTACAGCCCGTCACCTCCAGCATCTACAGCCCGTCACCTCCAGCACCTACAGCCCGTCACCTCCAGCACCTACAGCCCGTCACCTCCAGCATCTACAGCCCGTCACCTCCAGCATCTACAGCCCGTCACCTCCAGCATCTACAGCCTGTCACCTCCAGCATCTACAGCCCGTCACCTCCAGCATCTACAGCCCGTCACCTCCAGCATCTACAGCCTGTCACCTCCAGCATCTACAGCCCGTCACCTCCAGCATCTACAGCCCGTCACCTCCAGCACCTACAGCCCGTCACCTCCAGCACCTACAGCCCGTCACCTCCAGCACCTACAGCCCGTTCCCCTCCAGCACCTACAGCCCGTTCCCCTCCAGCACCTACAGCCCGTTCCCCTCCAGCACCTACAGCCCGTTCCCCTCCAGCACCTACAGCCCGTTCCCCTCCAGCACCTACAGCCCGTTCCCCTCCAGCACCTACAGCCCGTTCCCCTCCAGCATCTACAGCCCGTTCCCCTCCAGCACCTACAGCCCGTTCCCCTCCAGCATCTACAGCCCGTAACTGTGATAATATACCTTCCTCAAACACAAAACTGAGCAGAGTCTTAAGAATAACTGATTTGTCCTCTATCATCACCCAGATGCTTTTATGACACATTCAAACCAATGCAATACTGCCAGCTACAATAATATTTTCTATTATATACAGAGAAAAGATTGAGACACTTCATTAATATAATTGCAGAGTGTTATGGCTGGGAGAAATAAAACACAAAGTAACTCATGTTAATAGCAACAGGAAACAGTTGTGAACAATAATATAAATGGGCATCACTGCACACTGGTGCACAGAGGACGCCTGCAGTGACTGTAAGACAGTAGAGCTCAGGGCAGCAGTGAGACCTCAGCACTCTGAAGGTCAGTGTTAATTCTAGGGACAGCATGTTGGGATAATAGACCTGACTGCCGTCTCTCTGGCCTAAATATAGGGCCCTTAAATATAAACGATCTTAGCCAGGCCTTTTAAGACCCTATAGAGCAGCCCCAGCTCACTGTAGAGCACAGGATCTGATTACAGCCGCAGCCACAACATATATGGCTCCGGGGAGAAAGTCAAACGTCAGGGGTCACTGAAAAGTCAGCCTCAGGAGAGAAGGGGCATTATCATAATTATTCTACAGCGCATTCAAAATTATACATATATAACCTGCTTGGCAAGTGGAACTACAACCTCATTCTTTTCAACTGACACAGTACAACACTGCAGTGGCTCAGGATTATCCACTAAAATAGGAGCAACAATTAAATGTTTACATTTCATTTCAGATTTTAGGGCCATATTCAAATACACAGCAGTATTTAAGTCAGGGTGCACTCATGATTTCTGAAGAGATAAAACAATGTGACAGGCTTAATCTAAAGAGCATGGCCTAAAAATAAATCTTGAATAATTCAAATAACCAACAACCTGCTTCGTTTTCATTTATTTTTAACAAGGCAAGTCATATAGTTCTGATTCAACTGGATATGGCATTTTTATGAGTCCGACCATCAGCACCGCGCAGGACCAAATCAGGGTTGTCACCATTGTTCATGACCATGTGTTACAGGCGCAGTTCCCAGCATGTTCCTCTTACCTACACTGGTGACAGGATTCTGGGCGGCATAATGAGCGGGGCCAGATGTAACGGGGTATGAGTTGGCACCAGGGTATGCATATCCTGGGTACCCACTGTGAGAAAGAATATTACATTATTAGAAATAATAATCATATTTACAATTACTTACAACCCCAACTCAGCAGAAACTGGGACAGAATATAATATGCACATAAAAAAAAGAAACTACTGCTTTCCTATGTTACCCTGATCAGTATGCAATTCACGGCAGACAGTATGAAGGCAAGTGATTTCATGTTTAGCGGAACGTGTTCCTCAAAGAAAAACAGGATGTGATGAGGATATTTTACCCTCTGCAGTGCAGAATATAACTAAAGGCTCAAAAAGTCGGAAGGAGTTTCAGTGCATTAAGGGCACAGTCCTCAGTGAAGAGCCTGTGAGTCACACCTGCCATTTATCTGACTAAACGCGATAGAACCACATAGACGCATAATTACATCAGCAAACCTTCGTCAAGCACCTCAGCATGCAGTTACATCCACAAATGCCAGTAAAAACTTGACCTTACAAAAAGACGCCTTGCATTAATAGTGTTAACAATTTCTGTCGACACCCCTAGCCTTTCAGGCGAGTACGATCGACCATCACCGTGGAAAAGTGCATTGTGGGAAGACATGGATGCCATGTGCTCCAGACCGAAGGAGGAATGGACCTTCCAGTCCGTTACCAGCAACAACTCCGAAGCCCACTGTCAGACTGCGTGGGGTGGTGTCTGTGCCCTCGATAAGCGTAACTTGCACCTCTGCGAAGGTACCATTAACACTGAAAAGTACACTGAGATTCCACAGTACAACTAGCTTCCTTCATAATAACATCGTTTCCAGGAAATCCACAAGTATGTCAGTAAGGCAACACAAAACCACACTGCATGCATTACGTCGGCACGTCTGTGTCAGAACAGGCCTGCCAGCAGTAATGACTGTCCAGTACAGGACCTGTTATGCATCCTGAAACACAACCTGTTAAGACTTGTTTGCAGAAAGAATGGGACCAGAGTTCAGAGACACTCAATCACTTGACCTCTTCAGTCCTTAAATGTTACTTGTGTTGTGAACAGGACTGGCAACATTACTAGGTGGTAAACACCTTACAGTCCCAATTTCTTTAGTAGCGAGGATCAAAATTGAAATCTGTGTTGAAAATCATACAGAATGAACTTCATGTGATGAAACATCAAATAATGTACCAAAATTACAAGTAAATCAGACAACAAGTTTTCGAGTTATGGCCAAAAACGTGAAATTTTCCTAAAAACGCCCCCTGGTGGCAAGTTGCGTTATCAGAAATAAGTCAAAATTTAATCAGTCCCTCCTTTTTATTATCTCCAACTACCTAACATAACTGGATAACCAACCTTACAAACTGTTGCAGTTATCGCGCAAACGCCCCATCTTGCGGACACGGAAAACACATAATATTCCAGAAACACGATTATGGGATTTATCCAGGGCTGGGCAATGTGGACAAAATCTAAGATCACAAAAATTTTGACCAAACCCCTCAGTATTGATATTGTGGCAACACAGTAGGGATAAATATTACAGCTTTGATTAACAGTCAATATTGATGACGACATGACGACCAGGCGGGTGCAAACAACAGCTAGAAAACATCACATCACAATTTTACTATATCGAAAATCCCAACATCACGATATCAGTATAATATTGATACACTGTTCACCCCATCTATAAATCACTGCTGTCTTTTTGAGTCTTAATTTTACATACCAACCCACCCTTTCCGATTTGGGGTGATAAATTGATGTATAGTATACACAGTGCATGGTCTACTAGGAGATGGACTGTGTGCGGTTTAGTGGGAGATGGTGTGTGTGCGGTTTAGTGGGAGATGGTGTGTGTGCAGTTTACTGGGAGATGGTGTGTGAGCGGTTTACTGGGAGATGGTGTGTGAGCGGTTTAGTGGGAGATGGTGTGTGTGCAGTTTAGTGGGAGATGGCGTGTGTGCGGTTTAGTGGGAGATGGTGTGTGGAGTTTAGTGGGGGATGGTGTGTGTGCAGTTTACTGGGAGATGGTGTGTGTGCAGTTTACTGGGAGATGGTGTGTGTGCAGTTTACTGGGAGATGGAGTGTGTTCAGTTTACTGGGAGATGGAGTGTGTTCAGTTTAGTGGGAGATGGCGTGTGTGCAGTTTAGTGGGAGATGGCGTGTGCGCAGTTTAGTGGGAGATGGTGTGTGCGCAGTTTACTGGGAGATGGACTGTGTGCGGTTTAGTGGGAGATGGTGTGTGTGCGGTTTAGTGGGAGATGGTGTGTGTGCAGTTTAGTGGGAGATGGCGTGTGTGCAGTTTAGTGGGAGATGGCGTGTGTGCGGTTTAGTGGGAGATGGCGTGTGTGCGGTTTAGTGGGAGATGGCGTGTGTGCGGTTTAGTGGGAGATGGCGTGTGTGCGGTTTAGTGGGAGATGGAGTGTGCGCAGTTTACATGGAGATGGTGTGTGTGTGCGGTTTACTGGGAGATGGAGTGGGTGTGCGGTTTACTGGGAGATGGAGTGTGTGTGCGGTTTACTGGGAGATGGTGTGTGTGCAGTTTACTGGGAGATGGTGTGTGTGCAGTTTACTGGGAGATGGAGTGTGTTCAGTTTACTGGGAGATGGAGTGTGTGTGCAGTTTACTGGGAGATGGAGTGTGTTCAGTTTACTGGGAGATGGAGTGTGTGTGCAGTTTACTGGGAGATGGAGTGTGTGTGCAGTTTACTGGGAGATGGAGTGTGTGTGCGGTTTACTGGGAGATGGAGTGTGTGCGGTTTACTGGGAGATGGAGTGTGTGTGCGGTTTACTGGGAGATGGAGTGTGTGTGCGGTTTACTGGGAGATGGAGTGTGTGTGCGGTTTAGTGGGAGATGGAGTGTGTGTGCAGTTTACTGGGAGATGGAGTGTGTGTGCAGTTTACTGGGAGATGGAGTGTGTGTGCAGTTTACTGGGAGATGGAGTGTGTGTGCAGTTTACTGGGAGATGGAGTGTGGGTGCGGTTTACTGGGAGATGGAGTGTGTGCGGTTTACTGGGAGATGGAGTGTGTGTGCGGTTTACTGGGAGATGGAGTGTGTGTGCGGTTTACTGGGAGATGGAGTGTGTGTGCGGTTTACTGGGAGATGGAGTGTGTGTGCGGTTTACTGGGAGATGGAGTGTGTGTGCGGTTTACAGGGAGATGGAGTGTGTGCGGTTTACTGGGAGATGGAGTGTGTGCAGTTTAGCGGTGGAAGGAGTGTGTGTGGTTTGCAGTGCGCAGCAGGTGGGGGCCTCACCCAGGGCCGGGAGAGGGGCCCGTTCCATAGGGAGACACGGCTGGGACACCAGGAATGTAGGACTCTGCAGGCGAGACAGACGGATCACATTTACCATCCCTGAGAAAACACACACAAGCGCAACACAGAAACATTCACACTGCTCCGCCACGCACAAACACACACAAACACACACGCACAAACACACACAAACACTGCTCTGACACACATCTGTCAAATCCTACCATCATCACTGAGAAGAGACACCACAGTAAACTGAGACCATTTACGCAGCAGATTTTACACCATCACAGGAAATACTCAGGGCCACAGACCACAAAAGAGAGATTTCAGCGACACCTACTGTCATACAGGAGTACTGCACCCAGCTCTTACCAAAAACTACAATTGAACACAATCCTCAAAAACAAATGGACTAATATGTTGTACAATAATCTTCAAACAATGCACTAATTATGTGCTGTGTGCAAATAATTACTAAAATCTTAAAACAGCTCAAACACAGGGAACAGGTTATTCTCATGACTAAAATCAGAGGAGTTCTGCTCACTGCTCTGAGGGAATACTGCAGTGTAAATTCAGGTGACTGCTCTAACCAGCTCAAATTAATTTCTATCGAATGCAAACAGAGGACCTGGGGCCTTCTTTAAAAAAAAAAAAAAAAAAAATTGTGGATTTCATACCTAATAATATGTATGCGCAAAAAAATTAAAATGGCACTTCGTAGCAAATAACCTCATTTACATGCCTATGGGTAATATAAACTGCATGCAATTTTCATTTATTTAATCAGGATGAACTTGTACTCAATAGACATTGTGCATAATCTTAATAATTTCCCTTTTTTTAATGTCATGTTTGTTTTTATGTATCAGAAATCTGCAAAGAAAGTGACGTTTGCATTTTTTTGTGCCTACGCGCCGTTTATAAACGAGGCCCCTGGTCAATTTTATGCTCTACTAAAATGTTCAATTTAAGAACTAAACTCACTCATTAATTAACCTTTCGGGGGATTGTACCCTCTAGTGCATTTATTCTGAAGACCACAGCATGTTAACCATCATCATCTCTCACGGTACATTATACAGTCCCCCAGTGAACCAATGCATTTCAATTCCAAAACATTCCTCAGCAAAACACTATAATAAAGTCCTTCATAATATGACCTTCCATGGTCGGTATTTTTCTCAGCGAGTTACAGACATGACGGAGGCAGGTCACATGATGTGCCCCGAGTTCCTGCTTCCTGCACTTACGGCTTGGAGGTCCGGTAGCGGGGAACGGCTGGTACGCGGGCTGGGTCGTCGGCCGAGAGAAAACTGGAGGCTCCTCCCCAAACACCACAATCATCACCTGGATCAGCCCAAACAGGTCCGACTGGGGCTGTGGACCAGCAGAACAAACACACAGAGAGGAGCGCCGACACAGAACCATCAGGTGAAACACACAACATAATCAGAACCCAGAACCCAATATACTGAATGTACACAGAACCCAAAATAAAGAACGTATTCAAAACCTATAACCCAAATAACAAGTGCATCTCCTATCAGCGGATGTCGTATTGCTGTGCAATACTAGTCCCCTACCGGCGTATGCATATTATATTTCCTAATAAGTAGGTCAAAGTGACCTGAATAGGGTACATGACACACCCTCTCCCCAAGATGCATCCACACACCAACTTTGATGTTCCTAGGTCATACGGTATTGAAGTTATGGAGCGGACACGAATGCAGACGGACGGACTGACGGAGTGAAATCCTATAGTCCCCTCCGTTTCCAATAGGGGACTAATCAGCAACTCTCAGAACCCAAAATACAGGGCTTGAAGGGCACCTGATCATGTGAGACCCAATAGAACCAACAGAAACCCCATTAGAAGAGTGAAGACAACCCACAACCCAATACTGTCAAACTGAACCTCATTCAAGTGAAGGACTATTCACCCGACCCACAGCTAACGCAGACTATTCATGCTACCCAAAGCTAACGCAGACTATTCACTCGACCCAAAGCTAACGCAGACTATTCACCCGACCCAAAGCTAACGCAGACTATTCACGCAACCTAAAGCTAACGCAGACTATTCACGCGACCTAAAGCTAACGCAGACTATTCACTCGACCCACAGCTAACGCAGACTATTCACCCGACCCACAGCTAACGCAGACTATTCACCCGACCCACAGCTAACGCAGACTATTCACCACCCGACCCCCAGCTAACGCAGACTATTCACCACCCGACCCAAAGCTAACGCAGACTATTCACGCGACCTAAAGCTAATGCAGACTATTCACGCGACCTAAAGCTAACGCAGACTATTCACTCGACCCACAGCTAACGCAGACTATTCACCCGACCCACAGCTAACGCAGACTATTCACCCGACCCACAGCTAACGCAGACTATTCACTCGACCCACAGCTAACGCAGACTATTCACCACCCGACCCCCAGCTAACGCAGACTATTCACCACCCGACCCCCAGCTAACGCAGACTATTCACCACCCGACCCCCAGCTAACGCGGACTATTCACCCGACCCACCGCTAATGCAGACTATTCACCCGACTCACCGCTAACGCAGACTATTCACCCAACCCACAGCTAAGGCAGACTATTCACCCGACCCACAGCTAAGGCAGACTATTCACCCGACCCCCAGCTAACGCAGACTATTCACCCGACCCCCAGCTAACGCAGACTATTCACCACCCGACCCCCAGCTAACGCAGACTATTCACCCGACCCACCGCTAACGCAGACTATTCACCCGACCCACAGCTAACACAGACCCAGGAACCCACCCAAACCACAATAAACTAGGGCTGGGACGATTCTGAATCGATTCTTTTTTTTAAGGCGTAGTACCACTGCCTGCTGCCATGGGGCGAACATCCGAGCTTTCCCTTTTCCTTTATTAAACCAGATGCAGGTTGAACAAAAGTGCCAAACATCAAAGGGCATGTGAAATGCTTCCGGAAAAAAACTTCACTGACATCAGTTTTTTTCGGCACGGAGCCAAGTAAAGGACTACAGAATCGTCCCCTATTAATCAATTAGGCTACTCTAAGAGAAGTAACCTGTTCCAGTTTACTTGCTTATAGAGCAATCAATTGGTGGATTTGTTTACTCTCGAAGTTGAATGAGCAGAGCTGTTAATGAAGACAACATGTTTGATTGCTGCATTATGAAATTTAAATGGCCATAGAACAGCACAACACGAACACGAACACGATTTCCATTGCCACAGCATTTCGTGCAACTGTGATATAAATTATCTCACATTCGCATTTCATCCGCTTTTCAGAATGTTTTCCACCTTGTGTACATTTTAGACGTTTGAAATCCATGGGGATGTGAAAACAAATCTCTTTATTTTTATTTCATCATTATGGATCTCCTAAAAATACTACAATGAGAGATGAAATGCAGAGTTGGGATATTGTGATGTTGAACGAGGATTTTTTTTATTTATTTTTTTTTAAGTGTGATAAGACCTCTTGCCGTCACGGGGTCGCGTGTAATTTCTTGAAACGGACACACCTGAAGGGGCTTGAACGATTTAAAATGCTGCCGGGAAGAAGCCTGAGTTTAGATTTCGCTAATTGCAGGCACTCCGCCCTTCCGTCAATCTGCACCTGTGTACTTGTCCTAAATAACAATCAAGCAATTTCAGTATCCTATAACGATTAAGATGTGATGGTGAAAAGCAGACAAACCTAACTGGGCTACGGTGTTAGGGTGGAAGAATGCCAATAATTTAAAAAAAAAAAATCTTCCTATGAATTGCATCTCTCAGCATTTTAGGACATTATTAAAGATTAATTTAAAACAGATTTGTTATAAGATCGCCCGGGATTTTAAGCCTATAAAAAATACACAAGGTGGAAAACATTCTATAAAGCGGATGAAATGTGAATGTGAGATATGAATTATCAGTCGCACGAAATGGGTGGCAATGGAAATTGTGTTCATGCTGTGCTGTTCTATGGCCATTTACATTAAAAAATGCAGCAATCAAACATGTTGTCTTAATAAAGAGCTCGACTCATTCAACTTGGAGAGTAAACAAATCCACCATTTGATTGCTGATCAAGCAAGTAAACTGGAACAGGTTACTTTTCTTAAAGTAGCCTAATTGGTTAATAGGAGACTATTCTGTAGTCCTTTATTTCGCTCCATGCAGCATGTCGCCGAAAAATACTGATGTCAGAGTCAAGGTTTTTTTCCGGAAGCATTTCACATGCCCTTTGATGTTTCGCACTTTCGTTCACCCTGCGTTGGGTTTAATAAAGGAAAAGGGAAAGCTCGGATGTTCGCCCCATGGCAGCAGGAAGTGGTGCTACACCTTAAAAAAAGAATCGATTCAGAATCGTCCCAGCCCTACAATAAACAAGGAACATGTTACACAGATCAATGAACAACACGCAGTGTGTGACAGTTTACAGACCCTTTCAAACAGTTACGCACATGTTTCCACTCGTGCAGATAGGGCAGGTAAATTTTGCCGTTGGCGTCGATGTGTTTGCCGGTCTTGATCATCATGGCACTGGTGGGCTTGACGAAGCAGATGGGTGGGTTATATGGGTACGTGTCCAGGAGCCACAGGCACACTGGGATGTTATAGACATTCCCTACAGGGAACAGGAAACAGCAACCATTACATCCCCTCCACTGCTCTGACATGTAAATGTTGACCACTGTGGGAAAGGAGGTATAGATTTAATTTGATGTATTCATTTTGATGTTAAAATTAGGGCCATGAAATTAGCCAACGCTTGACAAATTCACTTCGGAGATACGGCTCGCTGAACTGCATGCGTCTGACAGAAGCGGTCTTGAAAAAAATTTCTTAAGTTTGGCGAGCAACGGTCACATTTTCTGACGGGGAAGTGATCTTGATGTAAGATAGATGAGATAATGCTTCATTACCCGAGAGGGAATTGTGTGTACATCAGAGTTAACAGAATGATAAAAGAGCAAAACTCACACACACACCATAAGACAAGACAAACTGACCAGGATCCCAGACACTAGTTTGGAGATCGGAGTTAAATGGAACAAGAAGTTGATCTGGGGGGGTCGCAACTCAGCATAAAATGCAGGCCGAAGTTTTCGCTTTATAATAACCTCTTGGACTGCAACAGGCCACACTCATAATGGCGAATCAACATAATTCCTGGCTTTGAAAACTGCGAGGACGTTATCTTCTCAACAGACACCCATACAAATATGCTACAATGCCACAGAAAATGTACTCACCCCTGTAGCTCACGGGAACCGTCCCCGTCAGACTCATCAGGTCCCGGCTGGACCCGTCATTAAACACTGTCAACAGAAAATCTTCCAGCTTTCAGAGACAACATTTCCCAGAATTTTATAAAGCCAGAAACCTGTATACTTTAACACCTCAGACATGGATTTGCCACATCCTATCCTGTATGCTGTTTTTGTACTGAATCGTGACCAGAATCACTCGCTGAGATGAGCAGTTTCTAATCACACCTCATTAACATTCCTAAAATCGTCACCATCCCACCTCTTTAGAATGTGCTGCAGGTCTTAATGGACGGATGGATGGATGGATCAACAGTTAAAAATAAAATGAAGCTGAGCAGGCAAAACATGAAAAATTTTGTTTTCATACCATCTGCAAAGAAAAATAACTTAAAATTCAGAAATAACGGCTTACCATTTTTTTTCTGAAAAATATATTGATATGAATCATGGAACAGGGCAGGTGATACACAAGTATTAGTTTCCAGTATTGACTGGCTGTGAACACAAACACAGGCTCATCTGATGACAGAGCAGCAGCCTTTTCTGGTCAAAGAAGAGCTTTTCAAGAAACTCAACGACATGCAAGATTGTATAAGATAAATGCTTCAGCTTATCTAGTTATTAAAAATCAAATGTAATCGAAAAGTTGTTGTGAAAGTCAGGTACAGATACGGCCCTAGTTGCTCACCACTAACAAATCATGGACTGTGCAATGCGCATAAAAGGGCTACTGGACTCATGCAGACCAGGGCATCCCGCCAGTCAAATGGCACCAAATCAATCGACATGAACCACATCTTACGCCCACAAGGGGACATCGATATCAGTAATGTTGAGGGAAATTTTCCAACATCAGCAGCGCTGCTTACCATATGCATCCATAAGAGGCTTCAGATCCTTGTAATGCGCGATCACATTGGTAATTTCACGCACTGTCAAATCTCTGTATTTGTATTGCTGAAAGGAAATAAGAAAATATACCATCGTTAAAGTGGTAGATTAAATGAGGATGGGTAGCTACACATCACTCTCCTTCGATTATAAGACCCGACCCCGATCAGCAGCAAAGCACCCGATAACAGGTAACTAGTGAATATATCAGTCCAGCACAGGTCGGAGGCCGGCTGTGCGCACTGCAGAGCAACGCCTCATCTCCAGCGCAGGCAGAGCAACGCCTCATCTCCAGCGCAGGCAGAGCAACGCCTCATCTCCAGCGCAGGCAGAGCAACGCCTCATCTCCAGCGCAGGCAGAGTAACGCCTCATCTCCAGCGCAGGCAGAGCAGCGCCTCATCTCCAGCGCAGGCAGAGCAGCGCCTCATCTCCAGCGCAGGCAGAGTAGCGCCTCATCTCCAGCGCAGGCAGAGTAGCGCCTCATCTCCAGCGCAGGCAGAGTAACGCCTCATCTCCAGCGCAGGCAGAGTAACGCCTCATCTCCAGCGCAGGCAGAGCAACGCCTCATCTCCAGCGCAGGCAGAGCAGCGCCTCATCTCCAGCGCAGGCAGAGCAGCGCCTCATCTCCAGCGCAGGCAGAGCAGCGCCTCATCTCCAGCGCAGGCAGAGCAGCGCCTCATCTCCAGCGCAGGCAGAGTAGCGCCTCATCTCCAGCGCAGGCAGAGTAGCGCCTCATCTTCAGCGCAGGCAGAGTAGCGCCTCATCTCCAGCGCAGGCAGAGTAACGCCTCATCTCCAGCGCAGGCAGAGTAGCGCCTCATCTCCAGCGCAGGCAGAGTAGCGCCTCATCTTCAGCGCAGGCAGAGTAGCGCCTCATCTCCAGCGCAGGCAGAGTAACGCCTCATCTCCAGCGCAGGCAGAGTAACGCCTCATCTCCAGTGCAGGCAGAGTAACGCCTCATCTTCAGCGCAGGCAGAGTAACGCCTCATCTCCAGCGCAGGCAGAGTAGCGCCTCATCTCCAGCGCAGGCAGAGTAGCGCCTCGTCTCCAGCGCAGGCAGAGTAGCGCCTCATCTCCAGCGCAGGCAGAGTAGCGCCTCATCTCCAGCGCAGGCAGAGTAGCGCCTCATCTCCAGCGCAGGCAGAGTAACGCCTCATCTCCAGCGCAGGCAGAGTAACGCCTCATCTCCAGCGCAGGCAGAGTAACGCCTCATCTTCAGCGCAGGCAGAGTAACGCCTCATCTTCAACGTTAGCCACAATGCTACCAGCACGGGAAATACAGCAGGCTAGTGAGCTAACGTTAGCCACAATGCTACCAGCACGGGAAATATAGCAGGCTAGTGAGCTAACGTTAGCCACAATGCTACCAGCACGGGAAATACAGCAGGCTAGTGAGCTAACGTTAGCCATAATGCTACCAGCACGGGAAATACAGCAGGCTAGTGAGCTAACGTTAGCCATAATGCTACCAGCACGGGAAATACAGCAGGCTAGTGAGCTAACGTTAGCCACAATGCTACCAGCACGGGAAATATAGCAGGCTAGTGAGCTAACGTTAGCCACAATGCTACCAGCACGGGAAATACAGCAGGCTAGTGAGCTAACGTTAGCCATAATGCTACCAGCACGGGAAATACAGCAGGCTAGTGAGCTAACGTTAGCCATAATGCTTCCAGCACGGGAAATACAGCAGGCTAGTGGGCTAACGTTAGCCATAATGCTACCAGCACGGGAAATGAAGCAGTTTTCGCCCCGTTAGCCGCCAGCCGGTGAACTGACCGTTTCCCCCGCTCACCTTGGACAGCAGTTTCTTCAGGGCGCTTTCGCTCACGACAGACATGACTCCTTCAGATTCTGTCCCGCTGTCGCGGTCCCTTCAGAAACAGGAAAAATGTAAAAGTGCGTCTTACTCCAGGCTGCCGGCTTGATACGTCAGCCGAGCGCAGTTCGCTATTCCACCGACCCACACGCTCCGAAATGCGCTCACACGGGCGCTTGTCCACCGTCACTTCGGCAGCGACATCCGCCGATATCCGGCTACCTTACAAGTTCCCTGTAATTGACAGATGGAGGCGATTAATCACTTCATTCCGAATGATAATCTTGCCTATTGCAGACAGCCGCAGGGTTTGTACAGGAAGTCATATATTACTGACGTCATGAACAGCTTCCGCAAGTGTTTCCGGTGAGCTGTGTTGAGCGGTGCGGGACAGATGTCATCCAACTCCTCCATATGAAGGAGCACGTTTTTGGAATTTATTAATTTCGTATCCCGACCTTACTCTGAATACTGTATCAGGGCTGCTCCAGTTACTGCAGTGTCTCACTTCATCCGTATTTCTGATCCACTTCTTTACATTTTCATTCTTGTGGCGCATGCGCCAGACCTCAGGCGTGAGAGCCTCGACCAGTGGTGCGTGAAGTGTCTATGACTTCGCGTTCCTGAGTCCGAAATGAGAATTATTTATAACCTGTCAGGTAAATGCTGACTGGTATTGCCACCTGTTATTTTATCTTCATTTCTTTAACATCAATTTGAATATCTTAGGGAAAGCATAGCAGTGCCTGCTAATAGACATTTCAGGGAAACCCATTATAAAGGAGTTATGTTGGGAAATGCCTCTATGGTCTGGAATATTCCTGTCTCTGATTATATTAAGTGTCCGGGCAGGGGTATGTTCCATACTGCAGGAGTGCTGATTTAGCCACAAAATTGTTCAAAGCTGACTTCTGGAAAAGCTTTTTGCTTCAGATTTGAGAGGGATCCAGGTTATACTCAGCAATTTGCAGTGGAGAAATTCTGCTTCGTTGAACAGGCCGCAGGGGACATCTCTGATCAAAACACAAATATTTGGAGATCTAACAAGCACTAAATATAAATAATTTTGCATCCCCCAGTTTTCACTGAGGAAGCTGGCTCATTGGTGGTCCCAGCTAAATTCTCAGCCCATTGGTATGACAGTTATGTTAATTGTGCAGTAACTGCAACTTTATTTTAGTGTAAACTTTGCAAGCTGCCTCCTGAGCACCACAGCCAGTGAACACTCCTCCATCTTTTCAAACCAGTAACAGTTCATTCCGGCAAAGACAGGATGTGGGGGGGAACGAGGATTCAGTGCTCTTCACTGAAAGTACTCACTGTGAATTTACAAACACATACTGATATGATTTCTACAAATATCTGAAGTCAGCCATTCCAGAGCAAACATAAGCTCAATGTTTACTTTTATTTTATTGTGCTGCCATTTATGTCTTAAAATGAGATCAAGGGTTATGGGTGTTGGGTCCAGGACAGGGAGTAACGGGTCAGGCGGTGGACATCAGCTGGGCCTCAGAATATTTCCCTCAGGATTTGGGCATCACTGATATTATAACGGCAGAAATGGAAACACATTTCTCAGCATTTACCATGGAAACTGATGATATAGTTTTGGTAATGATAGTGTAATATGCAAAAAGACACAAGTGGAATTCTGTAATATTTATAAATATACAACAGTGCAATAAAATTACATAAAACAATTATCCCAGTCCTGGCTCAAATCAATAAAGAAAATATATTCCATCAGCTAGGTCAAATTACCAGGTGAATAACCTTTGGCCTTCAATTCCAAACCCTAGAAAGACTGCTATGGGCCAAATACCTTCATACCAATAGGCCAACAAGACTGGCACTGATGGAGCGTAAGCAGAGTGGTTGTGGTCTGGAGTTGAATACAGGTAGAATGGAATTGACATAACTGAGCACTTGTGCTGAACATCACAGAGCATCACCTAACAGAGCTCAGCATTTTTGACCAATCTTCCAGAGTCATATGGAAGTCAGGTACAAGTCCATTTCATCCAGTCATCTGTGCAATGAGGTGATGGTCATGCTGAAGAGCCAGGTTTGGGAAAAACAACTCAGCTGACATCTAAAATGTTAAAACAGCCTTTCAGGTTACCATGGCTACAAACTACAGTAACTATTTCTCCTCACTTCCAAGATCAGCTACAAAACACATGAGCAGCACCTCAGGCATCCAGTGTGCGAGAGACGCAGGACCATTTGCTCACATGAATGAGGAGAAGAGGAAGAAAACGTCAGAAACACCAGCCTCAACATTAAAGACTTGATTCAGCAAAAGGGGGACAAAACCAAAGTATTACATATAATTACACATCAATGTCGAGGTTTACTCAAGAGGCAAAGCACAGTTGAAGTCAGTCACTTTTAAAATGAAGGAACATGTCTTCACATGGTCACAAAATCATGCAGCGTGGGACAATAATCCATCATCGCGATAAAGAACAGGAAGTAAGACATGAAAATGACACTAAAGATGTTGGGTCCCTGAAGAGTAACAATAAGCCGACAGAAAAAACATGCAAGTTCTCAAGAGATTGACGGTCATGCAAGATTAATGTATTATCAACTGTAAACTGGGGTTTTATAGACTGAAAATTAGTAGCTTATTTCAAAAATGTGGGAACAGTACTGAAGGTAATGATGTCAATCAATGAAGAATTCACATTCACAGAACAGGTTTATTTAAGGTTCTCACCATTTCACTGTTTCTAATGACATCTATTCCTGATGCATTTTTATTTCACAGGCGCTGCTATACAATTCAAGTTTCCTAATGGCCCACTGAACACAGCCGAACCCCCAATCCTGCCCCAACACGAAACCTGCACACAGCACAGCCCAGCAGCACATCATTATATACAGGGTTACCCAAGGTAAGATTTATGTCAGTTCATAAAGGTAGCAGGTTATAAAGCATGATATCTCCCATATTTGATCAACATTTGTCCCTCACAAACACATATCACCAAGTCCTAAAATCAAAAAAGTAATTTACAATGAAAAATGCTTTATTAAATTTATGCATTGAGGACAAATGATGATGAAATACAAGGAAAGCCATTCGAGGTTGAAAAATAGATACCATTTCATAGAAAAGCAGGAGCCTGTGATGCTCTTCCCAGGTGACAGGCAGCCAAACTGCAAAGCCTGATGGGTAATAATTTAGTCAGTTAAGCACCATCAGCAAAATATTCAGCTCAACACAATCAACTGAAATTTTGACACTGCAAGCCTGAGCGCCCTAAACAACCCCCTCCTCACATACGTACACACACACCCACACACACACACACACACACACACACACACACACACACGCACACGCACACGCACACGCACACGCACACGCACACGCACACGCACACCCACACACGCGCACGCGCACGCACACACACACACACACACGCACACACACACACACACACCCACACACACACACACACACACACACACAGGCGCACACACACACACACACACCCACACACACACGCACACGCACACGCACACGCACACGCACACGCCCGCACGCGCACGCGCACGCGCACGCGCACGCGCACACGCACACGCACACGCACACGCACCCACCCACACACCCACGCACACGCACACGCCCACGCACACGCACACGCACACGCACACGCACACGCACACGCACACGCACACGCGCACACACACACGCACACACCCACGCACACACCCACGCACACGCACACGCACACGCACACGCACACGCACACGCACACGCACACACATATACATATATATGCATTGACACATACACATAAGAAATCAATTGTAGAGCTTATGGCTACCAATATACAGAAAAAAGGTTTACAATTTTCTTACGTTCGTACCATCATCCAAACATTAAGAGAAATGCGCCACATTGAGAAGGGTCCACAGAAGACAGAGGATCAGAACTGCACACCACAGAGGACAAGAGCACCTCGCTCACAAGGTCCTCTTTCCACTGATACCGTTTGCACAGGGAGCAGTGTATATACAACGCAGAATATGAACACAATTTTTAATCAGTTTTCATTTTAATATTCCATTGAGACTAATGGTGGGTGACAAAATCACTCACAAGAAAACAGCGTTTTACTGCCACAGAGGCAAGATGCATTTCAAGCCGAGCAGAGACAATGCGGTCAATCTCTTCTCGATTCTGAAAGTGTTTTCTCAAACTAAACTTGGGTCCCCATCTCAGGCCCTCTGTCATCACAAGTGTGGCTCTGCTGACCCCGGTTTCCGAAGACTCATCAAAACACAGCGACGGCCTAACGACAGACTCCTTATAATCCTGACTGCAGTCCTCACCCACTGACAGCCTGCAGTATGTTAATCTGAGAAACTGAACTGAAATCTGTGGATTTTACTTTTTATTTTAATGAAAGACTGGCAGGTCAGCCACACAGAACAAGGGAAGAAAAATCAGAATCATAAAATGTTAACAGTTCGGTCCGTCTCGGTAGGAGGGAACCGTGAACCATAAAGGCAACTGACCTACAGACTGAAGCTCCTGATAATTACACCCACAGAACACATACAGCCCGTAGCACTCTCACACACTCACCTCTGCCAAAGTACACACTCCCTCTCACTGCATACACACTCCAATCTCTAAGCATGACACACAAACAGCCTAGCATACACCCCCATTCTGCACTCAAATGCAGCTCTACATGAAACTACTGTGATACACACACCCCAACACCCACCTCCACCTAAATTAAAAGATCCCAAAGCCTCCTCTGATCAGCAAACAGAGTCCAATCCCATAACCAGCAGGATGAGATGGTTTTTTCACAGTTTTACCAGCTCATACAAGAAATAGTGTTTTGAAAGTCAACAATATTCACAATCACACCAGCGGTTCCATTGGTCAGACTCACACAAACTCCACCCACCCTCCCCAGTCCAGACTTGCTTTTGGCAGCAGGAGACTTTATTAAAATGACCGTCTGCCAGCAAGTACTACACACGCTTCAGAGAGGGTACATAAAAATGTGATTTCAAAAGATAACAAATCTCAAACCCCGGTCCAAAAACAGACAGTCCCTTGGTGCAAATAGTCCAGACAACAGAGGGGAACCAAATCCATTTTGCCATTTTGTAGACGCCAAATAAGGGCAAGGAGAGTGATGAATGCGATGGAGTGCAGATTATGCAGCTGGAATTGATCACAGTCATCGAGCGGTTAATGAAGCGGCCTGGCGAAGTGCCTCGGGGCAGGACCTGCCAGCGCAGAGGAATACGTTTAAGAGCAGGTCTGCAGTCACGAAAATGAGTCTGCAGGACTTCTAAGCACAAGCAGTCTATCCGCAAGTGAACAATTCAGCTCTGCTGGGCCTCTGGCAGACCGGAAGTTGTACCACAGGAATCCTGACGAGTGTTGGGGTCTCATCCAGTCAATCTGAGCCACAGTCGGGGTCTGTCCAATGTGAACAGCAGGCTGGAGCTCCTCCAGCCAATGAGAACTGTAGACCAGGGCTTCACCTGCCAATTAGATCCATTTTCACATAAATGCCCTCATTTTGTCCAGACACTTGCTGCAACCCCTCTTAACATCACCTCCGCTCTTTCGCCCGTCTCCCTCTGACACCCATCATCCTGCATCTGAGGACAGATTTCACACCATTAACAAACATTCAGAACCACGTCAGTCATTTTATTTCTGAGACGACCATTTCAATCAATCTAAAACAGTGAGAATTTGTACAACAACAGATGTCTATTGATTTTAGGTAAACGTTTCCCCGGAACAACTCCTGAAATGATGCTGTACAAAATCCAACAGATGAAATCAGTTAACCCTTAGAGCGCTGAAATAATTTAATTTATACCTTGTGCTGTTGAAAACCCATCATGTGGCATCTTGTTTAAAAGAGCTCCCCTGCGGGAGCTCTTTTAAACAAGATGCCACATGATGGGTTTTTCAACAACTTTGATTTTGATATTTTACATCGTTGAGCAACACTATTTGAATTTAGCACTCCAAGGGTTAATATCAGAGCAGGGTTTCTGTGCCGTTACGAACACTATTCTCACTCGCCGCACACCGTCCACTGACTGGTGACCTTACCCAGTCAATATGAGCCACAGTCTCTGATATCCAACCCAAAGTGCAGCTATAAGATAGTGATCCACAATGCAACGGACGCAAAATCAAGTATAAAGAAACGCAGATTCACTGGCAGACGGCCAGACAAAGACAGAAGGACAGACAGGTAGAAATATGTGGACAAGCAGTGGGGGACAGAGAGGGAGACGAGGGGGGAGACCTCAGGACAAATCAACAGACCAGCAGAAAGACAGGCAGATGGAGACAAATAATCGGAGTGGACATTCCCCCG
>CM056589.1:59198982-59558982 GCA_029721435.1 Gymnothorax reevesii | reverse complement strand
TCCAGATAGAGCCAGGTAGGGTTGGATAGCCATTTTCCTTCAATAAATGAAATCATAATTTAAAGACTGCATTTTATGTTTACTCGGGTTATCTTTGGCTAAAATTTATTTGATAATTTGAAGCATTTAATTGACAAATTTACAAGAGGGCAAATTCTTTTCCAAAGCACTACAAGTCTGACACTGAGATCATGCTTAGTTGTTTGAGCACACACAAGTATGTTAGCGAGGCCTGAGAAGGAGAGACCTGTTCGGAATGATTTATGTGTCTCCAGGACGATAATATTAAAGGTTTCCCAGATGCTAACCCATATATTCAATAAAATCCCTGCATTCTGGCAAATACAACCAAGATTGAAAGGTCCATTCTGCTGTTAATCCAACAAATACTGAAAATACTAGGTACCTGATATGCCAAGGCCCAACATCTGTTCAAATTACACACAGATCCAATGTACTGAACAACATGGCTACAACATTAACCGCACCTTGTCTGGTCACATGATCTGAGAGTTAAATGTGCAACACCGTCCAATGAAATGAATTAACAAATCAACCACAACATTAAAATTACCTGCCTAATACCTCTCATGCCACAAAAACAGCTCCATCAAAATGAATTAATATCCACTTGACCTCCCAGACCCAGGGTTCTCCAGCGGAACATTTCCCAGAGCATCACACTCCCTCCACCAGCCTGTCTTCTTCCCAGAGTGTAACCTGGTGCCATCTATTCTGCATATAACTTGTGCACAAGTGACCAGCCCATGCGTATGATGCAAGAGGAAACAGGACTCACAGGACCAAACAACCTTCTTCAGTCACTCCAAAGTCCAGTTCCGACCCTCGCGTGCCCATTGTAGGACATTGCGGCCTTGGGCTGAGATGATTACTCTGACTCGTCTCCAGCTACTTAGTGTTTTTTTTTTTTTTTGAATTTCAATTTATTTGTATAGCGCTTTTCACAGATAAACTGTCACAAAGACGCTTTACAGTGAGAGATGAAGTTACTGAAAGGGCAGTGCCCAGCCTATTCCCCACTACAGCAAATGAGGCAAAAAACTCCCAGTAGGGAGAAAAATCTTCAAACAGTGGTGAGAAAAAACTCCCCAGTGGGAAGAAATCTCAGGAGGAACCCGGCTATAGTGGGGAAGCCCATCCTCCGCGGGCTAGCTAGTTAATAACAAGATAAAGCAAAATAGGATAATGACAATACAGTTCCATTAAAGTCCATCTAAACAGTGGCATCAGTTATATGCAGCAGGGTGCCATGCGCTGTGTGCTGTGACACTTTTTTATGCAAATACCATTAAAACTCTCTATCACTTGTGCTTTAGTGGTCTTTCTGTCCACTTGGACCACACAGGATAGCCTTTGCGCTATCAAGCCTTGGAAGCCTAATAATCCTTCACCGGTTCATCATTTGTCCATCCTTGGACTGTAGTTAGGGAGCACCACTGCTGACAGTGGGAGCACCCCAGAAGCCTAGTCGCTTTAGAGATGTTCCGACCCACTCATCTAGCCATAACGAGTTGGCCCTTGTCAAAGTTTCTCAGGTCCCATTTCTCCAAGAACAACATGTTGACTGCAAGAATCGACTGTTCGATTAGCGTTTAACGCACTGTATAGCTTATGCCATTATCACTGACCCAAAATTGCCCAGGAACACGGGTCTGGTTTGGTACTGTGCGGACTTCTAATGCCTACAAATATGCATGATCATTTAGCTCAGGACGGGATATGATCAGACAGTCTGAACATGATAAACAGCGCGATCACTGTAAGTCACCCTGAACCAGATGCACTTCAAGGGAAAAAGATACGGTGCAGTGAGCCCAATTACCGCGGCTAAATGATTGAGAGAACCTCGGGCCTGAAAGTGTTTGCCGAGGATATAAACATGAAATTCACCACCTCAGTGAATCCAATGCGATATCACATTACAAGAAAAAAATGTCTGCACAAAGGCAGAAAACCTCTGTCAGATCAAACGTGAAACATTCTGCAGCGGTTTCCACACAGGAGTGTGTTGTTGTTGTTGTTGTTGTTGTTGTACCATGAAGGGGCGTCACCCGGCAGCCAGTACATCATCGACGCAGATGTAGCTGCTGCCGGGCAAAACGTGAACAGACAGCCGCACCTTAACAGTCACGGTTCAGCGACGCCGCTGCGCAAAATAATCATCTGCTGCCTTTGCACAGTCAAAGCAAGAATGTGGTTTAAATGTTGCGAGTTTAGCCCACCAGTCGCCCATTTAGATTCGGATAATGACTTAATGCCAGAGTATCCAGACAGAACAGCCAAGTTTGCGGACACTGACGTTACACCACCAGCCTGCTGGATGTGTTTGTGCATCGGCTGCAAAATGTAGCGCAGGAACGGTCATGTCGATTCGCCAAGCACGGAAAATCTGTCATTAAAAACTTAAGGTTCTTAAAACATGTCACTGAGAAAACTGTGTTGGTCTGGGGGTATTTAGCATGTAGCGTGGTATGCTATCCCATGGACTGAGAAAAAAATTAAATTAAAAAAATAAATAAATAAGAGCTAGGTGCACATCGCATTGAAATGACAGAATGGTGAACTTGCATGAAATAAGAAATTGGGAAGCAAAAAGAAAATATCCTCGCACAGATTATTTATACTCACAGCGAAACACCGTCCTTCAGACTGGAGGAAGGGTCCTCCCAACGCTCTCAGTTTGCACGCCCAACAGGAGCGAAGATCCAGTGGTTAGTGGCCTGGCCACAGCTGCCTTCCCAGCAAAAATGCATGCAAATGTTTCCTGAGGTCAATTTAAGCAAGAGTAACTTAAGTAGCTGGTTCTGACCCGGCTGAATGGCCGATTCGATGAGCGCACATTCGCTTCACCGAGTATGATCACAATAGGCTGACGTTACAATGAAGTGATGTGCGAGGGAAGAGAGGAGGAATTGCAGCAGCCTACGCCCAACCTCAATGACTGAGCAGCTCCGGCTACTAGATCAACTCCCCGACAATAGGCTATCGCATGAACAGTGACGTAGTGCGGAATTACTCTGTCGAGGGATTTAAAAATTTATCTTTATCATAAATACTTCCTTGTAAGGTCCATAACTGTCATAGGAACGTGTGTACTTCAGACACTGATAGAAAATTTGTTGCAGCGATTCAGCTCTTCAGTCTATAGATATAAATCAATATTGTTTAATATTTTTATTCTTATAGCCTTCAAAATGCAAGTAATGAAGAAAGGGTTAGGCGAATGGATTGATACATAACGGTTATTTCGCATCTTATTGCTATTGCAGGTTTTTAATTGGTTGTTATTTCTGCTCGTTAAACGAGTAGGCATCAACGTGGTTTCTTCAAAACCCGCAAGTAACATCGACAGTTTAACTACATTTCCCATGAGCAACGCGCTGAGCATCATGTGTTAAATTCAATCATGGTATAACAGCAATATTCGTGTCTGACGCCACTCACCATAACATGCTCTCTACGCAGTGTTACTCTTTACGCACAGCCTGTGAGGTATTTTGAGCCAGAAATGTTCCGTTTGGGCCCATGCAGTAATACCTGTGAAGGATATAGCAGGTCTGGCTGAGCTAGTGTCTCAGATATGGCCAGTCCTGGGTCTTTAGCAAAACACAGAACATTCCACTTTCAATTGCCTTATTTCCATTTCCACTTTTACTCGAAGTCTTGGATCCGGTGATGTTGAAATTGAGTTTACACTCAGTTTCAATTTGTCCCTCGGGATTTTCTTGTTTTTGCCTGATTGTCTTGTTGAAATCTGTCAAATATAAGAGGTTTGGATTTCTGCAGAAGGTTGTCTTGTGGCACAGATCCTTTGTGAAAATACCAATGGTACAGGTGTCCAGATCCATGATGTATTATTGCAATATTTGTTGGATGTTGACCCTTTAATTTATATTCTCAGATTAATTTTATGTCACCAGCTAAGCTTCACATGCTCTCAATGCTTTTTCGGAGTATTACGCAAGCTTGTAGAGGTGGAGGGACTATGGGTGACTTAAATTATTCTGGTATCGATTGGGAAATGGTGAAAGGACAGGGTAGGGGGGAGGAAAAATTTCTAGATGTTATAAATGATAATTTCTTGGTGCAGTATGTTAATAAACCTACCAGAGAGAAGGCAATTTTAGACTTAGTGCTCTGTAATGACCCAGATAGAATGAGCAGTGTTGAGGTACTGGAGCCACTTGGGACAAGTGATCACTCTGCTCTTAATTTTGATGTTTCATGGGAAGTTAAAAGGGTGTATTCTAAAACAAAAATTTCCAATTTTAGGCGAGCAAACTTTGACAGGATGCGCTCATATCTAAGTGAAATAAAATGGGAAACACTCCCGGACTGTGAGTCTGTGAATGAGATGTGGGAAAGATTTAAGGGGGTTTTACTTGAATCACAATGCAGATTCATTCCAAAGGTGTCCAAAAGTAAGCTGAAAAAGCAGAATCCTCAGTGGATGACCCAAAAGTATTCGTAGGATTTTGAGGGGAAAGAGTAATCTTTATAAGATGTACATTAATGATAACAATGAGAATACTTGGGCTGAATACTGTAAAATGCAGGCTGTGGTCAAAAAAGAGCTGAGGAATGCTAGAAGACTGTATGAAAGACAAATTGCAGAGGGGGCAAAAACTAACCCTAAGCGCTTCTTTCAGTACTGTAGCAGAAAAAGGAAAGTTAAAGAGCAGGTTAAGTGCATAAAAAATAAAACGGATCGCTGCTGTATGATAACAAGGATATTGCGGATGCCTTAAACAGTTACTTTGTTGAGAATTTTACCTCAGAGGGGGTCTTTATTTGGCCAGAGGGCATGTTAAATGCTCATGATTATTTAGCAGAAATTGAGGTTCGGGATAACAAAGTATTAGACAAGTTGCATAAACTAAAGGCAGATAAGGCGGCGGGTCCTGATGGCTTAAATCCTAGAGATTTCAGGGAAGTTGGTGAGATCATCTTTAAGCCACTATCCGCCATCTTTAGGCGGTCTTTAGAAACTGGAGAAATACCAAATGATTGGAAACAGGGCAATATAATTCCAATATATATGAAAGGGATCCGTACTGAGACGGGAAATTACAGGCCAGTCAGTTTAACTTGCATTGCGTGCAAAATATTGGAATCTATCATAAAAGATGAGCTGGACTTATTTCTTGAACGAACAGTATCTTGAGGGATAGCCAACATGGTTTCCGTAATGGAAGGTCATGCCTGACAAACCTTCTGGAATTTTTTGAAGAAGCAAACAAGACTTATGACCAGAGCAGGGCTTATGACATAATATACTTGGATTTTCAGAAAGCATTTGATACAGTACAGTAAGAGACTAATCTTTAAAATGAGCACCATTGGAGTTACAGGGGGTATTCTGGGGTGGATTCAAAACTGGTTACTGGACAGAACACAAAGAGTGGTGGTCAGTGGTATCTCATCTGAGGTATGGTGGGGAGTGGCGTCCCTCAGGGATCGGTGTTGGGACCCCTGCTGTTCGTCATCTGCATTAATGACCCTGATAGGAATATTGAGAGCAGATTGGTTAGATTTCCAGATGATACTAAATATTAGATGGGATTACTTCATGGGAGGTTTAAAAGTGGAATGTGCTGCACACGAGAAAGATCTGGGAGTGAAAGTTGACCAAACCCTCACAGGCTCTAGCCATTGTGCCTTAGCAGTTAAAAAAGCCAATCCGATGCTGGGATACATTGCCAAAAGTATTGAGTTCAAATCCAAGGAGGTGATGCTTCTTTTGTACAACACATTCGTCAGACCACATCTGGAGTATTGTGTAAGGTACTGGGGATCATACTTTAAGAAAGATATAGAGGAACTAGAGAAAGTTCAGAGAAGAGCCATTTAGCTTATTCCAGGTATAAAAGATGAAAGCTATGAGAAGAGGCTGAAGATCCTTAATCTCTTTAGTCATAGGAAAAGGAGACTCAGGGGTGATTTGATTGAGGTCTTTAAATATGTTAAAGGGATTAACAAAGTGAATCATGTAGGATCCCTTCGACTAAGTGTTGTGAGTAGAACTCGGGGTCACAAATGGAAGTTGACCAAAGGTAAATTTAGCAATGATATTCGGAAATATTTCTTCACCCAAAGCGTAATTTCAATGTGGAATAGCTTGCCTGACCACATTGTTCAGGCAGAGACCTTGGGGGTTTTCAAGAGCAGGCTTGACTTAAAGCTAGATACCATTAAGTCACTGAGTATCTGAAGGGATATATTCACAATAGTATAAAGAAAATGGCGAGTGTAGTTGGGCTGAACAGCCTGTTCTTGCATGTTATGTTATGTTATGTTATGTTATGTCATGTTAATGACCAGTCGGGTAAACCCAATAACATCATAAAAATGAAGACTTGGCATGTTGTTCATGACATCAGCATAAGCAGGAAATTAAACTTGCAAACCACACCTTTGCTCATGTTATATGTAAGTATAGTGCCCAATCATTCAGCATTATCATGGTTTTAGTTACTTTTTTCACAACCACTGCATGACTGAATTCCTTTTGTATCTCGTTCAATTCAGCGAGTAAGTTAATTTAAACAAGCTTCCAAGCCTAATCAGGGTGTAGGATTGAGACCGCTTTCATGTCAACCCAACTCTAGTCGGTTGGTCCATTCCAGTCCATAAGAACGAGCACCCAGACCGAAGCGGGGTCCAGGACTGAAGCTGCGTTCTTGTTGACTTCAAGTGTTCCTTTCTCTAGTTTGTGAGGAACAGGCTGCCAATCCTTTACAGTCATTGGGATTGGAACTGAGTTCCCCTCAAATTACAACATCCTGCTGTGGGACAGTTTGATGGTGGCAAAGTCTGCACAACAACTGGCTGTAATCCCACAAGCCCCTGGCTGGAAACTGACGGCTCATGCTTTGTCTGTCACGTCTGTACTGAACAGTGCTGTGATAATCCGGGTTCCCCTCCCCAGCTCTCACTCAGGGGGTCCATCCCATTCACTACAGCATAAGCTGTCAGTAAAATACCTGTTGGATTGTACAGTCTCTGCACTTGATTTCTGGTCTGGACTGGCAGGCCTTGTGTAAATAGAATTTCAAATTTTTCATTTTAATGGTGTTGAAATGAGCCATTATTATAAGATTACTTTGACAGAAGCAATCATGGCTTGAAGATGAGACTGATATCAACATCTTTTTGGTAAAGATCGGACCTTTCATATGCAATATCTTCTTTTGACTAACCACCCTTCCCATATGGTGATATGACCCTCAAAAGTTTACCCAAAATGAAGTTTTAAAGTTTTGAATTGTTTTATGAATTATCAGAAAAGAGAGAACATAACTAGGGTAGCAATACCAGTTCTTAATGTCAAAGATATTAACTCAGGGGCAGTTTTGCATTTAAAACTGTGATATATCCCATGATACTGTGATGCTTAAAGTTGTTTTCAAAAAAATTGTGCTGAACAAAAACAACATCTTGGCTTTAGATCGTGACACTCGGAGTGGATGTAAAATGAATTTGGCAGCACATTTCAACAGCGGTCAAATGTGTGTTTCATCCCTGAAAATGTCATGGGGCTCCCTCTTTTTCTTATGAATTACTGAGGGCTCAAAAAGAATTATTTTATATAAATAAATAATTATACATTACGGACAAAGGGACGGAGCCCAGAGCACAACAACATACAGTAATTCAGTTCAGCTCAGACTGGCGTGAGTGCAGGGGTCATTTCCGTGCCCAGCCAGCGCCACACTGGGACAGTTGCCAGATGGATTTTGCACTTCGCCAGTGCAGAGCTGAACTGAGTTCAGCAGGATCGCAGTCCCAATCCTGATGACCACAGAAGGCTTGGGACATGTTCCTAATAAACTGGGCAGAGGAACAGACTGAAAGATGATTAATTGGATTGCGGTCTCAATCCTGGAGACCGAGAGTCAGGTTTGGGAGCGTGTGCCTGTGGACAGAACTCAGAACAGACCTTCTGCATTTTACTGTCATGAAAGATTACAAGACAAAGACAATAAAGTTTTACTTGAGAGATACAGACAGGTTGTGAAAAGGCATACAGTAAGTGCCAATCCAGCAACATGCACCTCAATGTAAGGGGTAAAAATATAAAAAACGTGACAGAAGGGGAACACCAATGCCTAACAGCTGGCGGGGGAGGCACACAGGACACGGACCAATCAGGGGAGACAATACGTCTGAAAGACATGCAAGCCGCTGGATGGGAAGAGACACGAGAGGGACACACCGGAGGGCTGAGATGCAGCTTCACTTCACCCAGCGAACTGGACAAACATCACTGAAACAGCACAGAGACACAGCTGCTGCTCAGCTGCTGAGCGGCTCGGCTCAGTTAATTTTACAATATTTTACCAGTTTTACTTATGATGCAGCTGTCTAAATTGTAAAGCAGCCTTTTAGGATCAAAATAAGCACACACTCTGGCTATTATGGGATGATCTACTGTAACAGTGTTTTAGCCTGTCAGCCATCATTCCAATATCTCAGGAAAATCAGTTATTTTTGATTACAACAAGTCAGCTATCCAACAATTTACCCGCGCTCTGTGGGCCAGGAGAGCTTTGCTTGCATGCGTTTTACACGAGAACCCTGGGTACAAGACCAAAGACAACAGATAGAATCCTTGCATTCACTCCCAAGCCTGTTAAGGTGTGAGAAGATCAGGTCCAATCCAATGTTGTTACACCCTTAGATCAGTAGACCTGTCAGCTCAGTTGACACACTCTAAGATCTGTGAAGGATCTTGAGATAAATGAAACAAAATCCCAGCTGATTTCTTCTTTTATTGTAACAAATAGGCCTATGGCTTTCATGTGTAATAAGCAGCATTTGGCTGTACAGCAGCCAAAAAAAAGGTGTTGCTGTAGCTCGGGACAGAAGGGGTTGACAGAGAAATGGTTTGGGTTTTGAGTTTTGGGTACTTTACCCATTACAATTAATTAATGAACAATTCAAGGTGTCTGATTTTGCCTGAATCTCTCAAAAATTGGCACTTAAAACCGCCAATTTCACCGTATTGACTCTTCGGTACTCAAGGGAAATCGAAACTCACTGTCGTAGATAATATGCATGTATTTTGGCGAATAGGAGAAGGCGAGGTAAGTTGAGCATCGGGGTAAGTTGAGCCACCACCTCCCAGCCAGTAATGAATGAGTCAGGAATTAGGGTGGCGCCACCTAAAGGTAGCCCATAACCTTTAATAACTCCAAACCCAGCCATATTGTTTTTTGAGTAGATGTAGAAATCAGTGTTAAAGAGGGAAAAATTAGATTTTCTGCCATAAAAGTGAAAAACTGCAATACAGGTAAGTGCATGTTTCTTCTATATGCAACATAGACATAATATGTATATAAGATGGCAATTGATAGTGCAGGTATTGGTCTTCATTCTTGTCGTAGCCTTTTAATTGAGGGATGCATAGGATCTTTGTGTGCATGTAGACATCTCAGGTACTTTGGGTAAGTTGAGCCAGACCCTATGAGGCAAGTTGGGCCATGGCTCAACTTGCCCCTTAGGGTCTGGCATTGAAGTAATAGCATAAATATATATTAAATAACATAAATATATACATACATACTATAAATGATATAAACATATGCTGTATTAACAAAAATATATATTTAATATCCATTTTTCACTCTCTGAAGCACATGAAAAATGCGGAACTATAAGCGAAAGACAAACCGAGGACTAATTCCCCACAATGTTATTGAATAAGTGGCTGATGCTGTTGCAGGTGGACAGAGTGTGCTGAGTGCAGCCAAGGATTTTGCATCGATCGAATGACACTTAAACAATTAATTGAAAAGAGAGATAGACAGCAAGGGACTGCCTATGCTCCTGTCGCCTTGCAGCATCAGACATTTGCTCCTGAAATGGTTTTGTCCTTCATTTATCTTTATTTTGGGCAATGATCAACTTACTCTGGTGTGGTACAACTTACCCCAGAGGTTGGATCAACTTACTCTACAAGTGGGGCAAGTTGGGCCATTTGACCTCTGTTTTTTCAAAGATCGCAGTGACCTTCAGAGTGGGGATTGAAAGTTAGATCTACATACAAAATGTGTCCAAGGACTTAATTAGAAGGAAAGATACTTATTTCTACAAGGTCATCAGTCATTTCAGTCCTAACATGCCAAGGCCAAAAAATTGCTCAACTTGCCCAGCCTTCCCCTAATTTATTTTGCGCAAAACAAGTTTCAAGTCAAAGAATGAAGGTGTTTCCAGGAGCAAATGCATTCACAAATGAAGGCACACATGCTAAAATTGCATTATGAAACAACTGTTCATTCTCTATTTTATGAAAAATAATTTACAAAAAAAATAAATAAATAACTCGCTTGGTGATGGGTAGGCAACAACCAACCGAATACTATGTGAAACCAAATGGGAAAAATGAGTCTTTCAGTGAGAATTTGTTGAAGCCTGTTTAACAATATTTGTTATGAGCGAATGTGTTTAAATGTGTCATATACCGTTGTAATTGAATAATTTAGTAGATTATTTTTAATTATTTATTATATCATAATCACTATTTATTACTTACCAAACAGACATGCGTACACGAACCTACACCCAGCTGGCGCTGTACCTTTAAGGGTTTTAACCATGACGTGATACGTTCGGTCATTTCCGTCACGAACACCAGCCGTTATTGTCACTCACTCACCCTGCGAACGTTTTAGTTTCCACAATAATAAGGTAGGAGTGAGTTACAGTCAGTGCCACCGCGAAGGGTAGGTGTTGCTGACTGTACGTTTTGCATGTGTAGAACATATAATATGACTGCAAAAGTTTACCCTGGATTCACACTCTTTTTGTCACATTTTGTCGTATTAACCCAGCGGTCGTGGCTGTGAGGCAGTGCTGCTTTACGTCCGTCAAATAAGTGGCCTGATATTATCATTCTGGCCATGTTATTTCTCAAGAGTTGGAGACATGCGACTGGTGTTAAATTCTTGATTTCTCTCCAGATTTCCGTAAGCTGGTCTATTCCTTTTGTTAGGACAATGACCAAACGCAACAAAGTTGTATTAAGGCGTTTTTCTTTGCAACTTTCATGTAACTGGAATGGAGCGCACAGCCGTGTCTTGCCTGGGGTGTCGGGGGCTGTTGCACAGCAGCTGACGCAAAAAACCCAGTGAGCTGCAGGGTAGTGTAGCCCTCAGCTTTGTTCGACTCTTCCTGGTCTGAAAAGATACGGCTTGTTTGCAATCATTTATGTTGCGTTTTGGACCCGTTAATGCCTATCTTTATTGGTACACAGCGCCGCTGAAATGCCGGGGTGCACTGTACTCTTATACTTGGGTTTATTGTGAGAATGTGGCCCATGTAAATAACCCCAAATGGCACGCGGTAAGAACTATATATTCAGAAGGCGCAAAAACTGATTTATGCTACAGGATAGTGTTTGAAATTTTGGAATTCAGAAAAGGTCATATTTGGAATAATTTGCTGACCAAATATTTCCATTGGCCGACAGGGTCAAAATCAGCCTGGTTAGATGGAAAGGACAGGAGGGGGCAGTTTAAAAGTTCAGATCTGGGAGAAGAACTTCACAGTCCCGCTGGCTTGAGAAAAAAAAAATACACTCTTCAAATAAAGTGGGGAATTTTGAAATTACAAGGTCAATTACAAACTAATGAGAATAATTGGTCCCCAAACTAATTCTAACTCAGCAAATAAGGAATTGAGTAAACAATTCACCTGAAACAGTTTCTCTGGCTGTCATGATGCATGAAAGTGGGTTAAAAATGGAATTTGTTAGTCGAATTTTTTGCGTCAATAGTGTGTAATGCCCCCGTTATTGGCCAAACACTCATCGATTCGTCTAGGCATTGTGCGTTTGAGTCTACCTATGGTGATTTGATGCAGTCTGTGCCATTCTTCTGCCAACGCCTGGCCAAGTTCATAGCATGGCTGGTGGCCTTTCACGTTGACACACACGTCGGCCCAAGATGTCCCAGATATTTTTAGTGGAGGAAAGGTCAGGGGTCATTGCTGCCCATATTGTGCCGTTGAAGGTGGTTATTCACTATTCTTGCACAGTGAGTGTGGGCGCTGTCGTCCTGAAAGACAAAACGCCGCCCCTCATGTCGTGCAAATGGAACAACACAGGGTATCAGTATGTTGTCCCAATAGTACTGGCCAGTGACTCTTTCTTGCACGTTATGGAGTGGGGTTCAGTTAGTCATAGTGATCCACCCCACATTATAACAGACCCACCACCAAATCTGTCATGCTACCTCAGGTCAACATTGGCATGGCGTTCGTTATGACATCGCCAGATGTGACCACGCATATCATGGAAGTCTAAAGTGTACTGGGACTCATCTGAGAGCATTACACATGACCACCGACGATTTCCCCTGGTCCTGTGTTGGGTGCACCATTCGCCTCTTTTGGCAATGTGGCGGTTGGCCAATGGCAGCACTGTACGAGGCCGTCTAGTAGGAAGATGGGCAACCTGTCACTCGGACACCAGTGGCCTGGTGTAGGTTTGCAGCAATCTTATCCACTGTTTGAGTGCAACCTCTCAGAGCCTGGGTAGGAATCAACCTATCCTGGGCTCTTGTTGACTGTGGATGCCCTGAACGGCGTCGATCATCAACATTATGAGTTTGCTGATACCTGCTCCATAATCTGCTAATCACAGACTCGGAAACATTGGAGAAATTGGCACCTAAGACTGATGGCTGCCAGTTCCATGCATAAAAATTGCTGTTAAACGTTCAGCACATTTGAGACGTTGCATGGCGAAAAAACAATCAAAGGATGTCTTAGATGCACAAAATCAACAAAGGATTACAGTCAGGACCATCAGAATGAACAAAATCTTCATCACAAGGGAGTTGATGACCTTTCTCTTAAGTGTCAAATTCAAATATGCTCCCCGGCCATGTGATCAGGATTTTCTCGTGCTGCACGTGAGCACCATTGGCTGCGTTTTGGTCCTCTGTTTTAGAGCGGCTCATGTTATCTTCATTGTATTGTATCCAAAAGGTATCAAGGTATAATCATTTAAAGGGATGCTGCAATGTTTGGACAAAACGATTATTTTCTAGTGGCATTACTCTTTTTGGTCAGGCTGTCAGGGGCAGTGGTGCAGATAGGCTCTCTTTACGGGGCTTTCGCCGCTATACCCTCCTGTCCGGAGCGTAAATCACACCAGACTCGTTTCGTTTTTAGTCGTTTTCATAGTTTACATTTGTAAATCCCCAGGATTCATTGTGAAGTAGGTATGGCAAAGGCATGCATTTCATATCATATTTTGAAGTAAAAAATACATTTTGTGTGACTCTTCAGTTTCTATCAAAAAATTATACATTTGTGCAGACATTCTAAACATCCATTGTGACATGTCTTAGTTATTCTTAGAGCTTGTAAATCTGTGTTTTTGGCATTCTGTTAGTTCCCTTTGGTCTGTTGTGTTTGTGTAAATTATATACTGACATGTATTCCGTCTGTTATGTTTAGCCGAAGCGGAATTTCCTTTCTTTTCGCTGTGATTACGGTGTAAAACGGCGCCATGGAGGAGGAGGGGTCCTGGAAAGGCCCGGGGAACAGGGAGGTCTCTGTGGGGAAAGGCAGGGAGAAGTTGCAGAGCTTCACTAGTCAAGGTGAGAGGGGTAAACGTTTGGGGAATAATTTGATGGGTTGGATCCAAAATTTGGTGTTTTTTTATTTGTAATTAGATAATGCAATGCATTTTAGCAATGGCATCAGTTCGGCACTGTTCGAGAATAACACATTAAAAAAAGACATTCACAGACAGGTAGTAAACTTATGGACAAATCAAAATAAACAGCGTTGGGGGGATGTCGAGCATCACAAGCTGCCTGATGAGCTTCACACACCTTGGCATAGAGTCTACGAGTGTAAAACTTTACTGGAGGGATTGAGTACCTTTCGTCCAGGCGATATTCTCTCATTTGGTGTTTTGGTGATGGAGAGCGCTGTCTATCATGTTGATCCCAAATCTCCCGCATGAGTTCGGTTGGTTGAGATCTGGTAACGGTGCAGGTGTTGGCTCATGATCAGGTTTGTTCTGGTACAGCTCGACATCCACAGATGTCCGTGGCTGAGCGAGTGAGTGAACTAGTGACTGATGAAGTCACGCCATTGGTCGGCCGGCCGAGTGTACTTTCTCTATTGGCCGCTGCTACTTAAAGCTGATTTGACGCAAACTGTCTCTATTTTTTGTCGGTGGGGCCATAGTTTTTATGTTCTCATTTTATAGTGGCTCCTGATTGCACTGACTCTCATTAAAGATACCTATTATTTCACATATAGACCATAAACATTCCAACTCAGTGACCTCCTGTGCCCTGTGGGGCTCGGGCTGTTGGCACCGTGTAAGAGACCCTCCCCTCATGATATAAATGTCTCATCACAGTGTATTTACTGATTACCTGAATGGCTTTGCACTGATTTGCAGTGACGCATCAGCCTTTAAGAGGACAAGTGGACTCCAGCCACGCCATGGACTGCATCTGCATTTCTTACGTTTGTCCGTGAATTTATTCAGGCCTTTTCCAATTTCCTATTTGTCACCTGTCTGTGGATTATTAATCTGGGGAAAATCGTATATAATAACGGGCTCATGTCTGTCTAAAGGTGGTGCAGTGAAGGGGACAGAGGACGCTGCAGTAAAGGCCTGGCTGCAGGATCTCAGCTCGGATGAGGATGTGGAGAAATGTCCCATCTGTCTGCACTCCCTCCAGGAGCAGGTCCTGGCCACGCCCACCAGCTGCCAGCATCACTTCTGTCTCGACTGCATCCTGGAGTGGGCCAAGGTGGGCTCACGCCTCCCGTTAAACACGAGACCTAATGCAATGAGTGAACGCTCATCTCCTTTCTATTAAATGTAGGTCCGTATCTCAGAATAACAGAGGCCTCCCGGCTCTCGCTCCCTCCCCAGAATGTGAACTCCTGTCCCGTCGATCGCATCTCCTTCACTGGCATCCAGCTGAGGAGAAGCTTTGGGGGTGAAATTGAGAAAACGGTTGGTGTCGCTTTCAGCTGTTCTTGTCCCATGTTGACCTGTCTTCACATCACTGTAGCTCAGCTCAGTGCAGCTGGTCGCTCAGGAAGAGGCGTCACTGGTTAAGCCCCGCCCTCCAAAGAGGAAAGGGGGTATTATGTCGTCACCATGTCCGTCCGTCCGTCCGTCATCCGTTAACTTTTCGTTTCCATGGGGTAAGTATAGAATTCCTCGACGGATTGATGCCATTTCTTAATGGCGCATTGGGAGTGGCTAGAGGAAGGTTCCTTTCGATAACCAGCGTCATGCGATAACTAATATGGCCGCCACAGCAGCCATCTCAATATGCCCTTGATCAGCATACAGGCGGGGGCGTCTGCCACGCTCTGCGTTGCTCTTGTTTTCATGAATATGTTCGGCAGATTATTTTTCTCTCAGTACTAATAGAATTTTAGTTTTGTAAAAACGGTAGAATTCTGTTGTCTTGTCATTGTTTTGGGTTGTAACTTGCCTCCCTGGATTTCACCGAACTTCACCGTCCACAATGACAGTATTTCAAACGAATGTGACTGTCTGAGGTCGGCTGTCAGCCCAAAACAGCTGAATTAACCCTTGAGTGGAAAAGCCAGATTCTGAAAGTGATGATCCGTCGCTGGATTTTGTTCCAGTACACTGGGTTTGATCAGGCTGTGGCCAGTGGGTCAAACTTATTCTACTCCTCTCTACAGATTCAGATGCGGCCTCCAAAAATTTTGAAATTTAATTGCTAAATAATTTATTACATTTCCAAACGTCTTGCTTTACTGGAAAAATTTTCCACAGTCTCTGAGACAAATGCTGACTTATAAAGCCTTAAATAGGCTCACGCACAACAGGAAAAATTGGCGATATTAGGATTCTGCACAAAGGGGTTAATAATTAGTGAGTGAGCTAATTGGTGAAAATGAGTGCCTGATTTCATGGGTGGAAGGTCAACATGGCGGACTTTTATTGACCCCTTCATTTTCTAAACTGGAATAAAACTAGTTTAAGAGTGGAGAACTCAAAATAAATTGAGTGACTGTATTGTGAGATTGAAGAGTGTCATTGAGCCTTTCAGAGAGATGGTATAAATGCAGTATTTGTGTATTTGCATGGACACTGAGTCTGTGCATTTGTAGATCCCAGTATTTGCATGGACACTGAGTCTGTGCATCTGTAGATCCCAGTATTTGCATGGACACTGAGTCTGTGTGTCTGTAGGTCCCAGTATTTGCATGGACACTGAGTCAGTGCGTCTTTAGATCCCAGTATTTGCGAGGACACTGAGTCAGTGCGTCTGTAGATCCCAGTATTTGCGAGGACACTGAGTCTGTGTGTCTGTAGGTCCCAGTATTTGCATGGACACTGAGTCAGTGCGTCTTTAGATCCCAGTATTTGCGAGGACACTGAGTCAGTGCGTCTGTAGATCCCAGTATTTGCGAGGACACTGAGTCTGTGTGTCTGTAGGTCCCAGTATTTGCATGGACACTGAGTCAGTGCATCTGTAGATCCCAGTATTTGCATGGACACTGAGTCAGTGCATTTTTAGATCCCAGTATTTGCGAGGACACTGAGTCAGTGCGTCTGTAGATCCCAGTGCAGGAGCCGGTGACAGTGGATGCGGAGCAGGTGGGCCTGGTGGATTTTGACCAGACCTGCTGTGAAGTGTGTGGACACAGCGACCGGGAGGAGCGACTGCTGCTGTGTGACGGCTGTGACGCAGGGTGGGGAAAGACTCATTCGCTCTGTCGCCCTGCGCTGGCGATGTCACATCTCAGAGCTCATGATCACTAATTTGAGCGCCACTTGATCTAATGTCTTTAGTCTTGATACAATGCCATGACCAACCAACTGATGACTCTGAATATCTAGTTCTGTGGCATTTTGAGCCTTAAATTGGTTTGTCATTGCATGCTGATGATGGACTGAAGGTGTAATTGTTATATGTTGTGACCTTTGGCTGCATGTAATGGCTGTGACAGGTACCACATCGAGTGCTTGACGCCACCCCTGGATGCAGTGCCTGTGGAGGAATGGTTCTGCCCTGAGTGTCGGAGCACTGACCCTCACACAGGTGATGATGCGCTGCAACACTGATGAACAAGCTCATCTTACCAGGCATTTAAGCTTGTATTAAGACTTAAATCACTTATTTCTATTATTTCTATCATTATTTTCCATTCTATCTTTTTTCCTACTAAGACAAAAATGTGCCTGTGAGGTGAGATCATTTCACTCAGTTTTACGATTTGCCAGTAGAATTAGAGAATGTAAAAAAAAAATTAAACATTTTCGCCTCGGGGGATGGACAGACATGTTTGCCTTAGTTCCTGTCAGTGACGGTGTTTCAAAGAGTATCTGGTCCATAACCAAAAACCGCTCAATATTTTTTTACCAAATTTTGTGGGTGCACTGAGCGGCTGCTAATCTGGTACCTTTTGCTGTTGAGGGGTTTCTGGGAATTTTTTTTGGGGGGGGGGCATGAGTCTTTACTTTAGTGTGTACTTGAGAGAGAAGTTTGGAGGTTAACTCCGGTAATAAGATGAAAAGGCTCATTCACCGGTGCTGACCGTCTCTCAGAATCTGCCGGAGAGGTGAGTGAGGATGAGGTGTCATCCCTCCTGGCTGATGTTGTTCCCACCGCCAGCCGTTTCCGGACCTCCGCAGCCGGTCCGCGGCGCAGCATCCCTCGAACGCGGCAGAGCGAGAGGGTCCGAGCCACAGTGAACCGGAACCGCGTCACACAAGCACGAGCCGTCCAGGTCGGTATTGCGCATGCTGCAGATACGCGTGTTCACTGTGTCATGCATGAGTGTAAAACATTATCATTCGACTGCTAACTAAGCTGAACAGAGGCTAATATCCAAAATACTGCCGGTTATGTCAGGGTTTCATCCTCAGTGCTTCAGGTAATGTTTTATATTTCTCCAGAAAAAAAAAAAAAATCGGCAAACTGCGATGAGTTTAGGATTAAAATCTTTTAGGGCAGAAATGTTGGTTTATTTTCAAGAAAGACTTAAGGATCACAGAGGTCCTTAAACGGGTTTCTTTCTCAGCATGTGCCCAGGCATTTAATACGGTCGACCTGGCTGGACGAGACGATCAGTGCGGTCCTGAACTCCCCTGCTTGTGCGCGCAGAGGACGAACAGGTAAAACACCGCAGGTCCATTTTCCGATTGAATGCGAGACTGACTGCTGCAGCACTTTGCAAACAACATTTACAAAATATTTTTAGTAGGTTTTGCCTCATCATAACCTGTGAGCATCTGCATTTGGATATTATATGTGCTGCATGGTTAATGGTGGATTTTGCTATTACATTTTGCTTGATTTATTCAGTTTGCTAAGTAGCATTCGCATAACTATTGTGGACTGTCTGACTCATAACTATATATATCATGTAAGACGATCACTTTTAATGTATTTGGATGACTACCTGATCCAGTAAATATTGTTTTATGACTGAAACAATTAATGTGATTCCTTAAGTCTCTTGACTACACTGTGACACTTATTATTTAGATCTCTAGTGTTGACAAAAGAAATGTTTTTTTATTTGGGTCAAAGCTGTATGATAGATTTTCTTGTGTAAATTAAGCATCAAATGGGATTGACTCATGGCCACAGAAGAAAAATGATCTTTTTGTGATAAGTTTTAATTGTATTAGCGCCCAGTTTTATACTCGCAGTTTAAAATGAATAGTTGCTTTCTGACTGATCGTAGATGGGTCTGCATGTACGCTTCTTCCAACAGTATGAATTATTTTATGTTCTTTTTTTCATGAAATTTGGGCCAGGTGAAAAACATAGTAAAACCCAGAGGAAGAGGGCAGGTAGAGGGTCCTCGTCCCGCCGTCAGGACTGGAGTGAAGGGATGGACATGAATCTGCGGGGACGACACTTCACGAGCCCCCAGCTCGGGCTTAACCCGGTGCGGGAAATCACAGCGAAATTATTGCTCAGGAAAAAAGTGACTTGTGCTTTTCTGAAATGCTGGGGTAGATAAATTGTGCCGACTGCTTTGGATATTTGCTCAAAGATATCATTCTGACCAGAGCGTTTGCAGTGATGTCACACTGTGCTTCACCCAGGCAGGGAAGAACGGCCCCGCCCCTCAGTCTCGCGGCCCCGCCCCTCAGTCTCCCATCACCAAAAGCTCGACAGCAAAGAAGCCGACTCAAACCTCCCCTTCTAGATCCTCGGCAGGTTGTCCCAAAATGAGGTCTTCTTCGTGTTCTGTATTTGGAGATCCGGTAGATCTGGACCCCTTCAAAGACAAGTAGGTCCCGCATTGTATAATAAATAGTGTCGACACAGTTTAATCACAGACATCTTGCATTATGAGCATTTTTAAATAATGTTTAAATAATTGAACGTAGCGGTACGTGAGGTTTTGTGGTGTTCCTCGGAGGTTAGCGGAGTAGGCATGTGCTGCTTTGATTGTAGATTATGGCCTGTAAAGACTGGCGACCCGCGAGGAGAGTAGAGGAATAGGGGTCGGTGCAGGGTGGGCCGGGTGACGGACGGAGTGGAGACCGTGATGTTCTAGACCCGGTTTGGGAAACTGGCTCTGTGGACACGGCCTGTCGCCTCACTGGCAGGGAAAGGGCTGGAGCTCCTGTGGGAGGTGCAGCGGATCCGGCTGGATATAGTCAGACTTACCTCTGTACTCATCTCTGGCTCTGAAACCAAGCGCCTTGATAGGGGCTGGACTCTCTCCATTTCTCGAGTTGCCCGAGGCGAAAGGCGGCGCGCAGGTGTGGAGATACTTTCGTCCCGACTGAGTGCCGCTGAGTTAGAGGACGTAACTGAGGAAGGGAAATGTCTGGGCCACTTGGCTGACTCTGCTTCCCTCACGAATAAGTGGCTTGGATTGGATGGATAGATGGGTTTTTGAGGGTGATTCTGAATACTGTGTGAGAGAGAGCAGTGTCCTTGGAGTGGTTTCTGCCCTCGTCTGCGTGGTCATTGATTGGCCTGAGTGTGGAGTTGTGCAGGATAATGAGTGGGTGTGGGGCTTAAGCTCAGAGGAGTTACCGCTGTGGTGATTTAAAGGAGCACTGCTGGCGTACGGGACCCTAAAATGGATGTGAGCAGGAGGGGTCTGTCCAAATCTGCCCTGCGGTCCCATCAGCCTGTGGCCCGGCCCTTTCAACATGCTCCCTCCAGGTAGAAACTCCCTCACACTGACAGGCGTACATGTGCTCACACAACCATGTGCTCAGGCGTAACACACAGGTATGTGCTAGTAACTGTGTACAATAAATGATTGCGAGCTGATTTAACAGTGTGCGGACATTTCATTTTCAGTTCTGAGGTACATGTTTGTCCTGCACCTGATGTAATACTTGGATGTGTGTATAACCACTCAGAACTGCATGCGCTTGTGGTCCTCATGGATATGCCTGGAGTAAAACACATCACACATTGACCTACACAATTTTAGAAATGCATTTGCGCAGACACAAACTAAAATTAAATAAGTTATTGTTTCTCATTCACTGTCAGTCAAATTTAAAACTCTTTATTCAAAAATTGCCACCCTGGTTTTAAAGGTGTTATATAACTGACCTTGCTGGATTTACAGACGCAGTGTCAGTATATCTGAAGAAGATATGGGCGAGCGCTCAGCCCCTGTGCCTGACCTCCTCGGCAGCATTCTCTCTGGCCAAAGCCTACTTCTGATGGACAGCTCTACCATGGTCATCAATCGAGACGGGTCGCTGAAGCTAGGAAAGCCAGGCGAGTTTCCTGAAACGGTTTACTTGTTTGGCAGATTTTGGATTGTTTGAAATGAATGTGTTTTACTCTCAAGTGGTTAAATATCGTCACAAGTGTCTGATTTACATTCTAGCCTGTGCAACGTCTTCAAAGACCAGAATCTCCAGTCACTCCAGTGCCAGTGAGATTGAGCCGGAGGTCCGTGTCGGAATCGCCTGGGGCTCTGAGATCAGTGGTGACTCCTCTCCGTCTCCCTCTCAATCACGCACGCCATGCTTATCAAGCACCTTTCATGCCCCTGGCTCACCCCCACCGAAACCTACATCTCCTCTTACCCCGCCCGTATGGTCAGGACCCACCGCTGCATCTGCTCCAAACCTTGTGCCTGAAAGGTCCACTCAGGTCTGTGAGCCCCACCCTGTGAATGCTGATTGGCTGATCCGGAGTAACAGCAGCAGAACGAGCATCAGCAGCCTTTCGCGGCACCATGGGGACATATCTGATCGGACATCGAGTGAGAAGGCGGTGGACTCGGGGATGGAGACAGTGAAAGAGGCCTGTGCCAAACCGGTGTGGCTGGATTTGTCTCAACTTCCTCGGATCCCAAAGTTCAGAAGAGGAGCACATGGTGGGGCCAGTTCCCCAAGAGAGTCCCGCGGCAGGCGAGGAAGGACAGAGGCTCAGAGGCAGGGCAGAGCCGACACCTCCTGCATCTCCTCCTCCTCTTCTCCCAGGACTTCTACACTAAACTCTAGCACCTCCTCTGCGGGGAGCTGGTGCACTGATGGCCCCAGGCCCACCAGAGACCCAATCAGCCCAGAGCGGCGCGTTACCTTCCTGGAGTCTGCCGCAAATCAACTCCCAGAGAAACAAAACTCCTCCCTTCCCATGGACTCACACTTGCTTGGCGTAGAGGTCGTCTCAGAGGGTAATGCTCCGGACCATCATGCAAAGGATGTGGTATCAGAAGATAAAGGGCTGGTGCCTTACATTTCTGATTGCAACTCTGACAGTGTTGATTCTCAACGGAAGCCTGAAGCAACTGATTTGACTGAGGAAAGAAATACATATTCAGGACATAATCAGAAAACTATGGAAAGATTATTCCCTGAGAATAAACCTCAAGAAGAACAATATACCCCTTGTGACAGCATCACAGAGGTGCCAAACCCAGACAGTAAGAAATCCAGGTCTCACAATATTCTGGCATTGCAGAAAGAAGCCTCTGGTTTGCACAGTTCTAAGAATACATCCAAACCGCCGGAGCATCACTCGTGCTCGGCCGGGAGAAGGAGAAATGATGCAGATGTGCAGGCCAAGTGCAAAGACCCCCACTGTAGGCAGGCAGGTCTGCAGACCCGCTGTAGTGTGTCGGAGAGTCAGAGGAGAGACAAGGAGGAGACTGTGTGCTGCCCCCAATTCAGCGACAGAAAGATGATGCCGTCCTCCTCTGAACGCTCGCCGTCCAGGTCTCTTGAGGGACCCAGAAGGAAAAGGAACTGCCCCTTGTCACGTTCCCCGTACAGACGGTCCGACAGAGACCCTCCCAGCGATGGATGGTCCAGTAAAAGAGATCATGAACGGCACCACAGGAGAGGCCATGGGAGACTGGGATTTGCTCACCCACAGTTTCAGTCCAGGTCCAGGTCCAGGTCCAGGTCTAGGTCTAGATCTAGTGGTAAGAGAAAAGACAGGGCGAGGACGCAGTCCTCATACGAGTCAAAAGACTGGTCTAGAACAAAACAGGAGAAGAGACGAAGGTCCAGATCACGGTTCAGACGGAGGGAAAATGATGAGGGGACAACGTCCCGTAGCTCTCGCTCTGAAGAACGCTCAAGTGTGGCCCATTCATCTCCACCTGACATGGAGATCCATCACAGGCCTGTTCCCCTCAAATATACCAACAATCTCACCAACTCTCTGGAAACACTGGAGAGGGAGAACTTCTCTCCTACTGAGATGAGCAAATCCCAAAAACCCAGTGCAGAAAAATATGCTTCTCCAAGTCGAGTTAAAGAAGTGTTTCCTGCCTCTGCGCTTCACTGTGGGACAGAACACAGCCGGGAGGAGACCAGAGGAAAAGAAAAAATGGGGAAAAGAGAGTTAAAACCAGATGTTGAGAAAATGGCTGACCCTGAGCTGATGTGGGCACAGTCACATGTCAGGTCTTCCAGCCAATCTCAGATGCTATCTTCGGTGGAGACTAATCTCAAATCGGCTATTCTGCCCATCAAAAAACAGGACCATTTCTGCAGTGTGACAGGCAGTGCTGGGAGGGTTTCTCCACAGGAATCATTGGTGTTAACGGTTGATAAGGGTATGAAAAAATTCCTGCGAAATGCAGACCCACATAAACAGTTAATGGGCATCTTTACAGGGTCTGATGAATGTGCTAGTTTAGACTATACCCTCATTAGTCAGGATTTCAAAAGGTCTAATGGGCCAGAAGTACTTGGGGCTACATGCACAACAGAGACCTCTGCCATCACTGACTCATGTGAGACTGATGTTGGTGGCAAAGAAGCTACCGTGATTACAGACACAGCTGAGACTGTAGGTGACATGGAGAACACTGTGAACACAGACACTACCGAGGCTGTCAGTGTCATGGATGCTATTATGATTATGGACGATACTGAGATTGTCTGTGATATTGGGAACACCGTGGTTACAGACACAGCTCAGACTGTCGGTGCCATGATGTGCACTGCGATTACAGACGCAGCTGAGACTGTTGGTTCCATGACAAGCACCATGATTACAGACACAGCTGAGACGTTTGGTCATATGGGGAACACTTTGACTACTGACACAATTGAGGCTGTTAATGTCATGGGCACTTCAGTGATTACAGAAGAAACCAAGATTGTATGTGATGTGGGCTACAGTATGATTACAGACACAGCTGAGACTGTACGAGACATGGGGAGTTCCATGATTACAGACACAGCTGATGCTGTCCATGACATGGGGAGTTCCATGATTACAGACACAGCTGAGACTGTACGTGACATGAAGAGCTCTATGATTACAGACACAGCTGATGCTGTCCATGACATGGAGAGTTCCATGATTACAGACACAGCTGAGACTGTACGTGACATGGGGAGTTCCATGATTACAGACACAGCTGATGCTGTCCATGACATGGGGAGTTCCATGATTACAGACACAGCTGAGACTGTACGTGACATGAAGAGCTCTATGATTACAGACACAGCTGATGCTGTCCATGACACGGGGAGCTCCATGATTACAGACACAGCGGAGGCTGAACATGACACGAAGAGCTACGTGATTACAGACACAGCTGAGGCTGTATGTGTTGTGGGAGCTGCTAAAATTGCACAGAGACCCATGGTAGAGCAGGATAGCCTGCCAGCGCTCACACCTGCTGTGGTGATGCCCTCAGCCCCGGTCTCTGGATGTCCGGTAAAGAGAGTAACCTGGAGCCAGCGGGAAGTGGATATAGGGCCTGCGCAACTAAAGTGTGAGTGCGGCTGATGGCCTGGACTCCATTTTCTGAATTAAATGCATGGGGTGTACAGTGAGTGCCATGAATTACAGACTGTCTGCTTTTATTTTGAGGGTGTTTTCATCCACACCGGGTGACTAAAGTTTTTGGAAATAGTTTCCTGCATATTTGGGCACATAAAAAATCATGGACAGTTAACTCATAGAAGGCTAAATGCAGCTATTATTGCTCAATGATGCATTACATTACATTACATTTATTTAGCAGTCGCATTTATCCAAAGCGACTTACAGTAAGTGCATACAGTGAGGTCACTGACACTGCAGCCCAACAGACTGGACGAGGTACAGTTAACATCCAGCATTAGTCACCTGAAGTCATGAACATGGAGAGCAAAGACTACAGTGGGCAGCAGCGCACAGGAGAAAGAAACAATGCGACTGGAAACAAACAGGAAAGGGTTTTTTTTTAAGTAAATAAAAGCAGAGGAGGGGGGCGATCAGGTCAGAAACTGTCTAAACAAGTGAGTCTTAAGGTTACGGCGGAAGGGCAGCAGGGATGCATCCGAGATGTCAGAATCAAAGCTGTTGAAAACCTATCATGTGGTGAATTGTTTAAAAGAGCTCTCATGCAGCTGCCTAAGAGAATTAAATTAATATTTAAAAAAAAATTTATTCAGCACCTGAAGGGTTAAATATGAGATGGAATAAAGGAATCTTTTTTTTTTTAAAACATTTGGTTGCATTTCCTTTGTATGCAATGAGTGCTTGAAGTCTTTGACTCGTAGACATCACCAGACACTGGACATCTTTGCTCTCTGCCAGACCTGCGCTGCAGCCATCTTCACTTCCTGCTTTTTTCTGCAATTTTTCACGCATGTAACATGCATGTTCAGCTGGATTCAGGTCCGCTCACTGACAGCCAACAGAACCAAACTAACAAAAGATGTGTCATTGTTCAGTAAAATTTTGTGTTCACTGTGAGTTGCCTTCAAGTGTTTGATTCTGGTTTACTCCTTGGCCATAGATGGCATGGAGCATTTCTCACAATAGTTAATTTCGTTTCGTTATTTGGATGTGTTTATAAAACAGAAAATCAAAGGGTATTTTGTGAAACTGCTTTATCTGAACAAGCCTTTCTGTGTGATCGGCAAATACCTCTGAAATTACTGTTGTGGAACTAACGTCACCCTAATAAAGTTAATTCTGTTCTCTTTTCTCCTGTTAAATTAATGTTTTTGGAACATGTGCTGCATTAGTCAGTCCAACTATGGACTGTCACCATGCTCCTGTCATAATTTTGCAGTGCTTCCACCTAGTGCCCGGAGTCAGAGTTGCAGCGATGGCCCTGCAGTAGCTGCTCGCCCTTCTCAGGTGCGCAGAAACTGTGCCTTGTCAGATAACATTCAGATCAAACTGCCACTGACTATTATCATGAGAATCACTTTGCTGTACTGTGTCCAACCTCAAGCTTGATGGTCTTCAGTGAATATGTGAGGGGAGAACAGATTCCTTCTGACACTAAGGCCTTTGTTTCGCACACTGTTTTAGTTGAAGTGCAAGTTCCAGGAGCGTCTCCTGCAGAGCCATATTTTGTTCATGCTTTACTGAGCTTGAGGTGAAGTTATTGTTGTACAAAATGCTAAATATGGTGACATGTATTTGTGTGGCTGATATAGATGCCTATCTATAACATTGTGGTCCTGTGTTTCTTTGACACTATGATTACTTTAATATCAGGTTTATTGTTTTTTTATTGTTTGTGATGGAGCTGTGGAAGGATTATTACATGTATTCTCCTCCAATGGCTTGGGAGTCATGCCTTCATCATATTACAGAGTCACTTCTTGTTTACAACTGTTACTTGAGGCCCAGTACTTTGAGATCTGATTGCTCTGTGCTCGTTGACCTCTGTGCTCGTCGACAGGACTGGAATAAACTGCTCTTGCAGGAAAGAGCTGTTGAAGAGGTCAAACGTGCCATCAGACCATTTTTTCAGAAGAAGGAGATTACGAAAGAGGAATACAGAGAGATATGGGGCAAAGCGGTTCAGAAAGTAAGCGTGTGGGGTTTACTGGCTCTACTCTTGCTTAACTAGACATTTTAAGAAGTAAAATTGTACTCACTGTAATTTGCTTAAGTCTGATGTGAATTATTAATAATTTTGTGTTTCTTCCTGTGTGGCAGATTTGTAGCAGCAGGAGCGGGGAGGTCAGCTCCGAGAGGGTTGCCAGTTTGGTCAAGGCTTACGTGGAAAAGTACAAGTTCCTCAGAAAACGGCAGACGGACAGCTAGAGCCCTGAGACTAAGGAGCGTTTGTGATTGGCTGGGAGAGCAGGGATAAGAGGTCATTTTGGATTGGGAACCTGTGGTGAATGAAAACAGCAGACCGATCGCTGGGTACCTGAGACGTGATGAGGTGGAACTAAAAGTCGGAAGAGAGTTTGTGAGGTGCTGAAATCAGGTGAAGCCGAACGGAGGGCCGTGTCCGTTAAGGATGTGAAGACTGAGGTGTCAGAGCTGTCTGTCCATGGGCTCTGTGGGCTTCAGCCTGAAAACCTGCACTCATACAGAGATGATTGTTCTAGTGTCTGAATGCATTCAAAACACCGGGGGCCTGATTTTTCTGCTGAGCTACATCTGACAATACGCACGCGGCTGATCCCTCCGTCTGTTCTGATTTTCCCCCAGTGACAAGGATTAACTGTTTTGTTCTACCTTGTTTACGTACAGTTGTGTGGAGAGATGAATACTGAGGGTGTATTTATATTTCAGGGAGTGTTTTCTATGAAAATTATGAGGCACCAGTGGGAGTGTCATTTAAATGAGGTCGTGCAAAGCGATATTTGGCATCTTCCTGAAATGTAAGACTTGGCTCATGATTTGGGAGAACCACATCTACCAAGCGCAACCTATTACTAATTTCACCACAGGGTGGAAGCAAATATAATTAACGGTATTAGTAAAACAATTCATTTTTGATGATTGTTTTGTGTTCGCTTATTAATATGCATTTTTTTGTTATATTGGAATTAATGATGATAGTGCCTTAACTGAGCAGTCTGTGCTATTTCTCACAGCACCACCCCTCTGCATTTGTGTACATGAGCTGATTTAACAGTAGCCAACTCAAAAAGTCAGTGGCGAGGCAATATGATATTGAATTATATTTGTCCGCCCCCCCCCAAGTTCAGAGCAGTAGTTTTAAGTGCGCAGAATTTGTTCTGCAGCCCATATTTGCATCTGTTGAAAAAGTATTGAAAACACAGTTGCCTGGGGGTCGTGATGCATCCAGTCAAATATTATTCTAAACTTACATGTGTTGGAGTGCCAGAGTTACCTTTCTCTGAAGGTCGTGGACATCTGTGATCTATACGATCCAAATTCCTTCTCTGCTGCAGTCAAAATGTCACCAGCTCAGGGCTTATGTTCCCATTGTTAATTCATTCAAATATAGAAAATTCCTAAATTTCAGTTCCAGAAATGCGTTTTGTTTGGAAGTGGTTGTGGCCACAGTAGCACGTAGTAGGTTAGTATGCGACCAACGTGAAATTGAACGGCATGTGAAAGGTCCTCGGATGACATACTACACTGGCCACATTACACTGTTAACTGTGCAGCCAGAGGTTTCTTTGCAGTGTACTGTGTTCCTCTATATTGTACAATCACTGGTGCAACACCAAATGTGACTCGGCTGACTGTGGAGAATCTGCTTTTGTTTTTATTTTTCCTTAAAGCTAGAAATTCACATTAATAATTTCCTTAAAGGTGCTGTGTGTAACTTTCAGAAATTCCTTGTCATAACTGCCAGTATCCGGTCGACATCAGCAGGAGTCAACATCCTGGGCACCTGCCAAAAAAGTGATGACAGGACTGAACGTAATTTCAGTTGGCATTGTGATGATAGATGAAGGTCATGAAATTACTCTGTTAATATCATTTGAATAACTGTATGCGTTATTTAATTAGATTTATAAAGCATAGTAGATGGCACATTGTGGGCTAATGACATTGGACTAATCCATTCTTGTTGAATGATATATTCACTGTATTTATATGATAAATCAGTGTTTGCAAGAGAACTGTATCGATCGTGGTTTAGTTTTCACTGAGGTTTAGCAAAGTCTGCATAACTAAATTTGCTGGATGATAATGCTACAGGTTAGTGAATTAGATGGAATATTATCAACAAGATGCAATATTTTTCATGATTTCTCTCAATGATAGATTCGCTAATGTTTCAGCATGTTATAATAGACCTTTTTGTTGTAAACTAACGTCAGTGTTCCGAATGGATCTGGGAGTGGGTTGAGACAATGTATAAATCAGTACGCAGGCTGTTAAAGGCAACTGAGAATGAAAGTCTAATTTTTTTTACAGTAGGTTACAGCCTGTTTACAGCAATAGGACGTGATTCATACGCGTAAAACATTGCACTTAGCACCTTTAATAGCTCATAATGAATAACAAAATAAATTCTAAACATTACGTGGACAAAATAAAGGCAGGCACCTTGGCAAAAACAAAGAATAAAAGAGCATGATAAGGTCACCTTTCTCTTGCGCAAACACCAGAGGGCCTGGTAGAGGGTGGCAGTATTGGTGTTAAAGTTTACCTGGCCTCTGAAGATGCATTTGCCCCCTCCACAGGCTTCCTTCCAGGTATTGTAAGCCTGTAAATGTAGTTAAATAATTACAGAAAAGCAACTCCCACCGGTGGATCATAGAGGAGTTTGCCATGGTCCTTGTGTGCATCACATATGGTAGGAAAATGCAGGCCCCAGATGTGAGGTTGTTTTAATTCTGAGGCCATGTTCTATATCATAGCGCTGTCCCCTGTTACTGTACGATGGAGGCGTGTCACTCTAACCCTGGCCCAGAGCCCAGCTGCTGTACATCAGGAGTCAGAGCTGCAGCTTCCTTACGGCTGTTTTCATTTACAGCCTTCCAAGGATTATTTTGAAGAACTATATTTATATACTATATATATATATATATATATATATATATATATATATATATATATATATATATATATATATATATTGTATTTTGCTAATAGTTTGAAACTGTTTGCTTGCAGGGTTGTCTTTGAACAAAATGGTGGTTTAAACTGAAACTAAGGCAGGGGTCAGCTGAGAAGTGCCCCTCCATTATTTGTGAATTTCACTGTTCACCTGGATTACAAACATTATTTTGCCCAATAAATGTTTATGGAGCAATATTTCATTGTCCCTCTGTATATTGGTCTGCTGTCTTCATTCTTTAGATAGACTGGATACAGGACCATGTTTAAAATCTAAAATTTCGATCCTCTGTGTAATTACTTGCACTAATTACATGGTCTGATGGACAATAAAGTTCACTTTGACTTTGACTTGACTTTAAAAACTCTGAACCCAGTTAGGAATGCATGCCTGTGAATAGTTGAAAAATTAAACTGTATTCAGTTGGAGAAAGGTTGATTCATAATTCCACATTTGACCATGTGTCTTGGGTACATTTGATGATAGGAAATGTATTCAAAAATGGAGTACATCTGTCTAGCTGCTAATGCCGCTATATTGTCATTTTCTGGCATGCAAATGTATGATGGAAATAAAGACAGTATGTGTACATTCACTTTGTGTGTGTTTGGCTTTAAAAGCAGAAAATTTAACAGTGGTGGAGTTCAGAAGCAATAAAGAGTCATATTCCCCTTTGATGCAATAAGTTTTAGTTTAATTGAGATTCCTGTCCCATATTCCTTATGAGGTAACATTTTGGCAGCCTGTGATATGCAAGGATGTAAACAGTTGAAAACATACTCTGCTGTGATAAAGTCTTTGAATTTGCTGTGTTCAGTGTTTTGTGATAAGTAATGTTTACATGCTTGCGTAAATACCGTACTGAAGGCAGTAATTAGTCATATCGAATTACCAACTTTTTCTTCAAAATAAACAGGATACCTTTTTCTTCCAGCTGGAAAATACTCATGTGGTAAAAGCTACTGACAGGTCAGTCCCAGTGCTCACAGGAGAGAGTAGGTGGCGTTAACTGAGCTCAGTTTACTGATGCAGGAAGTAAGAATAGCCAATCACGAGGTCCCTTGTTCACATGGGGTGTGGACAGAATATGATATCTTGAACTATGATGCGAAAGTGAAACTGCTGCTCTTCCTCGGAACGAGGATTTCCTCTTACCCTCAAACGTATAGATATGTCTCTAGTCCTGTACGAACTCCCTGATTAATGCTTCTGTGATTTATTTACGAAATAAATATCCCTGGTACTCAAGAATAATGGCACAATCAAATGGCAAGTATTGCTCTACTTTTACTTCATGACGCACATTTTCCAAGGTACCTGCTTTTATAGATCTGTTGCAGAGAATAGCATCAAAATCTATGAAAGTTTTTTTTGACAATTTGACAAAATATAGTTTTTTCGTGCTGTATATTCTGTGCTCCTGAAATGAGTTCAATATGCACTGTCTTGTCCTTAAGGCATTGAGCTGAATTAGCATGTTGCCGGGGAATTTACTCTGATCTTAACATTTAGCCAGGGACTAGGAGCGTTCGCATGAATTATGAACAGCAACTCAGAGATGTTACCTCACTTGATCTTTCCTGTTTCATATTACATTGAAGACTTGAGGGTTTCTCTCAGTTCATGGATATGTTGGCCTATAGTACAGTTACTATCACCAGTAGAAGTCATCGGTGTTGTGATATTCTTGTTAATCAGGTTTGTGAGATATCTGAAACAGGTTTGGAAAGGTGACTCAGGTTTTATGTTTTATTTCTATTTCGTCTTATTTATGCCAGGTCAGAAAGTCCTGCTTCTAATCACTGAAGGTAGTTTTTCTCCCTAGGCATTCAACCGTGCAAAAAAGATTTTTCCAAAAGGAAACTCAAAAAACTGCCGGAGGAGGTTCTGTCTCTTGGCCCTGCTGTGCTGTGCCTGAATCTGCAGAGTAACAAACTGAAGAATGTGTGCGGGATCTCAGCTCTGTGTAACCTGAGAGAGCTCAACCTGTCTGCCAATGACCTGTCAGAGTTTCCCCAGGAGCTTCAGGAGCTCCAGAGTTTGGAGAAACTCTACTTGAGCCAGAATGGCATCACAAAAATCCCAGAGGGTGTTTTTTCCCAGCTGGAGAAGCTGCAGTTCCTGAAAATGAGCACCAACCGCTTGAAAGAGCTCCCTTTAGACATTAGCCAGTGTAAGAGCCTTTGGTATCTTAACGTCTCCAACAACTGCCTGCAGGAGGTGAGGGTGCTGGGGGCTCTGTGCAGCCTGAAGGAGCTTTATGTGAAGAACAACAAGCTTACGGAGCTGCCAGCCCAGTTATTCACCAGCTCAGACCTGACCATGTTTAAGGCCGGTGGCAACCCGCTGCGAAAGCCCCCAGAGGAAGTGTGTGCCGGTGGAGTGAAGAGCATCCAGCATTACTTCAGTCGGCTGGGAGGCAGTGAGCAGGGTGTGTCCAGGGTCAAGACCATGTTCCTGGGCTCCTCAATGGCTGGAAAGTCCACTATATGCCACAGCCTGCTTGTGGGGTCACCTGACCTGGTGGACGTTGCTGACCGCACTGTGGGTATTGAGATCAGCGAGGTTCAGTTGGGTGGAGTCCGTTTCCTCCTCTGGGACTTTGCTGGACATGAAGAATATTATTTTACTCACCACGTGTTTATCACCCCTCAAGCCCTTGTGATCCTCACCATCAATCTTGCCAGGTATAAAAACGGCTTAATTTTGGCTCTGTTTTTGTATGCAGTTACAATTACCAACAGCTCATGGGCTTTTCTGTGTGGCTATTGGTCTCTTCTTGTACACCTGTGTTCATTGTGTGCATTTATGTTTTTAATGTCCGGTTTTGCTGTGGGGAAAAAAAGTGTTTTGTCCTGTTATAATTAATTGGCCAGTTCAGAGTTCACATAATGATTTCGATGACCTCATGTATGAAGGGCGTAAGCGATACTTCGGTCAAAAATGACTTTTTTGGTTGTTTTGGAATAACAGACCAGTCCATCACCTGACCAAGTCTGGTGCCTCAATTCCTATCCTAAAGGGGATAAAATGTCTTTTTAAAAAGTCGTATCTGCAGGCAAATTTTTGAACAGGTGGTGCTGTGGCAGTTTTTTGGCCCTCTTGTAAAATTAGTAAAATGTCACTTACGCCCTTCGTGCAGGAGGCCATCAATTTAATGTCAAAGATAAACATTAAAATCGGAACATTGCCAACATCCTTTAACAGCTTCTGCCTCTATGTGCTGTAGCTACGATGTTGAGGATCCGCAGTCTTTCAGAGACAGCGTGAGCTTCTGGATCAGAAATGTCCAGCTGAGGGTCCCTGACGCTGTGGTGCTGGTTGTTGGGACCCACTGTGACGAGTGTCGGGACGACGGGGACGTGCAGGAGAAGAAGCGAGACATCGAGAGGAAGATCAAAGACATGCTGGAGGACCGAACAGCGATCCTGGAACGCTGGAAAAAAAACCTTGAAGAGGACGAGGAAGAGTCCGCTCAGTTTTCTAATCAGCTTCGGTTTCTGCAGCTCTGCACTGAGCACAACATAACGGTAGCAGCACAAGATGGAACAAACTTCTTTAATTATACTCTTCCAAAAAAGAAACTATACAAATATTGAATTATTGATTACACTTTCTTTTCAATATGTTTTCCACATTTGTCAGAACATTTCATGTTTAATAAATTGATGCTAAAAACAATGTATAGTTTCTTTTTTGGAAGAGTATTAAAAAAATTCCTACATTGCAGTTGTGTTTATAATGCAGTGATTAAAAGCTGTAATAAGACCTTCCAGCAATGTTTTAAAATTGCAGGTTGCATTTTACATTTTCAAATACTTTTTCAGAAAATGTTCTGTAGCCATTTTAAGATCTGGCGACATCACAAGAAAAAACTTTCCTCAACAGTCACTAATGTGATAATGCCAGTGTTGAAGGGTGCAATTTTACACCATATACTCACTTGTGCATCTGCTAAGACGTGGTTTTATTTGTTCTATTTTTTCCATGATATTTCTTCTCATTCAAATCTTAACTTGAAGCTGTAATGTTCACTTGCAGGTCCTTGACCTCGTGCCCATGGACTGTACTAAACCTGAGGACATCAAAATGTTTCAGGACTACATTCTGCAGCAGGTGCAGAATAGGGACTTGTTCCCCAGTATAGAGAAGATATTACCACAATTATATCAAGACGTAGAGTCATCAATTAAGGACCTGAAGGAAGACAAGGACATTCCAGAGCATGGTAAATTTGTTCCTTTTTGTAAATCGAATATATACGTAATTCATAGTGTTTTTTATTGGTGTATAATGTAGTTCTGAAGAAATTAATATTACTTTGTTTTTCCATATTTAGGAGTAGTATCTTTTGAAGACATTCAAAGCAATCTGAGCACAAAGCTTAAGAATTTTGACCAGGAAGACCTGCAGCCCATTTTACGGTACCTGCACCGTATCGGGATAATAGTGTGGTATGAGGAGATTGCCACCTTGAAGGAGACGGTGTTTGTTGAGCCATCTTTTCTGGTTAAACTATTCAAGGTCTGCATCTCCCACCTGATTTCTAACGTACTAGCCACACTCTTCCTGCTCTCTTATCTTTGGAGTACTTTGGTCCTCACTCACATTACACACATTGGGTATTTTAAAGATATTTGAGCTTAACATCACTGGGGATTTTTTAACTGAAGCCCGGAATGGTCACCTGCCAGTGGAACATGCTGAAGGACACAAAGGCAGTGGTCCTCCTGAGATTTAGTTCTATTTTATATGGACAGCTCTCCTGATGTATATGGACTTGCCTGGCATTAGCGCCATCAGCTATGTAAAGAACTGGAGTTATTCAGCAATACTGTTTCCCTAGATTCCTGTTGGAGATGTTGGTTGGCTCAAGATGCCAGTTCATGGATGCTTCCATGTTTAGCCAAGGAGTGTTTTTGTTCCAGAGTTTGTGCATTGGGATCCTGAATAGAAACAGATGAAGAGAAATTGAATTAAAGCCTTCTTCTGTGCAGCTCAGAAAATAAATTGGTCTCTGTGAATGAGTTCTGTAAAAAATAGAGTAATTTCACGACAGTGAGAGATTCAGTCAGTTGTTAATGGATTTTTTTTAGGAGAAATTCGCTGTTTTGGTCAATCTGATTCGTAAGCGGCAAAATCTCTGCCAGTATCCTTTAGTGCCTCTGTGAGCCACTGGTTGACTGACGATCTAAGGCTCCCAGAGCACCTTTCATCAGTAACTTGCTTTATTGATTCTGCTTCGGTTCAGACGGTGGTGAGACATGACCTGCCGACGCAGCTGGAGGGCATCTCTAGGAACGAGCTCATGGCAGAAAATTCGCTCGCTGTGCAGAAGGACAAATGGCTCCTGGACTTGGAGACGAAGGCCACCCTGAACAACACGGCCATCCGAGTTCTCCTGCGGAAGTCCTTAAAGGAGTTGGAGATAGAGGATGAGGATTTTCTGAGTGAAATTGTCGGGACAAGGAACAGCGATGGAATGTTCCTTAGCCTTCTGAGACAGTTTGAAATTTGCCTGCCTGCCCGGCTGACTAGTCCCTTGAACCCCAACGCTCCCGTCTTTGTTCAAAATAAGAAGTGGGAGCCCTCAGACACCTCGGTGTACCATCAGGATGGTGCCTGCCTGTTCCCGAGCCACCTGAAGGACAATGACACTGTGCGGAAGTGTTGGGGAGAGAATGCGAGCGACAACATTCAGGTTCAGGTGTACTTCCTCCCTGAAATTCCGTACGGCTTTTTCAACAGGTGATTTCACTGTGCGCATGACCACCCAACATCCTTCAGCATGTTCTCCTCAACATGCTCCGATGTCTTTGTTTTAGTCTGTAACACAGCTGGGATTATAATGAAACCAGACCAGTAACCTGCCCCTTTAGAGTGCCATTAATTAGATGACTAAGCTCTCTAACTATCCATCTTGTGTTGAGAATGTAGTTCTTTACTAAAGGAACATTGGTACAATTTCATCTAAAAAGCTGTTTTTCGTCTTTCTAGGCTTATCATTAAGACCTGTTCATTATACCCAGGTCACTGGGTTGGGAAAGACCAGTGCTTGATAAGTGTTGGTGACAGACTGGTTCTATTCAAAGAAACGAGTATAAGAAGTGATCAGCTCATTGAGATTCGCTGCAAGAGACCACGCTATGGTAAAATTGACGGTCGAGTCTCACACACTCAAAAGGCCCCGTGCATTTGATGATTTGAAATCCGTGTGAGTGCTAGCGTGCTTCATGTGTCTGTGCTTCTCACGTGTGTCTCAGAGCACGCCAGCGCTGTCGAGGACATGCTGCGCCCATACTGGGACATGATGGTGGCGGTCCTGCGAAAGCTGCGGGACCTGACACAGCAGTGGCCGGGACTCTGTCTGTACGTGTGCAGCCCCTGTCCGGAGGAAGGCTGCTCGGATCACTTCTCCTGGCCGGACTGGAGCGAGACAGATGACCTTTATAACACGTAGGTCCAGGATGGTCTTCTTTCCTCAGGCGAGCTTGGTGGGAGTTGTGGCTACATAAAAAACATATTTTACCCTTGATATTGTAAACGTTTTTATGAGAACTCTTGACCCTCTAAAACAGTTCAATTTAAAGCAATTTTTTGAAAACATACTCAGTAGTACATCATTTTAAATGCCAGAAAATGAAAAGCAATCAGACATGATACTTTTTTTTAAACAGAAATGTGTTTTCAAAAGTAATATTTGTTTGTGTATTTTCTGGATATGTATTTGTTTGTGTATTTGTTCAGTCGAGGGAAAGTTGTGAACGCCATTTTACATTGTAAATTCTTTAAATTCTTTGCACTGATATTATTGTTAGTACAGAGGATGCAACTAAATGATGCAGCCATGTGAAATAGCTTGAATCTTCATAAATTAATGAGCTGAAATAAGTTTTGAAAGCATTTTCTACAGTATAACTGTTTTTAACCAGCTTGGCCGATTGGCCCAAGGGCCTTATGTGATGCTCGGGGTCTTTAGTGGTGGTCTGTCGTGCGTCTGTGCGTAAACTTTTAGCTTGTCTGCACTCTAGCGTCTTCAGTTTTTGACCAATCCTTTTCATATTCGATATGTGTATACTCTATATGGTCATAAGGTCTAGACTAAGTCCAATTTTGAGCCGAACTGGACCGATTCTTTGGCCAATAGGGGGCGTTCCATTTTGGCCATGTTTGGCCAAGCGGGCGGAGTGGCTTTGCCACTTTTTCTATTTATTATTTTGCTTTGTTAATTAATCCTTGTTTTTGTTTCATTGACACAGGCAGAAGCAAAAAAAAATGCTTTGCTGCAATGGACACACGCACCGGACAGAACTGCTCTTCCCGAAAGGTAGTATTATTCCTCATGTGTAATTTAGCACGCAAAATGTCTCCCATTGTGAATATTCATCATATATTTATATTTATACAGCACCGTGTGACAAGCGCAAAGTCCAAGGATGAATGGAAGGGCAGATGAAAATTATCCCACAGCAGCAGGTGTCGACTCATTTTACCGCACAGATGCCCTCGCAAACAGGCGCCATGAAACATTCAATTAGAATCGAAAATCACCTCCACATGATCGAAACTGAATGGCTGAAAAATATATCTGTCGTCACAAACATTACTTTTAAGCATTACTGTGCTCATTACTTCCAATTATAGGGCTCTATCGACCAGTAAATTGTGATTGGACGAAGGATGTTCTGTGGGTGTGCATTATTTTTTTATGACTGCACTCCCGTGACATCGCTTCAAACACGGGCCTTTCAACTCAGCACGATTCAATTCTTGAGTAACTTTAACTACCACAATGAGTCGCTAAATTTGGAATCATTGGAAGCGAGGGCTAAAATAGACACAGACAACATGTTCAAGCTTTTAAATATAAATATTCATGTCCTTGGGCTAGTGTGATTATCATAACAAAGGTGGAGAAAGCACGACAACAACAGTCCAACGGTACTTTGAAGTGTTGTCACTTGTCACTTTACACAAAAGTCATAGGACCATCTGTTCTGAGCTGTTTGGAATGGCTGCTGCGGTCAAATGCAAGCCAGTGGAAAGACAGGCGTTTGCGGCTGCAGATGAGCGTTTCTTGTGTACTCTGAACTTTATGAACTCTGCAGCATTGTATGCGTCTAGTAGCCTAATTTATGCAAAAAGAATGCACTAATATTGTGGTTGTTCTGTTTGCAAAACATCCACCCAAGACTCGCACTTTTTATTGATTCTGTCTTGAGCTGTAAAGGAGGGTGTTTGTATTGCTAGTGGCAAAGGACCATCGGTTTTGACTATTGATATGATGAATCCACCATGTCCTGGGTAACTTAGGCAGAAAATATGTTTATCTCTGTCAGGAGGCTTGACATGTCTGATGCTGTATATTTATGTGGGGCAACTGCCAAAAATATACAATCAGAATGTACAACACACAGAAATGGATAAGTGAAAACAACATTAATATTCTGCGACTTCAGTCTCAGTTTACAAACCAAAATCCCATCAAATACTTGCGCACTTTGGAACTTAAAGGTAACCAATTAGCTCCTGATCCTCAACTTTTTTTTTGCATAATTTGCCAGGCTGTTCCAATAAAAAGCTTTGTGTGCAAGTTTTAATGACATCATCGAGCTCTAACAAGAATAAATTCCGAAGGAAAGCAGTCACTCAACTGTTAAGACAAGCCACTGTCGCTGCTGGACTGCGGCCATTTCGACGTGCCTGTCACTTAATATTCATGAGCGATTTGTATGAAAAGTCACGTCAGATCAGTCATCAGATTCGACTGCTAGTAAATAAATAACATTTATGCATTAGATATTCATCATTATAAATATGTCTAGTTACAAATATGGGACAATTTGAAGTACATTAACTATCTGAAAGTGGTAGGAAACAGGGAAATCAGGCATTTTGTCATCAAGTTTACTTACATATCTAGCAAAAGTTTGGCCACATCTTTATCGGCAATATCTCCAAACCTGGCTTTAAAAGTTTGCCAGCGATCGCTTTGGCCTTTTATATTTATCCTGTTCTTCAATCGATCTTCTCCCCAGCCTTTTCTAGCACTTATACGGGCCGAATCAGTCAGATATTTCTTTGGCTGCGACATTTTGAGATTCTTTTCATTTCTGCTTCGCCGCACACATCCGCTTTCGTGTGACATCATTTTTGCGTAGGCTACTCGTGAAAAGAGTACTAAAGTGATGACGTCACCACTACTGAGCTTCTGGTGTCAGAAGTAAAATCCCTATGGGAATTTATAATGGGGTTTGGACACTTTCCAGCATGGCTCGAACTCGTATTAATTTTATGAGCCGTCTCGCTCCGAGATTAGCCTACAGGGTATACTGATACAAACGATCACATCAAATTCCTAGTTTTGCCAAAAATTATATGCTTTTGCACTTAGTCCAGTCTGTAGTCCACTTCTCCGAACTTCATATCCACTACGCAAGTGGGCGATTACCCTGTGATTTATTCCAAGCCAATGAGGTACCTCATTTTCAGCAAACGTTCATAACGTACCACGACAGTAGCTGATCAGTGCTCTAAATTGCTGTAGGCCTATGTCCATACACCCGTTCCTACATAGCGGGTTACTGTTAGCTAGCCACATACCTAGAAATGAATGGATCACGATGAATAGTTATTTTGCCATTTAGCTAGCTAGCTAGCATTAAGCTATGCCAGCGGACCACCTAGCTAGCCAGGTAATGAGCTTATTGCATCTTGTGCACATAGCTAAACCGATAGAAACAGGAAATGGTTATTTTACCGTCACTTACTGTTATTTAGCAAGCTAGCTAGCATGACTATTCAATAAATATCACTAGCTAAGCTAGCAAAATAGCTAGCTAAATGAATAAAAACAGTGAAGAGCCATTATTTGGCTACTTAGCAAGTGTTGAGCTGTGAGCATTTCACAGGGTGGCACTTAACTAAAAGCGCCAAATATGAAGTTTGTCAACTACCGAAGTCCGTAAATTAGCATGCTGGCGAAGTAAGCATGCTTACGGCTAGTTTGCTGTCAGTTATGCTTTGACAAGGCTGATTAACTCGTTTGCTGACTACAGAGTTTTTAAGCAAACAAACGTTGGCCAAAGATACCTGACTATAAAAGTAAATTGGCACTAATTGTAAAACTTGATATCTAGCAAGAAAAGCGTAACCAAGTAGAACGCAGAGTGGCCAACTAATTAAGCAAACAAACAGCTACGGCAAGGTGCTGGAAAATTTAAGACGGGAGACTTCTAAGGCCGACTTCAGACACTGCAAACCAGTGAACTTGTGTCAACCCTACTCACCGCAATATAAATTATACGACTCTGGTGCAGTCACTCGAACATGCAGTGCAAAGCACTCGTCACACTTTCACCTTGGCCTATGAAAAGAAGAGACATATCACTTTAAATTTGTATAAAACTATGTGCTTACCTTCCTAAGGCCATGTTTGACCCTCGATAACTCTTCCAGCATGGGAAGAGTGCACCTGACCCCGAGTGTTAGGGTCAAGGGTTGTCTGCGTTTGATTGCTAAATACGTTGCACTTGTCAACACAAGTTGACTCGACTGCAGTAAAATACGCGCGCTCTTGTCCCAAAATGCATTGTAAACAGACGAATTATGGCACTATTGGCTTGCCATACTGCAGCGCCCGAAGTCAGCCTAACCACTGATCTATATCTAAGAACTGGATAGCTGATGACGTCATGATTTTGAAGTAACCGTGCCGCCATATTGGTATGCCCTACTATAATCTCTCAGAACATTACTCACATTGAGTACGTTGCAGCCAACGATATAATTAATTGAGAAGATATCTTCTCACAGACACGAAAGAGGCGGTATTTCATGTTTCCTCCTCAGGTCGACCTGACTGTGCGAAAAATGCCTCAAGGACCGCAGATTTAACTACAGAAGGCATCAGTTGTACGGGCCTTTAACATTTTCAATGGACGATATCAGCATTTGACAGCTCGACCAATGAGTGCGTCCATAGGAAATCTATACGGATTTTTCTACATCTTGCCTGAGAGGGGCAGTGATACAATCAAATTGAAGTCCGAAGTCATTGAGACTGAAGAAGACAAGACATCAATCCTGCACGTATTGTTATTATTCTGTGTGGGGGATTTAAAAACTTCATGAAAAAATAAAGTAGCCGTAAGCTCGCACTTTATCAACCGCTGTATTTATTTTAGAAGCACTGGGTGTGAGATTCAATCGCACATAACGTATATATAACTTTCAATGGATGTCTTGTATTGAGTTTTCTCTTGCGCTGTCTTCACTCAGTAGCTGCCCGGAAGCTTTTGGCTAATTTTCCTATGAAATGAAAGTGAGTTCGCTGAAGAGAACACAATGTAAACTTATCAACGTCGCTAAATCAGCGTTCAGATGAAAAGTGAAGTGAGTTGTGCATTGTGTAGATGTATGTAAAACTGCCTGCCATTCGTTGTCGAGTGTTAATCACATTATCTATTTAGGTAGCGCTAACGTTACATCCTCATCCTGGCAAATTAAATTTGTCCGTCAAGGGTAATTGAGTGTCAAGGGAACATTAGCCTTTTTTAGTGCTGGCATAAATTTGCCTTAATGATTACACCAGTCAACGCTTGGTTTTGTTGTCTAGTTAGTCTGGTCTAATATTATAGACAGCGTTACACAGCAGTTTTACTGGATTATCTAATTTATGCCGTGTGACATTGATTGATCTGGTTAACTTCAGTTCGGTAATGTAGGTAGCTGTAGGCTAACCTGATGGATCTCGTTAGCGAACATTAATTTGAATTGTTCGAATAATTACCATTAGCCGGGCTAACATTGACACATTATCGCCAGTGGCTAATAATAAGCAATATATTCGTTGAAATTCATTCATGTGTATCCGTCTTCACTACAGCCAGTGCATTGTCTCGTCACATCCCACAATAATGTCGCTCCGCATTGCAAGGCTCCACATCAGCGCTTCTCTGCCATAGAATACTATATAACGGTTGCTTTCTTCCAGGCGTTTTAAAATGGCCGCTCGACTACTTCCGCTTGCTTCAACCTCCCAACGCAGTTCTGTATCACGTCAGCAATCCAGTTATTCTAAATAGATCAGTGGGCCTAACACGTTCTGAACTCCTTCAGGCGAGGAATCAGGAAGATCATGGGACGTGTAGTTTTTAGACTACAAAGAGGATTAGCATGGTGGCAAAAAATTTTAATGATTTGAAGTATAACTCACTCCGGTCAAGAAAAATTATATCTGTGTTTAGTCGGGGATATAATGCAAAATCTCGAAAAAGATGGAGGCTTGGAAACAATGGGAAGTGATTTAAAAGTGAACTGAAAAAACAGTCTATGGGTAAAATGAATGGGAAATTTGACCGACACCAGCGTGACGTAATCACTTTACTACTCTATACTAATGAGGTATTTCAAATTGGGCTGGGAGATTTTGCGGGTCGCAAAAAACTATTTTTGCATTCAATATTCGGAGTATTGCAAGCGTTTTTGGAGAAAACATTTATATATTCCTTTTTTGGTCATATCTATGAAATTATATCCCAAAAAAAAAATTAAAAAAACAACAGATTGGTTACCTTTAAGAGCAATTCATAAGTTCTAACCCAAGGATATCAGATCCTGGAGGAGTGATAAAATATCTCTCCCAGTACATTTTCTATTCTTATCAAAAACTATAGGAAATGACTGAGGCTGTTAGCATCCCCAAGGGTATTTTAATAAACTGGGGTTCAAAACCAGGAATGCAAATTTATTTTTTATACCTGTTCTTGAAGAAATGTATATTTTTTATTTGAAAAATATAACCCAATTCCTTGCATCATTCTTTCAGTGCATCACGTATAAAACACGATGTTTAAGGCATGTTGGAAAATAAAGTCAATGTCAAAGACAGTGTTATATTTTAGTTCATTGTATTCAGAGCCAGTTCGTGTGTGAGTGTATGTGTGTGTCTGTGTGTGTGTTTGTGTTTGTGTGTGTGTGCGCGTATCTATATGTGTTCAGAGAGAGAGAGGAGTATTCATATTTTCACAGCTGACAGGCTGTTGTCAGAATCATTTTATCTCATTAAAGGCTATGGTCCACGATTAATTAAAATAAACAGGTAGAGTCTGAAGTTTCTTAGATTACCCGCTATTGATCCAAAATCATCACTTTATAAGAATCTCTCGCATGTAATATTTCTGAATCCTGCTAGATGGCGCTACGTGTCCACCGATCTTTCCTCAATGAGAATAACTTTTGCGTGTTATGTAAAAACCTACTACAAAAATAAGATTTTGAGAAAAAGACTGAGAACTGTATCCCTCTGGGATTAAGCTCTTGACCGGCAATATAACTGACTCAGCAGTTCTTTATTCATTGCATAATAAACAATATTTAGGGAAAACTTTTTACTTTTTTGTCAGCATCCATGCAACTTTTCAAGGTTTTTCCATCAAAAATGTAAAATATCAATGATTAAAATGATGGGCAAAAACCCAGCAATTATGTCAGTGCAGTGGCATTTGACAGTTTTTCAGTAGCTCCACCATCTGCTTTCCTGCTGAAGCATTTTTCAGTTATTTGAACGCGAATTTTATGAATTAGAAATTCAGACCATGAATGTCCTGCACAGCTGCATGGGAACTGACCTGAGAGATCATGCTTTACACCTGCTGCTTCATAATTAGCTACTTCGACTCGCTAGGCTTTGCCAGAACAAAAATGAGAAAATTCAATGCGGAAAAACCAAATAAGATCAACTTTTGCTTCACAAATGATTAAATATTGATGACTTGCAAGGCTTTGTCATAGCAAAACATAGGGAACCAGGGATTATTTCTATGTGTCTTACCTTATGTTATGAGGCAAAGCCTATACGAAGGTCAAAAATGGTCCTACTCATTTCCCACCAAAATTAGACTTACTAGATTTTTCCATGACACTCGGGACCTGGCCACTTACAGAGGTAAAGGTGCTTCACTTCCTTAACTTGGTGCCTTTCTATTCGCTGAATAAAAGTATGATCATTCAAAAGGAAATTAAAGACCAGAGTGGCAAATGTGCTCAGTTGATGCCTTATCCTTGTACATTATGTCCTCTCTGCTTAATGCAGGCTGATTGTTGGACCAGTTACTACATTTCACCAATATGGTATTATGGCTGTTTGTGTAGTTCATTACAAAAATGTGTGTGTGACCCTTTAGCGTCCCCCCCCCCCCCCCCCATTAGTTAGAGGTGGTGTGAACTGGTGTCCCAGATATGGAAATTTATTAAGCTTGATGATGGTCATGTTCTCTGTTGAGGTTTAAATGTATGTAAAATAATGACAGTTCAGTGTACTGTACAAAAGTCTTTGGCACCCTTGATTTTTTTTTTTTGTCTAAATTTGTTGTTTTTTGTTTTGTTTTCCATATTACACTTTTATAAATTGACTGGATTCAACAGTTAAATTAATGCATTATCTCCTTGTTATTTTGACTGTAAGTGGAGTCCTGTGCGCATTTAACTGTGGTTCACAGTTAACACACACGGAACCTCTGTTATAAACTGATTGTAAAATTACAGTTAAACTAACTAGCTAAAAAGGAACGAGTTTATAAGAGTGTATTGGTTAGCACAATTGAAGCATTGAATATTAATTAAAAATATACATATTGTATTTCACTAGGTACAGTTGATACCAATAATACATGTTGACAGAGCCCTGGTCTGAACATCAGCAGGGTTGTGTGGGGATTCCTGCGGAGACGGACCTGAGTGAGACTGTGAGCTGCAGAGGAACTGAGGCATAATCTCCAGGGAGCTCAGAACAACCAAACAGCCAATCATCTTATAACTCTACAAAACTGCAGGACCGTGTCCCAAAATTTTAGGCAAAGGGTAGTCATAATTGTTGTGTTCTGGGGTCCTGGCCTTTGGCCAGGACAGCATTTATGGTTTTTACAGTTTCATGGTCCATAGTCCATAGTCATAGTTCATGTTCATGCCACAGTTTTAACAGTTTCTTGTATCAGGTTCAAAAATTTCATTATTCATGTCCATGTCCATGTTTTTACTTTTCCATGTTTTTGTTTTTGCCAGGTCTGCCCAGCCACTCCACCGCTTGTCTGCGTTCCGCCCCGTGCCTTCGTTGTTGCACATTTCAGAGCTCTGGTTGGCTTTGGTATTTCCCTCTTCCTTCTGTGCTGATTCGGGGCTCTCTAAGCTTAATTGGCAATTAACAGTTTTTAAGTTACTAACATTTACTAACATTCACTGGGTGGTGTAATTCTTAGATAGGCACATTACTAATATTACTAATTTAGACAGGGAGTTTATTGTCATGATTCCTGCTTTGCTATTTCAAGATCTTGCTGTGCTTTTCTGTTCTGAACATTCATGCTGCTTTCAAACTGCATACTTAATTGGTACTTAAGCTGAGCCGCTCATTCTCTTAATGAGCAAGTCTTGTCATCCAATCTTAGTCCATGTCATGATCTTGCCCTGCCTCTTGTTTCTCCTTCTCCAGGTGTTGCCCCTCATGTGTCCTTGATTTCCAAGCCTTTATCTGGATGCGGTGGAAGTTGGCTGGCAGACAGTGTCTCAAGTTTTGGTTCTAGTCAAGTCTCGTTTCATGTTCAAGCCTTTGCTCATGCTCATAGCCCTTCTAAATATAGCCATAGTCTTGTTTATTTTTCTTGGATTTCTGCCTGGAGTTTCCAGTGGTTTTTTGTTCTTGTCTTTTAGATCCTTAGTTCCCTGCTCTGTGTAGCGTACTTTAGTTTGTCTTTTGCAACCCTTTGGGCCAAGTTTTTCGTTGGCCCTCGTGCCTGTTTTGTTTTTTGTTTAATAAAATCCTCATTCCCATCTCCCCGCATCTGGTGTCTACCTGATTCCATATCAGTAGACCAAAACTTGCACATGGAACGAGACTAGGAAACAAGAACTTGAACATGGAGCGAGACTCGCCTTGAACCAAAACTTGAGACACTGTCTGCCAGCCAACTTCCACCGCATCCAGATAAAGGCTTGGAAATCAAGGACACATGAGGGGCAACACCTGGAGAAGGAGAAACAAGAGGCATGGCAAGATCAAGACATGGACTAAGATTGGATGACAAGACTTGCTCATTAAGAGAATGAGCGGCTCAGCTTAAGTACCAATTAAGTATGCAGTTTGAAAGCAGCATGAATGTTCAGAACAGAAAAGCACAGCAAGATCTGGAAATAGCAAAGCAGGAATCATGACAATAAACTCCCTGTCTAAATTAGTAATATTAGTAATGTGCCTATCTAATGAATTACACCACCCAGTGAATGTTAGTAAATGTTAGTAACTTAAAAGCGGTTAATTGCCAATTAAGCTTAGACAGCCCTGAATCAGCACAGCACAGAAGGAAGAGGGAAATACCAAAGCCAACCAGAGCTCTGAAATGTGCAACAACGAAGGCACGGGGCGGAACGCAGACAAGCGGTGGAGTGGCTGGGCAGACCTGGCAAAAACAAAAACATGGAAAAGTAAAAACATGGACATGGACATGAATAATGAAATGCTTGAACCTGATACAAGAAACTGTTAAAACTGTGACATGAACATGAACTATGACTATGGACTATGGACCATGAAACTGTAAAAACCATAAATGCCAGAACACAACAATAATAAATATTGATTTACTGTAGCTTTTAAAGTTTGCAGCACTTTAGAGTTTTCAATATTTATGAATCTTGAATGATTATTGGGAGCATCTTTGCCTCTCAAAATGTTAAATGTGCCTAAATTCTTGCACAGCACTGTATATCCTTGATTAACAGTTTACATAATCAAAAGGACATATGGTTTAGGGCATTTGTCATGATAAATAATCCAAACCATGGCCATTCATCATATGAATACAAATGCAGCTTATTTTATGCCTTAAATCATGATATCTTTGAACATACAAGTTTAGCAATCAGTAGTAGCCTACGAGGCTACTGGATTTTCTAATCGCAATGACAAGTAATGTGTACTATTTTAGTAAATAGTAGGCTAAATGGGATGGGATGCAAAGTAAGGCTTTGCCAGGCATACCTGGTATTTTTGCTCAAACGTTCGTCTTGCTCGTGGTGAATTGTGAAATGAAACAAAAATTTCTGGCACGCGACCCTTCAGTCTCGGTTTTTGTATTCATAAGATTACAGATCATTGGAATCAGCCAATAAAAATTCGAGCTGGTTTTACTATTATGTAAATGAGCTCGGCGCGTGCTGCTTTCAGATTGTTCATTGAGCTCCCGTAGCCACGCGACTGGCTCACGAAGGCGGCGAGAATAGAAGCATTACTCAGCTGGGCGGGCCTTTCTGATGGAGCGCGCGTTTTATAAAGGGTGCAGCGTGGGACGAGTGCAGAATAAGGGGTGTCCCGTCCCGAACCTGAGGGCGAGGTGCCGTTCAGGATTAGATCCGAGACCCCAAGTTCAGACGCAAGGAACACGCGAGGGTCACGAGGGCAGTATTTTTCATGCTTTAAATAGCTAAATGCGCGTGAAGGCAATTAATAGCTATTAATTCCGGTAAGTTGAGGGGCATTCCGCGGAAGCGATGGAAACTGAAACAACACAAACCAGGGAGTGTACTTATTCTTTGACACTTTGGGAAGGCAGTTCCCCGGGCGCTTTGCAAGCTTCTACACAGGATTGCACTGCCCTCAACGCGGCAAACCTGCAGGCCAAGGACAAGCCTCAGAGAAGACGGCGCTCTGGCTCACCTGAACTTCTCCGATGCAAAAGGAGGCTGAGCTTTAATGGACTGGGTTATACTCTACCGCTTCAGCAACCGGTCGCTGTGGCCAGACGCAACGAGCGTGAGAGAAACCGGGTCAGGCAGGTCAACTTAGGTTTTCAGACGCTGCGGCAGCACGTACCTAACGGGGCAGCCGACAAAAAGATGAGCAAAGTGGAGACCCTGCGCTCGGCTGTGGAGTACATACGGGCGCTCCAGCAGCTCCTGGACGAACACGACGCAGTGTCAGCGGTGTTTCAGTGCGGAGTTACATCCCCGACCTTATCAAACAGTAATTCGGTGGGTCCAGCGTCCCCTCACTCCACATACTCCTCCGATGATGGAAGTTATGAACAGCTGAGTTCGGAGGAGCAGGAGCTGCTGGATTTTACCACTTGGTTTGACAGATATTGAACTGGTAAAGGCAACGTTTGCGCTGTCATTACTAATGTGTTCAAAAGAATCACATTTTGTTCGAAGTAAATAACATCCACGGTTTACCGTGTTGGAGCAAAGCTGTTGTACACCTGCTGAAAGACAGATGTGCGAGAGAGAACCAAATGCCAGTTATTGTAAAACAGAACTCCCGCGCACACTACTTCTCTTACAATAAAAAAATAATATATGGACATTGGGAAGTATTATGGGGGACGGCTTTTCGATACAAAATTGCCCGATGAAAGCTTTTGTAGTCAGTGCGCGGGAGTCTTGTTTTGCTCCAGTTTTCTTGGGCTGACCTGCTGGTGACTCCTTTCAGATTTTAATACAAACGGTTTTTCTTTTCCCTCCGACAATTGAAAGGACAAAAAACAAAGTTTGAATCAAATACGATTTTCTGGAACAGGTTACTACCTCCGTTGCCAAGCAACGAAATTACGTGTGGTCCTCTGATTATCCCCGGACTTGGCCTGTTAGGGAGCGAATGTGTTCATGGAGGCAACCTCGAGGACAAAGGACTAAGTCAATGAAGACGAGGGTTGATCTAAGTGCAATTATAATTCAGTGTATTTGTTGGCTATATGGCCAGTTATCTGACTCAAACATGCATTGAATTAAGAGTCTGGAGTAAAGGGTGCGTAACCGAGCACTGTGTCAGGCGTGTCTGAAAAATGGCTGGAGTATGCTACTTTATTTTATCTTGAAAGTTAGAATTTGAAATATTAAATAGCAAAACGAGGACTTTTTAGTGAGTTTTCTGCTGCAATATTTTGTATTTTTGTAATAATCTAATACTGCTACCTTTTCAAACTCTCACTTGCTGGATTTTCACTTAAAGAACTTTATATGCTTTGGATCTCGGGTAATGATTATTGGTTTTTTTTTTTTTGTGAATTTTGAATCTGAATTGTTTCCATTTATGCACTTGTATTATCAGTATTTGTACTATGTACATATGAATTTTAAGAGATATTTTTGCAATATATTAATAAATCTTGTTATTTATGTCACATTTTGGCTTGGAAAATATGATTGCAACAAACAGTCTGGTTTACCACATGGAAATTTTCATTGCAAGCTATAAAATACTTTTAATCTCAAAAAACCTTTTATTTCTTCTTTTTCTGTTTTTCTGTCCTGCAGGTTCTGCTCTCTCCTCTCTTTATTGCTTTACACTGCATCCTGCATTTTAGTGACTATTTTCTAATTACATCTTAATCCTTCAGCAACATGTAAGCACTTTGCTGCAGAATGCACTGGTTCTTGTTTCCTGTTTGAAGGTTATGAAAGTAAGCAGCTCACCTTCCTCAATATTACGATCAGAGTGAGACACCCAGGGGTGCGTTTTCCGAGAGCGCAGATGCTAGCTTTCATAGTTTGAACCACTGACTGTGAAGGGACAAACTAACTTAGTTAGCTTCTACGCTTTTGTGAAAACGCGCCCCAGGAAATTGGTGTCCATTACGTTACTCCCTGCACACCTGGGACTGATCTACAGTGCGCTGTAGCACACTGCAGGCTTATTTGGGATGCCAAGATCCAGCAATCTCGCAAACTCTGAGCGCACGGAACATGCCTGCAGGTCTACTTCAGCTTAGATTAGACCACATTTGAGCTATTTGGCTGAGTCTTTCAAAGTATTGACATGTCATTTTGAAAAAGGCATTTGATATGTCTGTGTGTTCCTGTGTAATGATGGGTATGTACATGCATGCACAAGTACATACTCTCTCTTTTTCCATGTCTTAACACACAGATGCACCCTCACTAAGTGCTTCATTGGGAACACAATGGTAATATTGGGCGGGGCCATTCAGAACTGCTTCAGTTCTCTGCAGCATAGATGCCACGGGAAATATTCCTGAGATTCTGCTCCATGTTGACATGATTACATCACAGAGTTTCAGCACATTTATCAGCTGCATATCGATGCTGTGAATCTGACGCATCCTGAATGTGCTGAAAATGCTTTGGCTCATCAGTGTGCAGTCTGTACTGGCTCGGTTTTCTGTTTTTTTTCTTTTTCTTTTTCGGTTAGGAGCTACTGAATCATTAGCATTAGTGAGAACTTATGGCCAAACGTGTTTCTCACTTCTAAGAGAGAGAGGTTTGTTGAGAAGTTGTGGTTTAAATGAAGAGAGGAGCAGACGGTGAATGAGGGAGAAATATGCCCCCCCCCCTCCTCCCCCACACAAAGAGGGATTGATGACATGACATTGAGAGGAGAAGTGTGTATGTTTATCACATTTTTATTGGAACTGTTTACTATGGGAAAATGTTATGTCAGTATAATTTGTACCAAATACATCCCAAAGTTCAGCTGGTCAATCACATACCCCTTAAAATGCTATGAAAAAAAAAAAAAAACATCTGAACCAGTGGTATATCAGCATGCCTTGCTTTACAAACGCAACACTACAGCATTAATGCCTTTAACTGTGCTTGCATTGTATTTAGGGCGAGAAGTACGATATTTTATTCAACTTTCTGATGATAGTTTTACTTTTTGCTTAATATTCCTACTCTATTAAGTACATTCCCTACACGGAACATGATCACACCACTGAATTCTGTAAAAATGTCAATGAAACAGCGTTTAGAAGGAAAAACAGAATTGATAAGTTGATTTTGTTTTCCCTCTGAGATGTGTTCAAAATTAATTCTCTTCATAAAAACTTGCATCCCTGTCTAAGTTTTAGAATTCATGCAGACTAAGCTCAAACAGCCCTGCCCCTTAAAAATGGGACCACAGATCGCCATCGTTGCCTCGGCTCTGTCAGCCTTTCTTAGCCTCATTGAGTGAATTATGCTCCCCTCTTGTATCATAAATAAACACCACAGAAGAAGAATGGAGGAACACAAGAAAAGACCGCCTGAGCTTCAGCTGCTATTTTCCACATTACAAAGAGAGCAGAGCCCATATCAGGAGCAGATCCCGCTCCAACAATGCAGAACTTGCATACGAATAGGACTTTAAACTGCTTCACTAATACACACAGATTAAGAACAGCACACAGTACACTCAGCTTTTCTGTTTTTATGGTCTGGATACCCAAATACATTTAATTATCCTGCATTCGAAAAGCATGGGAATGTAGGACAGTTTGAGAAGAAATGAATTCAGTGCCATTTATCACATTTTGCTACTTATTGAATACCCCTCACCAAAAAACAGTAAACAGTCCCCCTTATTGAAATGGATGCCATTCATGAAGTAATTAAAGGTCTGTGATTTGCTTGTAGGAACAAAGGCAGCTCTCCACCACGGAATCAAATCCACAGCCATCATGTTTGCTGATTTTCTGAATCATTATTCCATGACTCGGCTATTAAAAAAAAAAAAAAAAAAAAGAAAAAAGTCATCTCTGGATAAGATCAGGGTGTCAGAGTAGGTGAGGGCGCCCCATGACATATTTTACACCGGTATATTCCAGACTCTTACGCATACTCACATCTTTATCTGTCACATGTGCTTCCTGGTATCAACCTTATTGACCCGGCTATAAAAATCAGACGAGTGAAGTCCCTATAATCACTGAAAATCATGTGAAGAAATTACTGATCAGTAGTTTGACCCCAGACAATGAGTGTGTGCGTGCGTGCGTGTGTGTGTGTGTGTGTGTTTGTGTGTGTGTGTGTGTGTGTGTGTGTGTGGGGGGGGGTTGAAGGCCTGTTGCCTCTCATTGCCGCTCCAGAAGGCTGCTGCAGGCTGAATGGTTTCTGCCCCAGGCTCAACAAAAGCCCCATTGTGCCACAGCCTCACCGTATTCATCATGTGATGTCTGAAAGACAAATGCGATTGGACGTCTCTTGGCACTTTGATGTCTGTCCAGGGTGCAAGCAGCCCACTGTCAGTGAAGCTTTGGCCTCCCATTGCATTGTAGCGAAGGGTCCTCATTATGCGGAAAAAGAAAATTTGTCATAAATTTTACCGCTGAATTAAGAAAGTGTGAAGCTGACAGGTGCTACTTTATTGTAAGCCGAGCGCTGGCCCTCATTAGTGCAGAATTATGCTTAAATACGCTGAGTTTGACATCCCTCCCCTCTCCACCGCTCTTTCTCCATCTGTCTGTGAACTATGATGCAGAGCAAATGTGGCAGAAACATTCCCATCCCATCCATGGTTCAAGGTGTGGTCCACAGCATCAGTGCAGTGCTGTGCAGTGCAGTGCAGGGGGGGGGACTGTGTCCCACATTCATCTGCCACTGGCCATTACAGGTGACTGTTACACCAGCACTGTAATGTTCAGCATATGATAATATTTGCTCTGCGCTGACGTCAGCTGTGGGTGCCTGGTCCTTCAGCACACCGAACATGTGAGTCGGCAGGCAGCAGGCGAGAGGCTGCAGGGAGACAGATGCACGTCGCGCTCCTGCTCTGCAGTGCCGGCATGTTCTCCGCTCTGAATGATCTACGGCGGGAGCGCGGGGCGCAGGGCACAGGGTCAGGGGCCCACAGCCAGCACCAAATGAACTTGTGGGGTAACAGGTTGGTCTGGGGCTCATAAGGGGCAAATTCAAATGTTGGCGCAGTGTGGGAACACATGTTCAACGCCTCATCCTTTCCCACCTCCCCGTACTCGTCTGCATAATCACTCCGCCATGTTATGTTTCTACCTTCTCCTGCTTAAAGAAGGCCCTCAGGAGAAAGATCAACAGTTTTCTTGTACAAAGCCATTTGTCCTGCAGAAAACAAACAAACAATAGAATTAAGGCCCACACAGGAAGTTCATGCATACTGTCTGAAGTGCTCTGATATTCTCTGCTGCACGGAGTGGGGATTCCTTCAATTTTGGTTTCAATTAAATGAAAGGAAACGTGCGCTACACTACCCCAATGATGAGAGAAAAATATTAAGGATATTACATACAAAAATATTGCACCATAAGACAGTAAAACCTGTCCAAACACAACACTGTTTCTCTACAAAAGCCAAATGCATCACAAGAGTAACCCACAAAAAGTCTTTGGACACCAAGAAGAAAGAAAGAAAGAAAGAAAGATAATTATTGAATCATTTTGCAAGTAAAGAGATACAGATAACGCACGCACACACACACACACACACACGCGCGCACACGCACACACACACACACACACGCGCGCGCGCGCGCACACACAAACATACACACACACTCACACACACACACGCGCGCGCGCACACACAAACATACACACACACACACACTCACACACACACACGCGCGCACGCACACACAAACATACACACTCACACACACACACACAGGTTTCACCCACTCGTCCTTCTCTTCTTCCCTGTGGGACCAGTCAAGCGGTCAACGCTTACGATGGCAGAGCTCCTGATTCAGAGACAGAATGTTGCGTTGGGGTGACAGTATTGACCTAAAGGCCCCCCATAATAATAAAAAAAAACACCTGCTCTGAAGTGTTTGTTTCCATTTGCTCCACCCATAGTGTGTGACTGCCTACTATTTACTCTGGGTGCTACAGGTTCGAGTCTTATGGTGACTGATGCTCTTTACGGACGGCACATCGCCTGATCTGTTGTTACTGTTTCGATGAGCTGATTGTGTACGTGCTGTGTGTCTCTTTGGATAAAAGTGTCTGCCCAATAAATGCGATGTAAATTAATGTACTGGTGTGTGGTGTTTGTACTGGTTTAGTGTTCAGTATGATCAGTATGGGTCAGTAAAAGCGATGGCTTTGGGTCCTGTGCTGGTATGACGGTGGTGCTGGAGGTTCTGAAGAACAGGACAGTAAAATAGCCTCAGCCTGCCGCTGGAGGGCAGAGGATCTGTTTACACTCAGACTTTAGCTGTGTGATCAGACACAGCGCAAAGATGAAAACTTTCTTCTTTCCCTCGCATGTAAAGTGGGGCGACTTTGCATTCGTTCTGCCCTCCCAGTGTGGCCCAGACACCATGCAGTCTGGAAACTGTCCGCTCCTCCTCAGATCTAAGGCCCAACCAAAGGCCTGCTGGGTAAAAGTCATTATGCCTCCGCACTGATCCCTGACTGGCCACATTGTGCCCCCACGAGACATAGCAGGGACAAAAGCATCGAGCCACATTGTCCCAGACTCCAGTCCTCCAGTGGAGAGCAGATTCTGGAAGGGTCTGGGGGAGGTGGGGGATTCGGCCGGCTGGCTGTTACTCAGTAATGCAGTGGAACTCAAAGCAGGGATGGTCACCCAGCCCACATGCAGCATTACAAAAAATTCTGAACCATTCATGTAGATTTTGTTTGTGATTGTGTGTAAAGTCCAGGGGTCTCCAACTCAAATCCTGCAGGGCTATGATGGCGACTGGTTTAGGTTAGTTCCTGTACTTGAGTACTGACTGGAAGTCACTGACTGGTGAAAAAGTCTGTACACCTTTAAGAGGCGTGAGTTCACTGCTTATGTGACGGAAATCCCAAAAATCTGCAGACATTACGGCCCTCGAGGAACAAAGTTTGAGACCTCTGGTGTAAGCATTACAGTACTGATGAGAACAGTTATATAATGTATCCTTGGATATAAAACGATGTTACACTGTAAAAAAAATCAATCTGACAGTGATGTAGTGATACTAATTTACGATATAACACAAATGATAAATTAATTGATTTAATTTAGTCATGAAAAGGCAGCATGCAGGAGATGGAAAAATGGAAACTATGCTACAGTTAAAAGAGACTTACACCAGTACTGGGCCATAAATGCTGTGATCACAGCCTCAAAGCTTCTGGCTTCCTGTGCGGCAGCGTCTTAGTTCTCTGAGCAGATGTACAATGATCGGTGGACAGGACTCTCTTGCCCACAGTTCGGTTTCAGCCCGTTGTCGTGACAATAGCAGGGTCAGACAATCCAGATCCAAATCCAAAAGGCAAATTACAGCACCAAATCCAAATGTGGAGTCAGGGTTAAGGAACAGGCAGGGGGTCGGAAACCAGCCCGACAGAATGCAGAACAGATTTAAGTCGTCAATGTTAATAGTATCACCTCCCCTACAAGCTTGTTTTAAATTCTCAGGGATTATTGCATGTAGAATTCTGTCTGAAGCTGGCAGTTCATTGCACATTTTGATGTTTAGACTAATCTCATGTTCCCCTTTGTGATAAACCCAAGTATCATTGCAAAAAATAACAAAACTAATATTTCTGAATCTACCGCCAGCAATCTTCTTCCTGGCATAAAAAACAATGTGTTAACAAGGAAACCATTTTCACTCTTTGGGAATGTTTGTCTCAACTTCAATTTAACTCTTACCACCCTACCATTAGTCTCATGTTATAGCTTCAGTGAAAAGACTAGCTTAACAAGCATCAGTTCATTATTTCAACAAAACAACAACTTTTATTTTGATATTTTCTTTACATCTTTGTCTCACAATTTCTAAAGATCAGAGTTTTGATTATTTAATTAAGTCATACACTGTAAAAAAAAAAAAAAGTCATAATTGTCATGGTTTGTGAGGTGTGCATGTTGTTTGGACTTTTCTTTGCGGCTCTCATCCCGGGACGATATTGAATTCCTGGGCCATTGAATTCTTCAGCTGGCTGATTATAAGCAGGAAGTCCTGCTAAGGACTTGCTAAGAAAGACTCTTTTTTCTTAAATACATTTTTTGTCTTTCAGAAGTGACTGGTTTGACCAACCGTTCAACAGCACTGCTGCACAGGCGATTTCATCCTGCAATCTCTGAGCAAAGGTTCACCATTACAGCCAGTGAGCTATGCTTTATCGTTTGCATGAAATAACATGCCTACAGCCTCCTCACTTCTAGCAGCAGCTGCTTGGAAAGCACCACATTGCATATTGAGCACCAGTACAGCATATCTCTTCCCACTCAATCAATCGATCGGTCAATCGGTAATCCTTTAGTCGTTTAACAGCTGAGCTCGATGAATTTGTGTTTCTCAATGAACACAGAAGAATTGACACAAACAGTGTTGGTGAAAACAAGTCTGCTTTTAGGTTTTTTGTTGAATTCACAGCAGAATTCTGTTTTGATACTGCTGTCGAATGTTCTTATATATTTTTGCCAGCAACACAGTTTACGAGATAGAAAAAAAAATCTCATTTTTCTGCGACCCACAGACTGCCGGTGCTGTTAGACTGTATTTGCTCAGGGTCACTTAGCTGCCCCACATTGTTTACTTACCTGTTACTCCCAGAAGATACTCAGCGTGTTTGTTTCAGGGGCTCTTTGAATGGTGGTAGGAAAATGTGGTCTGAAAACAGCAACACTGGTGCCACATTCACACTGTTGTGGTACCAGATGGGATTGAAGTACAATTGAATTACCTTTTGCTGCACCGCTTTCTTCTCTTGAAGAAATTAGCACATCCATCTGAATCTATGTTTTCAGGGAGGTCACAAAGGCCAGAAATGGGGCCAAATTCCATTGGCTCTATTGGGAAAATTGAATTACGGGCTGATCTCTTGCTCATCTTTCAATGCGCTCTGCATGAATGCTCTCTAAGCGTGGACAGTGGTATGTCAATGGTATCTCAGTCCATTTCATGCTTAAAACTGCTTTTTTTAAGGAATAACATTCTGAACACAGTTCAGGTTTTCTCCAACCAACTGTTGCAAACAGAGAAGCTTGAACTAAAGCACTGATCATTCCAGAATGGACAAATTATCGGATTATAAGATCTTAGAAGTCATGTCAGACAGTTTGTGACATGCCTCTAAATTGCCTTGACCTTTAGCCAACGGATGTCTATCCTTTATTTGTGGAACCAATACTACTCGTGGATCAGCTTGATTAGTTTCCTGATAAGCTACAGTCACTGAAGATGAATGAATACAATAACTCAGAGCTAACTCAGACGGAAAGCGAACGGGTTGGAGATGGCCATAGATTAATTAACTGAAAGATCTATCTTGATTTTGGGCGATTATTTGGTAGACCGCATTCACAGGTTTTGATTCTTGCAAATTGTTACCATGATGATCACTAACATACTGACCAACCTTGTCTTTTGGTCTTGTATGTGATGAAGGAATTGGAAAGTTGCTTTTGGCAGTGATTTAGTGATATATGCACCTGGCATATGTTTTTCTCCACATATGCAATAAATGAACCATACTAATCCATGCTGCTATTCAGAACATACATAAAGGCATAGTTTGGTTTAGGCGTTGACAAGACATCAGTGACCTGCAGCAGTGACTGGACCCAACCAAAGTAATGTCAAAAATCCCGAAAAAGAGAAATTTGACATGGCAGTCAAATTATAGGCATGAGAAGGTAAAACCACAGCAGACCTGTCACATGCAATTCCTCACTAAACGCTGTTAAGACGGTAGAGATGTTGGACTTTAATGATGGCAGCACTATCGAGACGCTCATAGAAGGCATGAACCGAGGACGGCCGATGGCATTGATGTAAACAGATGCAGCTAAACCTACGTGCACCTGCAGATTGCTGTTCTCATAATACAGAATTTCCTAAATAATGTTCAAGGTTATTTCAAGCCAAAATCATAAGATTTAGGGTTGATGTCACTTAAACCATTGTAATGTAACACCCGGCAGGCCTACAGCTGAAATGTTGGGGACCTTGTGTCAGCTACTATCTCAGAAGTGCTCATTATGTGATCACAACAGTTGGCCCGGCCAGAACTTGAATGACGATACACTGTAGGGGGATGGGGTATCGGCAGATTTAATGAGAACCACTGACTTTACTTGACAATATAGAGGAATTAGGGAATGACAAATTCGTATAGCAGGAGTGCACCTAAATTCTGTGGCCCCAAAGCAAATGGGGTCAGGGGGCATTTGCTGCTGTGAGGGCTGACCTCGGGGGGCTTCGCTCTGGGGATAGAAACAAAAGCCCAGGCAGGTTTATCTCACCGGGAGCTGAGGATGTGATTATCATGCGCGAGCAGCTGGCGCAGAGAGGAGATATAACAGCAGGCCACTAATCATCTTCTTCATCTGAATTTCGAGCAGCCTGTAGCCGTACGGCGTAATACGGTGTCCACAGTTCATTACAAGGTACTATTCAAATCTTCTCACACTCATACCTTTGGGCAATTTAGTGTCCTCAATTAACTTTGGACTGTGGGAGGAAACCAGATTACCTGGAGAAAACCCACACAAACTCCACACAGAAAGGCCCCAGGCCGGAATCGAACCTACAGCCTTTTTGCTGTGAGACAACAGTGCTAACCACTATGTCACTGTGCCGCCCTAGGCTTCAGCTTCATGGGCCGCGGCAAAAATTAGGCATTTCTGGTGTTCTCTCTTATGATTCACACCAGGAATCAAGTTTGAGGGCAGAGTAAAAATCCAATAGTAGGATTTTTTATTTGAAGTAGTAATGTGGTAAACAGTGGGATGGAACCCAATGGAGAATTTTGCAGTTCAGTCCACATGCAATCTCCGACCCATAGCTTTCCGGGATGACTGCCGGATGGAGTGAGGTGGAGGTGGATACTGAGGTGGAGTAACGATGAGATGAGACCCAGCCGGGATCAGGAATGCAAACAAGACGCAAACCAATCAACGGAGACAATACTTCTGACGGACAGGCGAGCTGCTGAATGTGAGGAGACGCAGGAGACAGTCACACGAGGGCTGGGACAGTTTTTATTTCTGTGAAAAGGTAATCAATGCTTTTGCTGCATTGCAGACTGACTGCTGTGACATTTTGTAAATGGGAATCATTTCCTCTCCTGCAGCATGAACAAAATTAGGCTTCTTGGTTCCAGACTGGGACCTTCAAGCAAGAGTGCATTTCCTCTGTATCTGCTGCTACCTGATTTATAACATTTTATTTTTTGTATCTTTTGTTATAACATTGTTTTGAATTTTGGTTTGAAATAAAGTCATTCATTCATTCATTTGGTCATTTATGTACTCTCATAACTCTCAAAAGTCAGCTAAATCATTAGTAATTCACATACTGTGCCCTCTGCTGTCAGAGTCAAAGTTGTACATGTGTTTTTTTTTTTTTTTTTTTTACAGTGTTTCGAGTCTTAATAATTTTTCATGATGGTTTCCGTATGAGTTCATTCATTCATACTCTCACCCTCCCCTTCCTGTTTTTCTATTAGCGCACCTCAGGTGCTCGTTTGCTGCCACACCTCCCTGCACATTCCCTCAGCTAACACTCACCTGTTCCCCACCGGATCAGCCTCTTCTTTCCCTCTGTATTCCACTTCCTGTCTGTGTCCAATCGTGAGTTTGTTTACCATCGCATCCTGAGCCTCGTTATGGGCATTACTTGACACTCCTGAGAGCTTTTGGGTCTGGTTCTTTTTTTGTCCATTTTTACGATTCGGCCCAGTCCTCTGAGCATAATTGATTCCTTGTGTATGACCTTTGCTGGCTTCAGTGACTTACGATTTTGCATGTCCCTTAAACTTGTTTTTGGATGAGCCCCTTTGTGCAGCAGTCTGCCGGAGTATTACTAAACTGGATTGTCTGACCGAGACCTCGCATAAAACCCTTGAACTGAGCCTCGGTCGGTGAATGAACTTTGACCCCGCCTTCTGCCATCTGCTAATATCAGCACCCTCGGTAAACGTGAACAAAAGTGGTTATTAATTATTGTCTTTATCATTTATCTTTTTGACATTAAACTAAAAATATTAACAAAAATATGGCCTTTAAGAAGTAGTCCAGGGACTTTGGAAGAAAAACATCAAACGTCCACTGCCTTACCCCACAGCGGGAGTGTGCTTAGTAAAGGAATGGGGTTTCTTTCTTTTTTTCTGCTGAACCCATCTTTGGGGTTTATTATCAGAGAAGTTTTTGTCTAATTTTGTCTCATGTCACCATGGAAACCATCCCCAATGCAAGTTCCAATACCATTTGGCAAACTGTGAGTGCATTTGTTTGTTTTTTTTTTTTTTTTGATGATAATAAAGGTTGGTAACTCTCCCAGTCATGTTGTAGACTTCTAGATACTGTCTGATCATAGTTATAGAGACCTTCTGACCTAAAGACATAATTAATAGCTGCAAATATGCAAATACAGTGGCGGCTGATGAACAGAAAGCAAAGAGGGCTTAAAAGATGCATTTAAACATTAAATGAGTCTTGATCGGTTTTCAATTATTTCCCTTGATTAAAGATACTTTAACTCACCAAAGTACCCTTAGCTTTTGCGGAATAAAATAAAAATAACAATTTCAATTACTGGTAATTTCAAACTTTAGAGAAGTGGTGTAAAGCTGGATCGAATGTGCACTTGCTGCAGTACCAATCAATCACAGCCCTGCATGACTTGCATAATGACTCTGTACAAAAGTGTTTTTATCTCTCCTCCAATCATATCAAACTAATTGTCCCTCCGGCTGTTTCATCCTCAGTCAGTCTGAGCCTGGCTTGGAGGCACAGTGAACATATCGCATGTTATTTGCATCGTAGCCCATCCTGCGGTTATTAAACTGAGGGCCTCCTCTGCATTCAGTGAGAGATGCAGGAATGAGCCTGTCATTAATCTTCAGCGAATCGGGATTGCATCTGTGAGAAGAAGAAGATTGGCCCTGCTGTTCTGCCACGCCCTCCTCCTTTTGAGCCGAAGGTCTCATTGTGTCCCATCGGCGTCAGCGGGGAATACGCCCCTCTAAGGAGAGCTTTCAATCTACAACCAAGCCGAGATGGCGAAGCCTCCAATGAGATCCTGAGAACTCCAGCCAATAGCAGCACAGATTTTCTCGCCTCCGTAGGGTCCAGGACGCTGGGCATGAGCTCAGCGCCGTCCCTTTGTCACACGGAGGTAATTACCCTGCTGTGGTGACACAGGCTGCAGCTCTAGATGCCCCTGAGGTCAAAAGTGTGCAGCCAAACTCTGGCACTCAGCCGCAGGGAGCTCTGCGAGCGCAGAGGCCGTCCATCTCACTCTGACTTCCTGTCTGTTGTCTTGTTATATTCCCATGGATATACAGAAGCTGCTAGCTGGATCTGGAAGCGATGGCACACGATCTGACCGTCTGAGCGGTACCCTGATGACAGCGAACACCCTGCTGATGGAAATGAACTTCTGTTTCAAAGAAGCCTGAGGTGTTACCATGGAAACAAGAACTGGTCATCTGTTTGTATGCAAAATGTGTTCAAATCTAATTGAGGTTTGATTGTTCAATACCATCGTTGCTTAGGATCCTTGGCAATGATACTCAAGCTTGATGCCTGACAACACAACCAGTCTCAACTTTCAATCATTAAGATTATGCAAAATGTATTAAAGTGACTCCATAATTGTTGCTCATTCATATGATCCGCCGGCTTGGCTTGATGCTGACGGCTTCATTTTTAACCCACAGCTTAATTTAACTGATCTTACTTAAAAAAATATGAGTATTCCAAGATTAATACTGAATACTTTGCTTTGGAAAACATGTCAATACCTCCCAAATTGCATCATAAATAGGAAGTACCATCCCTTAAGACATTTAAAGGTGCTAATTAATATGCAAATGATAAATCAACTCAATCCTTCTGTTGTTGCATGACCTTTATAACTCAGGATTTGCGTCACAGAAACTTATTATTTCAATAAAGCAAGATGTTCATCTCATTTGGAAATTCAATTACAGGATTATTTAGCGATTGAATTTCAGCATTCTGTAGATGTCGGCGTCTATTCTGCGCAGTGGGGTTAATCCACTGGATGTCCGCTATACCAGCGTGCTAATTGACTGCGAGGTTCATTTTCACTGAAGGAATTAGCGTTGAGCTGGAGAGGAGATTAGACTGAGCTGAGGTCCTTAGGCTGGGCCTGGGAACTGCGCCTCCACCGCCATACGGCGAGAGAGATGCGGAGACCAGGGTCAGTCAGGCTCACAGATGGCCTGGGCTCGCGGTGACAGATCTGCTCATTTATGACGATCGAGGGTGACGGTCCTGCCGCATTGTCTGTCTCACCTCCAGCTGTGTCCGCCAGAGCTGCCCGGTGACATACGGCCGGCCGGCATTCCACTCCGCTGAGCTCCTGCCGTGTTCTGTGACCCTCTCCATCCAGGACACGTCGACCTGTGACCTCAAACCAATAAACGTTAAATTTTCTACGGTGCTAATCTTTTTGGGAATCCCTGCATTTACACCAAAGTCTGACCATGTGTGCTTCAAATTAACCGTTTTATTTCCACACACGCATGTTCACTCTCTCTCCCTCACACATGAACACACACACACACACATGCACGCACACACACGCAGTCCATTCCATAACCTGGGCTTCTCTGACTGCATTGTGCGCTCGGACAGCTCCTCCCAGAGGGCCTCTCTGCACATGCTTGCATTTGCAAGTCTGCAGTCAGCAGATGCTCTCATTGACGACAGGTTGTCGGATTTTTGGATATATATTATATTGTATGGCATGATTGGGGAGGGGTTCACTTTCAATTTGATAATACAGAAAATTGTCAAAATTATTTTAATTAATCTAAAATAATAAATAAATTACTGATGATTAAATAACCAGACAAATCTGGATAGAGATCCAGGCTCTGCAGCTGATCATAAAATAAAAACCCTTCTTGGGGGGGGTTTGCGCTCTCTGTCAGCCACATTTCTTTGTGTTCCTTTCCATTCAACATGAGTAAAATGTCTTTTCCCCTGTTCGGCTTGCATAAAGTCATGGAAATATCATGTTTATCAAATGCATGAAGTGTGATAATTTAATGTATGAACAAATGCAGGATGTATCAAAAATTCATGTTGAATCATCATTGAATAATGGTCAAGTCACTAAGACTGGATGTGAGGTATCGATCAGGAACCAAATGTGAGAACAAAGGATTGCAAAATAAACTGCTTTTGAGCGAGGGGGGTAACCCCCGCAGGGCAGAGGGCAACAGTACAGAGTCCGCAATCCAAAAGTCAAAATCCAGTGGGGCAGAACAGGAATCGTAACCAGGGCAGCAAACACAGAAATCATAGTCAGGCAAAACAGATTCGGTACACAGGCAGTGGTTTGTGGGAGAAGCAAACTCATAAACCAGAGGGGCAGTCCGAATCGTAACCAGTGCAGCAAACAAAGATCTCGTGGTCGGGCAGAAAAAGGTCAAAACTCACAGATGCAACAATAATCCAAAATCACAAAGGCAAAAATCAAGCGGTCCAGTCAGAAAGATAATCACTGAGTCATCAAGGAGAAATGAAATGTGACACAAGAACACTGAGGGGAAAACGATCTGACGGAGAATGGCTGTCAAAAGACACCTAATAAACATTTCCAGGGAGATCACATGGAGAAACGCAGGTGCAAACAGTCAGACTGATTACAGAGGAGCAGCACATGAGGGAGAACCTGATCACATGTAATTCGGCAGAAGCCAAAACGTGGACAGGGATCACGGGACAAACCTATAGAAAGACATACAGCTCCAGTTAAGGAGTTCTTACGTGTATAGATAATTAAGGAAGGACAGCGTGATCAGATGTGGAGCTTCCAGAGAAAATGCAGCAAAGCTAATCAGGGAGAGACAAGAGGCGGAGACTAGAACAGGGCAAATGGTGAGAGCTTGTTAATCAATTAGTGAATGAAACTATACAATCCCTTGTGCTCGTTAGTAAGTTAGTATTATATAGGTTAGTCATTGTTAGTAGCTTCTAGAGAAAATAACAAACTGTTAGTACTGTTAGTAAGATAGAAAAAAAAGCAAACGTGATTGGAAGGAAGACTGAAATCCAGAATCCAATAAATCACCCGAAGAGAGACACACAGGACTGGGGCTGTGAACCATGATCAGACGAGAGACCAGACGGGGAGACAAAGTGCAATGCAAAATGGAAAACATGAACCGGAATATGACTATGGTAAAAAGTAAACTATGGAAAATTACATGAAACATAATATACAATTAAACCAAGGCAAACAATACACAATACAAGATTCTAAGAATAGTCAGACATTGCAAAAATTCCAAAACCAAAAGAGCAGTCAAGATAATCAGGGAAGCACGGACAGGACGGAGCAGAATCACAACGCTGGATATGATTAGCAGTGAAGGAATGTTAATGTCCTGGTTTGCTGTGTGCTTTTTGCTTTCTTTGTTACTCTCGTCCCTGACGACATCGTTTTCTTTCTACATCGGATTCTTTACCCAGCTGCCTGATTATTTCTGGGCGTTCCTTCCCCAGAGTCTATTTAACCCGGAAGTCACCACGCCTCCTTCACTGGAGTGTTTGATGTGACTTTGCTCAATTCGGCTTGATACATATCTTTAGTCAGGGGTTTGCCGATTGATATATATATATATTCTTTGTTCCTGGGAAGCTTAGCTTCTTGAGGTTATTTGGCACTATTGTTAGGTGTCTTCTTTAGTTTTCTCTCTTATTGAGTTTTCTTTTTCTATTTGGTCGTTCGCTTCGTTTCTGGCTCTTAAGCCTTTCATTTTGTTCAGAAAAGCGAGCTTGTTACCGCTCTTATTTAGCTCAATCACTTTCAGCTGCACCGGCTCTCTGCTGGATGCAGCTTCGCCTGCCGCGGCATCTGAGGCTCCGCTCTAATCAGCCATTACAGTTAATTTGCAGTCACTTCATACATTAAATAATATGTGACTTAATTAGCTGTATTCCTTGTACATGAAAGTTTATTTAAGATGATGTATTTACTTAGCTCCTCTGATGAAAAAGCTTCATGACTCATGCATTAGTGAAGACATATTTACCCCCCTATTGTAAAGCGTGGCCAATTTTTTTCACGCTTGTTTTCATAAATTTTTTATATAATATTACCACACACAGAAAAAACCATCAACATTATTGTACACCCAAAGGCTAATTATTGGACCTCAACATAAATATGTGTACCATTTGAGGCCTAAACAGGCACATTAACTTTTCTAGCCCGTAAAATACTGCACACTGATGCCCTTTATTCTCTGAGGGATCAGAATAGTTCTGCAGAACATCCCACAGAGTCAGCAGCTGCCTCCGCTCTGCAGTCTTCACCACATCATCTGCGCCTCACGAAATCGCCCGAGGTCTGAGTTTAAGCACACGTCTCAGAAGGGGTCAAAGGATATATGAAAATGGGAAATGGCATTGTGGGAAAGCATGAAAGGAAATGAATTGTGTGAGAAAAAGAGACACTGCAATAACCACTGCTGCCCTCCCTATAATAATGTTAGATAATGGGCAGCGTCATGCTCAGCCTCTGAGAATAATGCAGCTCCGCATTCCCCGCCCCCCATTCCCCAGCCTTGCCTGCGTCTTTAACATGGAAGGAGCCTTCGGGCGATGCTCCCAGACCAGCTGCTGCAGAATGAGACGCCTGAGGTGAAATCTAAACAGAGCTCAATCAGGAAGGCTGTGAAAGGGACCGAAAGGGGTTTACCCACCAGGCAATCGCACCCAACCCCTTCCTGGCCTGATCGCGGTTGGCCACACAATGAAAACTCAGCCAATGTAGCTGGCCGCTGAGAGGGGTGATCTGTGGATCTCAGGAGGAGGTGCGAACAAGCTCTCTGGGGATGAGTGATGAGAAACCTTCTCGAAAGAGGCTGGAGTCACTTTGCATAGAGAGGCCCACAGAGAACCAGTACAGCCCGTACTCTAAAGACTCTGCTAGCTGGATTGCAGTACGATAATGCTAGATATGGGGAGTCAATCACAATTAATACCCTTCATATCTGATGCCATACCCCTATAACTGAATCATACAATGCAGATATCAAGCTTCCATGCGGGATACCAGAGAGTAATACTTTTGGGCAAACCCAATGCACTGATATTACTTCCCATGAAATGGAGAAACAACAGGACTGTACATCATTAGCTGTAAAAAAGTTATATTTCATTGGTTGGCCGCTGTAGTAAAGAAATATTTCCTTGGTTCTCTCCTGGCAAAAAGCGTAATGACTATGGTACTGCAGTAGGAATGGCTGCCCTAACTTGTCTTTGCATCAACTGTGATTCACTTTGATTTACATAGATTTTTTTCAGAGACATTAACATATTAGCACAACTAGTAATATTCCATCACAGTATTTTATTGATTTTAATTTTCACAGTAAAACCTAAAAGCTTCCTCACAGAACTTCAAAAGGTTTCTCAAGTCACCCCAAGAACAGGTTCTTCCAAGAACCTTTTCCTGAAGGTTCCTCAAAGCACCTTAAGAGGTTCCCCCACAGTTTCAAATTGAAGAACCTCCAGAGGTTCCTCAGGGAACTTGTAGTTTTTGCAGTGTATAGTAAAAATCTATGTTTGTCTAATCTTAAAAGGACAAATGTGTTTCAGATGTATTGCAGAATTATCCGAAAGGCCAACGTCTCTAATCATGTACATTTACTCCAAGACTCTTAATTTGGATAAGTATCTATAACAAGCATCCCATGTTTATTATTTAATGACCTATTTAGACACCCAAAGGAGATAGTAATAATTTCTAAATACATGGACGGTTCCAATTTTCACAACTCTGATCTATGTTATCAGTCTCGCAATTTAACGACACTCACGCATTATTTAGCCAACTATATGAGGCAACTTTTGTGAAAATATCTCAGGTGTGTTTTCATAGGAACCTGGTTGTTTTTCAAGATGAACTTTACATTTTGCCTCAATTTTGATCAAGACAGATGCATTTTTAAATGGAAAATTGTCTGAAACTTCATCAGTTTTTCACATATATACTTACAGCGCCCTCAATAATTATTGGCACCCGTGGTTAAGATGTGTTCTTCAGCTTCTTATAATTTCAGTTCTTTTTCTAAATAATATAGGAACACAATGGAAAAAAGAGGAAAATCCAACCTTTAATTCAAGTGCATTTATTCAGTGGGAAAAGAATCCCACATTAAGATATAATTCTTTTACTTTAAATCATGTGTGCCACAATTATTAGCACCCCTTATGTTAATACTTCGTACAACCCCCTTTTGCCAACAAAACAGCACCTAATCTTCTCCTATAATGTTTCCCAAGATGGGAGAATACAGAAAGAGGGATCTTCGACCATTCCTCTTTGCACAATCTCTCTAAATCATCCAGTGACCTGGGTCCTCTCCTCTGCACTCTACTCTTCAGCTCACTCCACAGGTTTTCAATGGGGTTGAGGTCTGGGGACAGAGATGGCCATGGGAGGAGCTTGATTCTGTGTCTGGTGAACCATTTCTGTGTAGATTTGGCCACATGTTTAGGGTCATTATCTTGCTGAAAGACCCAGTGACAACCCATCTTCAGCTTTTGGGCAGAGGCCACCAGATTTTGATTTAAAATGTCCTGGTATTTCAATGCGTTCATGATGCCATGTACCCTAACAAGGTTGCCTTGCCTCCGCGCATGCCTCCCAGACAGCTTGTTTGCATGTAGATAGTGCCTGATGGTTCTTTTGGAGACTTTGTGACCCCAAGATGCTACCATTTGTTGCAATTCTTTGACAGTGAGCTTTGGAGAACTTTTTATTTCTCTTACTATCCTCCTCACTGTGCGTGGTGGCAAAATAACCTTGCATCCTCATCAAGGCTTATTTACCTTATTTAGAAAGGCTTATTTATTGTTTCAAACTTCTTAATGATTCCTCTGACAGTAGATATGGGCAGGTGCAGGCGACTGGCTATTTTCTTGTAGCCATTACCTGACTTGTGAAGGTCGACACACATCTGCCTTACTTGAATGGTGTGTTCCTTTGTCTTTCCCATGTTGAAGACTCTGTGTCACATCATATTCATACCCTAGGGAAACAGAAAGTGATGATTTACTAATTAAATGTTCCTAGATACTCAATCCATCCATTTTCTATACCCGCTTATTCCTCACTAGGGTCACGGGGCGAGCTGGAAGCTCGGGCAAAGGCAGGGACCTACGGGCAAAGGCAGGGACCCACCCTGAACAGGTTGCCAATCCATCACAGGGCGCACACACCATTCACAGACCATCCACTCTCACACTCGTACCTATGGGCAATTTAGTGTCTCCAATTAGCCTGATATGCATGTCTTTGGACTGTGGGAGGAAACCGGAGTACCCGGCGAAAACCCACGCAACACGGGGAGAACATGCAAACTCCACACAGAAAGGCCCCAGGCCGGATTCGAACCCACGACCTTCTTGCTGTGAGGCAGCAATGCTAACCACTGTGCCACCGTGTCGCCCCAAGGTACTGTAATCAACTTTATAAGCTGCTGTAGCAATGACAGAAATACTTCAATTACATTTCCTAGGAATTGTTAGGGGTGCCAATAATTGTGTAACAGATGATTTTATGAAAAATAATTATTTCTTAGTCAGGGATTGTTTTCCCCCCTTAAAATTCACTTGAGTGGAAGGTTACATTTTTATTATATTTTCAGTGAGAGAGTATGCTTCTGCAATAAAAATTGAATTAATTTTAAGGCTTTTAACACATCTTGACCAGAGGTGCCAATAATTATGGAGGGCGCTGTATGTTTGGTATCAAAATGTTCGTCATGTTGTGTAGCCATTTAAAATCATCTGGTTTTTCAGAACAATCATTTATGGGTTTGGTGGCCTTGCCCTGCAAAAGTCTTGAAATCACTAAATAGGTCACAGTTCACTTCCTGTATGCAAATGTCACATTTCAAATCTATTTTCTGGACAGTCCCACAAGTAGGTTCATATAACCAGAAGATGGTTCAAATTGGGCTGTGGGCAAATTTGCCTGTACCCTGCAAAACCTCCTCACCGCCGTTATTCTGCAGACTGACTGTTTTACTTGCGTCTCTCCCTCTGAGTAACAGCAGATCAGCCATGATGGTGTTGACATCAGGGTTCTGTCAAGATTATATTATCTGTATCAACTGCTTTTCAATAAAAAAAATTTTTTTGAAACTTATTATTTTTGACACCTTCTTTAAATTAGCATTTGGGATTTCAAATGTACTTTTTATCTTCAAGAACTGTAATACAGAAAGAAAAAGTAAACATCTAATACAGATTTGAATTTTAAAAAGAGCAGGGTGCCTAAGACTTTTGCATAGTACTAATAATAAAGACTGTTTTATTATGTTGATAATGTTGATTAACCATAAAAGAAATCCGTCCACACAAAGCACCTGATCAAAAAAAATTAAAATAAAAAAAAGCAGTACCATGATAAAAATATTTAATTGAAATTCTCTATAGGAAAAAAAAATCGGCTTTCGCTGGGCTACTCCAGGGCAGAGTTTGGCGGCCAATGACCTAAAATTTTCTGGACCACAACCATTTACAATGTGGAATGACTGCCCTCCAGTGGACAGAATGGTGGTCACAGGATACTGGTTACTATTTTGGACAAGTCGGGCAGAGGAGTCGGTAATAAAAACAATAAGAACACAAATAAATAAATAGACATGAAATCATGAGTGAATCAGAAGGGGAAATAGGCCCTGAGCGTTGCCCTACACTGACTTCGACATCTTAAAACCTCCAAGCACCAAATGGAACGAGACGGGGTTGGAGAATAAAGTAGAAAAATGACATGAATAAATGAGAGTGAATGAAGTAAGACTAAAGAACAGAAATGCTAATTGCCTGAACCGATTCTTTTTTTTAATTGTGCAATGGTTTATTTTCAAAAAAAAAGGAGTTTCTAAAAAAAATCTATTTAACAAACAAGTATGCATGTTTTCAGGAACTGGTGTACGCTGCCAACTGAAAGTGAAGAGTATACCTCGTAAGTAACACGACGGCGCGGTCGTGACTTTTCTGAATTTGTTTCAAACCGACTGAAAAGATCTTGGTTAATATGCCGTTTCAATCAAAAGTGGTGGCTACCGTGAACTCATACTGGCCTCATACTGAAAAAGTATCATTTTTCTTGCTTTCGACCCCATTTTTTTAAAATTTTTTGGTCGTGGCTCAGCTAAAGAAAAACGTCGTCAACAGTATTGCACTTTCTGCATCGCAGGAAACTCTTTTTTCTATATATGACCACCCAATGGAAATTATGTAAGAACCATAAATGACTGAAAAATATTTTCAGTCAATATATTTATGTTTGTACCAGTTATGGATATTAATGTTTTCTACCAGTTGCTGCTAGAATCTCAATAAATCTGTGATGCCAGGGCGGAAATCCTATATAATTTCTATACAGTTTAATGCAGTCCACTTGGGGGGCAAGATTTATCAATGTGGCAAAATGTGCAGGTACATAGATGTAATGTAAATAAATTAATAATGCAAAGTGGCAATAAGTTTAAAAGGTATTACCAGGAAGTTACGAACCTGAACCAGTTGTTGCTACTGCGTGTAGGTTGTCTCTTGTTATCCTGTCAAGTCAGAGGCTATAGTTGTCACGCTTGTTTTTCATAAAAAATTATCTCCATTTCACTTCGCAAGAATTGGGGGAAAAAAGTTTTCCTAATACTCGAGACGTCAAAAAAAAAAAAAAAAAACTAAGAAATGTATGAAGATTTGTGCAGCACTCTTGAGCACCTGCACCTGTGTAAGTGGAATTTATGCTTAGCCTATATATATATTTTTTTTGTACATATAACAGACCATCTCAAGTCACAGTGAAAAAGTTTCAAACTTGCGGACTGATTTTTTTTCACCTAACAACCACAACTCAGCTCTTACACCTTCTCACATTCTTATTGCAGGTGCACAAATCCTACTCTGGAAGTTACTTTTTATTCAGTGCCCTTTTAGGCAATATTGTCAAAAATAGTTATGCATTTTATGAACAATTAAAGTTTCATATTCACATCATGCCATATGGGAAACTACAGAATAATAAGAGAGAAATTCAAAACAATGTACCAATAACTTTCAAAATATCAGTGGGCTCTTGATTAGTATAATTACTGATGAACAGTCACTAAATTGCACCATTTATTTGATGAGGAGTTAGAAGGCAGAGCAATTGACAATGACTGGCACCTGTTTTCTGTTCATATTGTAAAAAAACAAACAACAACAACAAAAAAAATCTGTACTTTAAGCTTGTGTGCAGTAACCTATAGAAGCTCAATAATTAGCTTTTTGCATGACTTGGATTAGTAAATATATCAGACCTTGTTGAATTACTTGTATTGCTGCATTATTAACACAGTATGGACATGTGGCTTTCATTTCCCATGTCAGGCATAGCATTTCTCTCATAATATGAAGTCAGAGGGTAAAAAAAAATCCAACTAAACAAATCATTCATTGTGTAACAGTGTTTTACATTTATTGCGGTCCAGGAAAACTGAACTTCTCAATGAATACGGAAGAATCCAAACCTTTGCCCAGAAGATCGCCTCACTGCTGAGAGACACTGCTGACCTCTGACACTGTGTGAAGAGAAGGCAAGGCATTGAAGTACAGGGTAAAGAGAGAGAAAATCAAAAGCTCTGAAAGTGCCAGAGATCAAGTGGCCCCCTTTAGACCGAACAAACGGTGAACTTGAAGACTTCATCCAGACAATAATGATGAAGACCAGAGCCTTTGCACCACCCAGAGATGGAAATCAGAGTGACTCTGATGTAATCCGGAATGCATCTGGGAGTCTTGCCTTAAGAGGGATTTTCCTGTGCAAAGATCCGCAGGAGCTGTCAAAAGAGAGAAAAATTGTTCTGGAAATACCAGAGAATGTTTCTTTTGTCACTCCAAGTAAGACTTCACAGGACCTGGTGGTAAAGTTCGAGAGTTTCAAGGAAGAGCAAAATTTCCAGCAATGCCTGCACAGAACAGGACTTAATATTTCAGGCGGAATCTCAGCCAGTTTGCTGGGCTTTGAGGTGAAACACAAAACTGGGTTTGACTCCTCCCAGCTTTCAGACATGAGTTTGTCTTCAAGAGCAGAAACCGAATATGCCTCCATTACGAAGTACTCACCAGTGCCAATGGCGAGCTGTGAATTCAACATGCGACACCTCCGTTTATCTCCGCTGGCTCTGGACAGTCTCAAACAGCTTCGAAACACCTTGAAGTATGAATGTTCTGATGAAAGGAAACACCAGGGATGTGCAGACTTCCTCTACTCCTACGGATCACATGTGAACTGTGGTAACATTGTCTTTGGAGGTATTTTTGAAATGAAAGCAGAGACTTCCACGTTTGAAAAGTGTGAGTAGGGCAGTGCCTTTCAAATGTTGAGTGATGTCTTACGAGCATCACTGAGTGTGACAGAAGTACTGAAGTTTGATATGAGTTTGGCAGCATCATCATCTTCTTGTTATCAAGTTAACAGATATTCTATTGAGCAACTGAAAAACGCCACACTCTCAATTCACAAAGTGGGTGGTCTTCCGACAGCATCTGACCTCGCTGACTGGAAGAAAAGTCTACTATCACGACCGGAAACTTGGCATGTGATTGACAGGGGTTCAATTGATGAATTACTTCCAGTTTGGATAATACTCGAAAATCACATAAATGACCTTGAGGACTCTGAACTGCTTGCACAGAGCTTGAGAAAGTGCTGGGAAATAGAGACACATCTTTTAAACCAGCATCCTGAGGGCTGTTTGGTGTTTTCCTCAAAGGAGATGGAGAAGGAAATAGCAAGTATCCGAATTTGGAACAGCCAATCACAGGACACATTTCTCAAAAACTGTGAGAGATATGTAAGCGAATGCCAAGGTCTGCATTTATCTCTCAGGTGCCCTGATGTCATGTGGTATGAAAAATTTCTCTGCCACCCCGAAGTACAGTGCTTCATCGAAAACGCCACGCACTGCTTAGACTGGTGCGAAAATGAAATATATCTGACAATGATGACATCCAGCTTGTTTGAACCTGTAAAACTTACACAAGTCAGCAAATTTCCGGGAATAGCTCAGATTCTTCGTAAACTGAGAGCCTGTGAGGAGAGCGAGGAACCGTGGTGCATGAGTTTGAAAGATGCAATGGAAAGTGTTAAAGAGACAAAGAGAAACATCAGCTTTTTAGATGTTGGTCCTGACGACCCTGAAAAAAATCTACAATTATGCCAACATCTGTACCAGACAATTGACGCACTACAGTGGAACCTCGAACAGAGAGAGAAGTACGCTGGTGTTCTGGTGACTGGAGTACTCATCCTACCATTGAAGGGGTCACCAGAAAACTCACAACAATCCTTACGTGAAAAAGACCTGGAGTCTCTCCTTTATCAGATGAAAAAGGTTGAGAGTATTTTGAAAAGCTTGTGCAATTTGAATGATACTCAACGTCAAGCCTATCTGCTGTATCAGTCTCTGAAAGGGAATCTGGTTGGCGAGAGAAGGACTGTGCCATTGGTTTGAAAATTTTATGCAAAAAGTTGGGGAAAGAGATCTCTACAGAAATTAAAGGAGCAGTTTTTACCGAACATGACAATGTCAAGCATGACCTTGAATCACTTGAAGAAGAACTCCTTTTTTTGTACAACAGTGAACCTCCCGCTAGTACCAGAAAAGCATCTGAACAGAAAATGGAGCTTCTGCAGCTCTTAAATTCACTGGATCAGGAGGAGTGTGCAGACCCTGACTGCCAGTCCAGTAAACAAACAAGTGACCCCACAATAGCAGAACTACTGCATCAGCTGGGAATGGAAAAATACTACCCAGGAAAGCTCTCTGTACGTGATGTATTGGATCTTGGTACAGATTCTGTTGTGGGTCCATTTGTAACAGAACCAAACAGCATAATCTGGAACTTCATTCAGAAAGTGCTGATGGATAATTCAACAGCACAAAAACCAGCAATGCCTCCTGGGAGGGCTGTTTATACTGAGAGAGCGTGGAATGAAGTTGAAAAATCAGAGCTCCTGGATGTTGAAGAATTATTTCAGGCTGAAGAAGAGGGAAAAGTCAACTCCTTTCATCCGCTTGACATCACAATCATTGCACTTATGTGTTCAGACCAAGTGTTGCAGCAAGAGCTGATGTCAAAAATGGCAATGGGCCAATTTGCTGTCCCACTCTTATTTCCTAAAAGGTTTGGAAAAGAAGTTTGGTTCCATCTCTGGGCCCTGCGGAGCATTGTAAAGAAATGGACACCACAGTCACTGATACCGAGCAAAGGATTTGTTGAAGACAATTTGGTTGCCATAAAAATGTCGACGGTTTCATTTGTTCGTCTTGGTACCTGCAAAGAATCAAAGTCAAGGATCCTCAATGAGATTCTGAGTGATGGTCAACTTAGTTTCTTTGTTAATTGACACATGGAACAAGGCGACTTGAAAAGAGAAATATCAGATGGACTGGCAGAAATTTGCTGGTATCTGCCCAGTGGAGATTGAGCATTAGATACATTCTCTGTGGCCTTTTCTGTGATCAACCTTCGTGGAGATGCAAACCAGTACAGCACACAGCTGTCCTTCTTAACAGACGTGTCCACGGCCACTTTCATCTTTATCAACAAAATTGCTGAGGAGGAAAAAGAATTCATCACAACACATGCAACCTGTCTGTTGAAATCCAAGCTGTTTTTTGTGGCGGACGTCTCACAGAATGATATACCCCAAACATGGGATTTTTGTTGATGAAGATGAAGACCATTTAAAGAGAACTAAGATGATCGTGGAACAAATGATTGAAATATTTGAAGCCCAAAGTGCAATAGATTTCAAGAAAAATCCCCTGCATTACCAGGGAGAACAGTGGAGAACATGGTCAAAAGTTGACAAGGAACAGTCCCGCTAGAAATACCGTGGACCAGAACCAACTGACCAATTCATTGATCACTTAGAGGAGGAAAAGAAAGGACTTAGAAAAAAAACAACTGGAACTTAAAGTTTCACCATTCATGACTAAGTTCATTGAGCAAATAAACAGCCGAAATAATTCCAAAATGCTGTTCATACAGTGGCTGAAACTGGAGCTGGACTCCAGGTCAAGAAAAAATCTGAAAACTTTACACATTGCATACAGAGATCTCTGTGATAAAGATGAACTATTCAGAGAGGAAGACGGTCTGAAAAGCCTCGACAGGAAGATTTCAGAAAGCTCATTGGGTCTAGAGCATTTGCTGCGTGAAGTGGCCCAAATCTAGGAAGCCACAACAAGTAACAATGCACCACAAGACAGACAGAGCTGTCAGCAACTCCCACAGTATGCAGCTCAACTGCTGCTGGGTGGAGTTCCTTTGGAGCTGATCGATGGCGATGTCTCTAACATTCCTTTACAATGGATCACAAATGTTCTTGAAGAAATTGGCAACATTGTTGGCAAGTAAAGTAAAATGTTTGTTGTGAGTGTTTTAGGTGTACAAAGTACTGGAAAATCCACTCTCTTAAATACTATGTTTGGCCTGCAATTTGCAGTAAGCAGTGGTCGCTGCACCTGCGGGGCATTTATGCAGCTTCTTGGGGTCAAAGGTCACTTACATGAAAAACTAGTGCTTTTACTGTAAAGCCGTCCCATGTACAATTCACATCATTCTGGAAGGAAAGAGTCGCAGAAAAAATCCAGGCCCAATTCAAAGACATGTCCTTCGCAGAGCAAGTGCAGCAACTGTTCGTTTACAACATCAAGAAGATCATTTATGAGAAAGTTACAAAGAACATAAACTATGACCAAAACTTCTGCCTGGAAATACTAAGAGAAATTGATTGTCTTTTACTGAATCATGACAACGACTGTGTCAAATTCAATGACAAATTCAAGACAGATTTCAAACTGCACGTCAGTGGGTATGCAGTGAAAAAGTTTGAAGAGATGCAGGACAGGTTTTACAAAGAGAATGACCCTGTGGAAAAGCTCGGACGACAGAAAGGGGCATATCTTGAAATTTTCAGAGACACCTACTGCAAACGTGACCAGACCCACAAAAAAGCAAAATTGTTTTGTGAAAGGTCTTTGAAGCCTGCAGTCATGGACTGTGTTAAATCAAAGCTTGGGGCATCACTGCTGGAAGACCTGAGTTGCAATAGGAAGTCTCTTGCACTTTCCACTAGCAAGTTCTTCCATGCCTCTCTCTTACTGCATCTAATGGAGGCTGATGATTTCTGCGAGTACTACCGCTACATGAATCATTACGTGGACTTCGCGACGGAGAGGGTGCAGAGATGTGTTCTCGAACACTGTGAAGCTCAGACAGATGATGGCAAAACACGATTGGTGTCCCTCTCCACTCAAATTTTGAAACAGTTGTCATACACAGCCAAGGATGGGATCAAGGATATTGTGACTTGCACTATGTCAGATAAGATTTCTGATTTTATAGAAGCATTTGCAAAAAAAATGGACAGGGAGCTTGTGATCCCTACTGATGATCTAGATCTCATTGCTTTTCAAAGTGATTGAAGCCTCAAGGATTTTGCAAGTGCAACTCTGATTGGCATTAATGATCTTGTGAAGACCGTTGGAGAGGAAATTGGTGGATGGGGTTTGGAGAAGTCAGTCAGTGAACTTCCGAACAAGCCTATTGAGGAGCTGGTCAAGTCTTTGCTGAACAGTAAGAAGCAGTGCCCTTTCTGCGGAGTGCCTTGCGAACGAGCCGGCCGGAACCATTCAGATCACTACGCTGAATACCACATCCCCGACGACTTGGTTGGCTATTCTAACATTACATCAGAGAAACTGTAATGTGAATATAGGCCACTAGATGGCAGTATTTACCTTTTTTTTGTAAAGCTCAGACTGGAGTCATGTTTAGACATGTCCTGGACATGTCTGGGGCAAGTCTCAGAAAATTAAAAAAAAAGAGGTCTAAATGTGGGTGGGGTCTGCAAAAGAGTATATAAGGAAAAGAATTGAGACAGTAAAGTAGTAGGAGAAATTGCAAGAAGAAGGATACGTGACCAGACCTTTAATTCTGTTCAAGACCTGTGCAGTCTGTTGTGGATTGTTTTTCACCCAGCACATCACCAGGAAACCCCACCAAAACAAGGGACTGTAATTATTTCTTTTTTTCTTGATAATCAATCTTGGTCTTAGCTGTTATTTAGTTGTTATTGTCTTTGTCTGTTTAATTAAATGTGTTTGAGTTTTAAAACTGTGTCTGTCATCCCTTGCTGTTGCTGTTGCTGTTATGTTGTAAATGTAATAAGAAATTGGGGCCATAACAAAACTCTCTACCGACATTTGCACCAGTTCTGTGTCATCTGGGGAGACCTTCAGCAATGAAGACTCAGAGTACAAGCCAGTGGCTTACAAAGACTACAAATCTGTCAGTGCGCACTACAGGTCCTGGCAGATTCAGTCTGACTCCAGCTATGAAGCAACATCCTACTGGAAATCTGTGTTTTACAAATTTAACCAGGACTTTGCAATGAGATACGGGTTCAAGCCAGCTGACATCCCCACAGGGTGGAACATCAGCGAGGAACAAGTGAGGAGAGACTTGGAGGAAACTTACCAAGTCAGTCTCAGTTCTATTGCCTGACAAGGAGAAGAATAATTACAAATCAAAGTTTTTCCATTATTTCAAATATTTAGTCCTGGAGATGCCTAAATGGCCCGTGACAAAGAACTTGAATCTATTTTTCCTTTCTGTTACATGGATGTTCTGCATGTGCACTCCTGGGCAGAGAAAGACCAGGCCCAAATGGAAAAAATGTAAAGTTTTTAATGGTCTTAACAACAAATCATTGGTTAGGAAATTACACAAATTTACTCAGAATGGGATAGGTTCTCCCTTTGAGTTCTTTAAATGTTTACGCCTTGTGTGTACAATTACAGAGAGGTTAAAGGGAGTACATTTTTTTCTCACTCAAATCTTGATGTCTTTGAATATTTCATGAATATTTAAAAATGTTTCCCGATTAGCTTGTGACCAAATATTTTCTATAGGATTCAAAGCTGACCAAGACAAAACATGAGCCTGATGAACCTATTGTCAAGCCATTGTTAGGAGTGTGCACATTTGTACAACAAAATTGCAAGAGCTGTTTAAATGTCAAAGTTAATTATCTTCGTAATTACTTTATTCAAAAACTATTGTTAGTAGACTCTCTTTATCCACCTATAGTCATTGAGTATGTAATCACAGTGTATTGTATGATTCATGTTTCAGTATTTTAGAAAAACTAGGCATTAATACTCACTCATGCCATTATGCAGACAAAACAATGAAAAAAAAATACAAGTAGTAGGTGATGAATGTACTTAGAATGTGGGAATACAATAAATTAAATGCATCAGGATAAATTATTGCTTTTTTGAGGGGCCTTGAATGAATTATTTGGAGAATATAATCAACACAAACTTTTAGTTCATTTCCCTTTTGCAGATGTTTTTTTACACGCTGAATTTCCCTCATTTGTCCTGAAGGAAGGAAACGTGGACAATATGGCCAAAACCTAAAAGATCATGTATCGTATGTGAAATGTAGAAACAGATATTTGAGATAGATAAAGTTTATTGAAACCTGTGGGGTAATTTGTCCTCTGCATGTAACCCATCCCATAGTTAGGAGCAGTGCACAGCCACAGAGCAGCGCCGGGGACCAACTCCAGTTCTAAAGCCAGTTCCTTCATCTGTGTGCGTTTCTTTCTTTCCAGTTTCTTAGTCTCTTTCCGTCAGTATAAGTGGGATGTAGCTTCTGCAAATTGCTGCAACCAGCAAGAGAAGAATATGTGTGTGACATTGTTCTACAATGTGGAAAAAAAGGTTTTTCTGACTTTGGACTGACTTATAGGCAAATTTAAGTGAAAATTGGTGTCTAAAGGGTTAAGTAAATCAGTATAGTCCAGTGATATCCTGTCAGAGGTATAAAAGCCCTCCTATAACATCACCTTATAAGGCCTTTATACCCCAAACTGGTTTCCGTTTACTGATTAGCTACCAAATATGAATTTGCTCAGATGTGTAGTAAAATCAGCAGAATGACTTAAGTGTTTTTAGCTGACATTACTGTTCATTGCATCATAAAATTATTAGTCATTTTCTCATCTACTGTTTGTCAAGGATGACCCAAAGCGTCAAGATGTCTTTCAATGATTCAGAATTTGTAGCACAAAAAAGGGCAGGTATTTGTTAGCCAGGCCGAGAGGTGAAGGCATTTTGAGCAAATGCTCGATAAGGTGTGTTGCTCTGACAAAGATGCTTTTTATTCTTTTTTCTACTGAAATCATTCTGAAGAATCACACAGTAATTTACAATGAAATTACACCATTAAGAAAAATGCTAAAATGGGAGATAGAATTCAGAGAAAGTTTTGGATTAATGATTTGAAATATCTCCATCTGTTATTGCTTGTTTTATAGGTACACTGTAAATGTTGCCTGTCTGTGATCTCTTTGTCATCTCTTAATAAAAATTTCTATTCATTATATGCTTACATATCGGTCTTTATTATTCAGTAATGAACTGTTTGATCATTACATCGGCAATCTTAAATGAGAACAGGTTGAGAGCAATCATGCGTTAAAAGGTGAGGCTGTCTGTCACACTGTCAGCGCACCATGGGCCGCATGGGGTTCAGTTAAGTTAACGAAAAAAAGAATCAATCACAGTCAAATTCTAAGATTCTGTGATGAGACAACAGCCACAAATCACACCTCTGACAGTAGTTCTCCTCTGCAGAACACAGGTATGAAGGATTGTGTTTCACACAGCATGTGTGATCCCTGCAGGACTTTGGGCCGTGGCTTAGATTGTTGAGATGCTGATCCTGGTTCTGCACCGCAATTATTGTGCAGGGATGAAGTGTCCATGCATGTCCAGATGAAGATCTGCATCCACACAGGCCCGGGCGATCTCCTCAAACGACCTGGCATCCAGAATGAGAAGGAAATTGGACTTCTGTGGGTCCGTGGTGATGACTGTGCCCAAAACCACACCTGTGAGTGCAGGAGAATTGTGTTCCATCACAGTTAATGGTGTTCAATCTCAGCACCAGCAGTGCCGTTATCATAAAACAGCGTGCATTCCTCATGACAGCCAATCTAATCAGAAAATCTAATCCAAAAACTGAGTGCCCAGCTGCTGTGCCCCCCAGCATATACAATATCATTCAGAGGTGTCTGAAATCACTCATACATTTTTATCATTTTGAACGGGGTCTCTGGTCCAGACCTGGCAGCTACCTGCCAAACCTCAACGCTTGAGAAAGCGGAGGGACGACTGTACTCAGGATACAAGCTCTGCTGGCAGTTTCACAGAAAAAAAAAACATTTCTGAAACAGGCAAACAAGATGGAAAGATCTAAATAGCAAAAGGAAGGGATTAGATAGGTACAGGTCCAACAATCATGCAAGTATTCCAGAATCATCTCTGCAGCATCACAGATGGTGATACTGATGTGTGATGCGTCGCAGCTCACTGAAGCTACCAGCTGAGGACTGGAAGGGCTTATTTAAAAGTAATAATAATAATAATAATAATAATAATAAAGACACAGATGTGCTGCTGCTCTTGAGCAGTTCTGCTTCTGGACCTTTCACTTCTCCTCCTGTCGTGGGCCTCATTTCCCGAAAGCATCTGACGGCAGACATGACTGTCGAATCAGTCTAAGCCTCTGACATTAGTGGAGTGTTTCTGAAACGCACTGTTACGAAAGATGTTTGCACATTTATGAGTGATGGATCCTACATGTAAAAATCTGTGCTTTTTTAGACCAGAAGGGCTCATTGCAAACTATTTGAGTTTTTTTTCTGTGCGTGTGTGTGTGTGTGTGTGTGTGTGTGTGTGTGTGTGTTCAACATTTTCTCACACACTTTCATCATGATCGCTGATACTGCTTGTGAATAAATGGGTGATTCATGGAAGCTGAATGGTGACCCCGTAATTTTTCAATTGTACAAAAACCTAACAGAATAAAAACAACTATGACATAATAATAATAATAATAATAATAATAATAATAATAATAATAATAGGAATGAATGAAAAAATAAGTAAATAAATATTAGTTATAGCCTACACACATATTTAAACAAATTAAAACATGACATTACAAGAACCAAGTTGGATCTGAGGCTGGGTCTTATTCTGTTCATTGAGGGTAATTCTAGTATTACTGAAACTTTAGTCATTTTAACAATTCCGGGTGATAACATTCTCACTCAGTACTGGACTGATTACAAAAAAATGTCTCTTTTAATCAGACAAATAGATGGGGAAAAGGGCCCCAGTTAAAAATAAAAATAAAAAGAAAAATTAGGAATTGCTCTTTCAGGACAACGTCTGCCAACAGACAAATCAATCAAAGCACCCTAACGAGCTTCGCTTTACATCAGAGGCAGCTGCTGAGCATTTTGCCTTTAGTCTAAACGTATTTTCAGTAACTTTCTTTTTCTAATAGTGCATGAACTCCCAAGCACTCAGCACTATCTGATATAGCCAGTTCACGTTACGATGAGATATTAATGAAATTTGTATGAAACCTTCCATTTCTCAGCAAGTTCATGATTGGGATTGCCTTTCTTCCTAAACTAACGATAAGTTTGTTGTGAAACATATTTCTTTTAATTTCACTATCAAATTTTATGAATGCCAGCATGCGAGATATTACTGCCATCGAGAGGATAACATTTTTGTCTTGTTCTACTCTTACTACAACGGCAGTAGTTTCTCTTGTGTAAAATGAGCTCACAGGATTACTAAAGGATGAGGTGACAGAGTGTGCTGTCAGTGCGGCAGAATGACAGGTAATAAAATGGGGCTTTGAATAAACATTAAAGATAAAATTACATTAACCATTTTTGAAACAGTCTTTTTGAAAAGTCCTGCTAACATATTTAACACGTTATTGATGGTATTCGCAGACAGCCTTCTGACGTCACAGCGGCCATATTGTTGGCATGCCGCTGAGGCGCAGAGCGAAGATTTCAATTGAGTTAAACGAGCCGTCATAGCATCCTCATCGCGCTATGACGTGACAACTTGTTTGATTGGTGTCGATCCATATAAATTGGACTCAGCAGCGTTTAGCCGAGATATATCTTTGCTGCCAGCCGTGGATTACCTCGATATTTGCCACTATTTAATCCACAGTGTCCACCTACACTCGTCAGAAACGGCAGCGAGCGAGACCGGGAGGAGCGAACATTGGCCGTCTCCCAAAGCGCCTAAATTAAATCCTCGTTCTGTAAACTTGCGTTTGGTCCAAACGTCGGTTTTTGTGTCCGCATTAATATTTTGTATTTCTGTGTCTTAACCGGGCATTTTATGGCGTCTTAACTGGCTATTTCTGTTGTACAATAAGAAAGTACTAACCAGGCATTTTATAGCGTCTTAAGACAAATACAAAATCTTAATGCTGACGCAAAACCGACGTTTTGGATAAAACTGTGTTTCACAGAACGGAAAGGATGCAGGTGTAGCTACAGAACAAGGATTTAATTTTAACTCCATTCAACAGTAGCTCACCATGAATCTCGTTAATATCGGCTGTCAGATCAGCTGTGTTGACGTCTCCTCCTACCAGAACGATGTCAGGCGCCAGTAGCTCGCGCCGCATCTTTTATCACATCAATCAACATTCACAGTCTGACAAAACGATCTCTGACTAATTAAACCGTTATCTACCAGTGATGAAATGCTGTGCACACAGTCTACTGGGGAAAGTGGCTTATCTAACACACTTTTTTTTCTGCCCGCTGCTCTTGGCGCCCACTTCCAGCACCCGTCACAGTTTCACTGAAATGTCACATTCTTATTATTTGCAGACAAGAGTGTAACTAGTTCAGGCAGGAAACTGGAGCAGAGCTACATCAGCTGACAGCAGCCTGTAAGCTACCAGCACGTCAGCATCAGCAGGCACACGATTGGAGGAGACGCATCACGAGGTCATACAGCCGTCTATTTGAAAGACGTCAAGCTCACTTACTTCTGCTGGTGTTTGCAATGACTTTTCGTGCTATGCAACATGCTGTTTGGTTTTTTGCTTGCCGCCTCCACCCCAGCCTCCACCTGTTTGGTTCTGCTCATGTCGGGGGGATTTTGATTTCAGTTCATGACTATGTTTGTATGTTTGCTGTGCCGAGGTAGGACATTCCTCCTGAGCAGAACCGCAGCCAAAATACAATGTAATGCTTATACCCATGAATAAATAGTTATATTTTGAAACGTGAGTTTTCCTGGCTGAAATATTTTTGAAAAGTTAATGTAGGCTTGGTGACATTTTCCTGAAAACCTGTTCGTATTTAACATTTATTTCAGCAGATATTCTGTTGAATATCATTATGGGACTATTGAAACAATGCGTTACCATAATATCAAACAGTAATATAAGTCTGTAAAATCCAAGTATCAAAAAATATGTCCATTAAGTTGAGTCAACCTTGCTAAATAATTTCTTTCAAACATGAAAATCTTGCTGATTTCAGAACTTTTTAATGGCTCTTTGTCCTTACGCTGTATCCCACTTTGTTTTTGTCACAAGTTCTCCAAATGAATTCTAGAGCGCTAATCTGTGTATAAAAAAATTTCTTGCAAAATGTAGTTTCAAAAACAGAGGAGGTGGCTCTACATTACAAATTAAAGACTGACTTACCATCATCCTCTTCGATAGCGACAGGATTGCCAATGAAAACGGGTTCGCAAAATGAACAGTTTTCTTCCGTCCATTCAACTGTCTTCCGTGTCTCCACATCAAACTTCATAATCTTGCAAAAAAAAAAGCAAAAATAAAATAGCGGTCAGTGACCAATGGAATTCGTGTATGCACCCAGCATCCATTCATTCAGGCAAAGTTATTGAATGAAACAAGAATTTCCATTGCTAAAATTTTTTTTGCTTAGATAGTGTAGTCTCATCAGAACTTGTTTCAAAAACTGTGACCAATTTCACCCCAAGCTGAATTGAGATTGTCATTTAAATGAGGGTAAATATGTGCAGCATTTTGCAAATGAAATCTGAATTATTCGTTGAACTATCGCCAACCTTTGAAGAAACAGGTGACATTTCGGCACTGGTCCAGTAGACGTATCGATGTTTCTTGCCATTGAAGCTATAGTTAATTCTTGGAAGCTCCACACCTGAATTGTGATGATATCCAGAAAGAATTCAAGGAGATTATGTTCATCATCAGTCATCTGATGATACAGTATGTTTACAATATACCATCTTGTGGGATTTTTATACCAATTTCAAACTCAAAATTTTTCTTGTTCTCCGGTTATCAGATGTCCCTCAGCTCCACCATGTTGCTGCAACCCCCGACATCAATGAGTGCGTGCTTAGCCAGGGCTAACCAATATCAGGGAGTATGCACTTAGCCAGCGCTAACGTTTATGATTCAGTTTTTTCCCCAAGGAGAATATACTTTGTGGGCGGCACAAACATGAAAGACCATCAAAAGTCTCTTTTATTATTAATTAAATTCCAGAACTAAGATGGATTTTGCGATTCTTTCTCAAGACGGATACATGGAAACATTAGCTCATCCAGATCTTTGCTACCATGGACTGACACTGCAACCACTCTGCAGTCTGCAGCTGGTGAGCTCATAAGTAAATGTGTGAGAAAATGGAAAAGAAAACTGACATATCCGCAATATTTCCCTGTTAAATAAAAAGGTTGACTTTACCTTCAAAAAGGATTTCAGGTTGGCAGAGAATCCTACCGTCCTTCTCTTTCACCGCACGGGCTGCAGTGAACTTCAGATTCACGAGATTCTCACCGATCGGAGCTTCCTGTGGAAACGCACACAGGCAGTTATGGGGCGATAGGCAGGCAGGTCAGGGTTCCAATATTAAATATCAGAATAAATCACTAATTACAGTTACTACCATCTGTGTCTGTACAGGCAGGACAAATCTCTTGCACTTTGGACGGGAGTAAACTTTTCTCATTTCCTCCGATTCCTCTTTTAATTTGCTCAGGTAGAACATGTCGTACAGACTGTTGTCTTTGTAAGCGATGATGTCGAACACCACATGACCGTCTTCCTCAAATGCATTGACATGATGATACCCCACCATGGCATCTGCTAAGAATTTAGTCTCCACTTCCCTCCCAGTCTTTCTGTCAATAAGGTGGATCAACGTCTGGATTTCACACAAAGACAGAAATACACGCAGTTTTCAAGTCAGTGATGACAGAGGGATACTACTACCTGAATCGGCAAGGCTTTTTTTAATTATTATTAATTATGGCAAATAGTCTTTAAATCACATCACTATTTTTCTGGAATGGTCTTTTTACATTGTCTTCAGGATGGAACTTGAGGCAGCTGGCCCAGTTGACCCCTCTCATATATGCAGTGGCCATTTTCAGTATGTCCAGCTTTAAGGGCTGCTCTATGAAGATGAAGTAATTGTCTGTCATGCCGAAGCTGTGGTGATAGCTTGGAGAAAGCAGAGAGCGGCATGGAATCGTGCTTATAATCTCCACGTTCTTCAGAGCTGGCGTTTCCTCTGAGCTTCCTGGAGAAAAAGCACAGGGGGTGGTTTGTACTTGCAGTAATATACTGTAAGAGTAAATTAGCATTGCTAATATATTCATAGAATCTAACGCTATCTGTCACAGTGTGCAGGAGTTGTTTTTAAGTACAGCTTTGTCACTGTGTGGGAAAGCTTGTCAGGATCCTTGGTATTCTTAAACCCAAGACAGATTTAGTGCTGGGTATTCTTCATTCAAATAACGGGCAAAAAATGGCCAAATGTCCAGCCATAGTCATTGTAAATTCTTACCTAATCTCAGAGTTGATACATTAAATGATTTTGATGAACATGTTTAGACATGGTGGCCTAGTTTCATCAGAGCACAGTCTCATCCCGATACACCACATAATGACGCATCCTGCCCAAGCCTCGATATACGACGCCAAAGGAGGCTTTTAGCATCATTGTTTTATGCCAGTTTAAAACAAACCCAAAACCTACACCTGAGCCCAAACCCTAAGCAACAGATAAGAATGCCAGAAGCCTCCCTTTTTGTCATATAACTATACTTGTTCAGGTAGTGTCACTATATGACGAGTCCGGATGACAATATGTTGTTTATAGACACAGATTAAGCCTACTGCTGGACGAAATTTGTTGAGCCATGATTTTAACCATTAATTAAGGACTGTTTTGATTGGAATGGGAACTACTGACCAATATTGCACATTTCAGAAATTTGTATCTCAAATTGAGAACTTTCCACCTTAACAAACTATGCATGACCACTCCAACCTTATGTCTGATTGTGCTGTTGATGCATAGATGGCCAGAATTCAATGCCCAGCCATGGGTACCCTGGATTTATTAATAAAGTAAGAACTTTTTCTGAATTCATTACTTGAGAACAAAATCATATTCATTCATTTTTGAGCTGCGGGTAAATATATTGAAGATTGCCAGTTGTCAGTAACTGTTAAATCCAGCGAAACCCAGTTACCTTCCACAACATAGGGGACCTTGAATAAAGTATACTTCGTCTTGCCCTTCTCTGCTATGGTGGTGCCCATATTATACGTGTTGCCATCTTTATCATAATGTGGGTGTGATGTCACCAGGTTCACAGCCAAGTACTTCAGGTAATCCACCTGACACGAGATGAAGTATTCTGTCAGAATTACTTCCCTCGACCAAGTGAATAACAGAGATGCAGACATGAAAATAATATCATTCACAACTCACTTTAAAAAAGGACAAGGTGTGAACATTTCCATATAAAGAAGAGACTTGTCCTGAGAACTTGAGCACACAGACTGATTCAGCAAAATTGATGGACAGCATCTACTGTTGTGTACTTTTTACTTTCCTTGTGTAACTAACTCAACTGTTATAATCAACATTAGTGCAACGTATAGGCCAGAAGCATTTGCACACCAAGGACACAGAGTTTGGACCACTCTTGACTCACTTTAGTGCCTCCTGTGCTAAATATGACAAATACAGTCGACTATCCCAATGAAAAGAAATATGTCATCTCTGGATGTCACATCACAGTACCTTGTCCAGGGTCTCCAAAGTGTCTGGGTCAATTTTTCGGATATAGTTAGTTTCAGAGGTGGCATAGTAGTCCTTTCCATATCTTATTATATTATTCCCACAGTTGTCTGTGAAGTCAGGGATGGTATGTGAGAGAAATGTGATCACTCTAGAAAAGCAAGATCACGTGCAAATTCTGTAAGAACATTTCATAATCCTGTGCAACAGCCTGCATACACTATAAATGCAATTTACAGTTTTTAAATAAATGTTGAGCAAATATGAGATAAATCATTTGACATATGACCCTTCTCACAAGTACAAAGAGGCAAATCACAGACAAGCTCATCTTGAGGTCAAACATTACTCACTTGGTCAGAATACTTTTGCAGGGATCTGGGTAGGCCATTGTCCCCATTTCTGACACCACTATTCGGTTGGCTTCTATATTCGATTTGTAGGTGTCTCCCCGAAGGTATCTACTTCGATAGATAACGTCACCTGGGGAAATACTCACTCAACATTATTTTTGCACAATTTAGCTGACAAGGACAAAATAAAATGTAGTAGTCCCGCGGTTTAAAAATGATTTCACCCATATCTGGCCCATCTGTTACGCAGTTGGTGATCCTTGAGTGAATTTTTTATGTTAGTGATTTTCATTGTTTAGGCTATAATACTGTGGGGCATTTTCAAGCCAGTGCACCAATTGTGCTATGATTAATTTTGCTCATCCTTTAATTTTACATGGTTTTAATACAATCGGCACACTCACAGTCAGTGTATGGGGTCTCCAGCTAAAGGCTGGTCATTGCTGTTGTCCCATTAAAGGAATAGACAGTTGGAAGTTTGGAAGATAGATCATGTCATAAACTAACCATTCATGCAAATGTTTGAACATATAGAGCTCATACAACTAAGCTATCCATCTCCGAAAGTCGATCCTGAAGCAGAATTACCCCCTCCTCTATGATTTCATGATTGCCACCATTGAAAATATTTCAACCAATCAGAGAAATCCTCCCAGAGATGCTTTGACGTCACATGAGCGAAGCACGTAGAAGCTATACATGGTGAGCGAGACTCACAAGCAATGGGATGGTTGTTAAATTACTCATTAAACATGCGATTTTATTGATTTCTACTGAGTGCTATAATTGCAGTCCTAATGAGTGAAAATACCGCAGTACTTTGAATCACTCCTGACTCCAGCGTCAGGCGCGTCCGAAAACCCATTAAAATCAGCGGCTGCTTCACTGTCAGTGGATGCGAATAGGTTTAGTTGTTCGTCCTTCGTAATGTCAGTGTCCGGGTCTGCACTATGCAGCGGTATTTCTATCAAACCAAAAGTAGTCGTAGGTACATGTCTGATACAATAACAAACCAGTGTTTTTTTTTCCTTTAGAAAAAATAGGCATTTCTTCAGTGGGAGTTTCCTTGTATATGAGTTTCCCCACTTGGCAGAGTCACAATAAGACACTCGTTATCAAGGTTCCCGACACTTGTGATAATAAATTAACAAGTCCCGGTCAGAAAAGACCGGAAATCAAAATGCCGCTATATGATTATTACTGATATTTACCAAAATATTAACCAGAGCATATTTGTTGTCATGGGTTCCAGCGGTCAGCTCTGCACACATCAGCAGATCAGGAAAGAACAGCGTAGCACCTCTGGTTTATATATCTCGTTGCATTCTGTGCTGAAGAGTGGAGAGTCGCCCTTGCGCCCATGTGACGTAACGCATTGCACTTCCGGGAGGCAAAATTTTTTTTCTTACAAACTTCTTGCCTCATTTGCATACGCATATGCGCACTCTAGTCAGTCATCCACTGCTGCAATCGGACAATCCGACAGCAACAATGGAAGAACTTGACCGAGAGAATTTTCTCGCTGACTGCGAGCATTGTTCGCAATCCTCTATTAATGAAGTTTTTGGTTTTAAAGGAACTGAGGGTATTGACACCAACTGTGTAATCAATCTGTCTGTAGATCATTGTGATTTGATCGAAATCAGCGTAATTTACTGATCAGTTGAGACATTTGTGCAAATTCAATTCAAATTCAATTGCGCAGTCCAATACAGTGTGTACACAACAGCTGAGCACCATGGTGCCTGAAAATTTTCTTATGAGCTCTCAATATTACAAGCTATCAACCTATGCATGTACGTACATTCCGTTGACTATTCCTTTAAAGACTGAGAAGGAGACCAAGATCATAATTTTGTCTCACCGTTTTTTATTGTAAAGCTGTGCATCAGCGCCATGCCATCAAACCAGTGTTTGTAAGAGGTGTCTCCCACAGAGAACATTCCGGGTCCATTGCGCACTAGTGTTCCCTGCAGCCAAGATGGCAGAGTGCCTATGACAGCACAAAGAAAAACTCAAAATGTTCATTAAACACTCTTTATAACCTTATCTTAATATTAAAGTTTAATGACAGTGTTGAGTGTTTAGTTTAACACTAGAATGGCTGTAAGGTCATTTTGACCTCTCGCCTATTAAACTGCACATAACTCTGTTTGAATAAGAACCCTATGTCTCCCAGTAAGTGACTTTTCCTAAAATGATGTTATTCATCAACTTATGAGTTATGGGGATTCTGGAATAAAAGAGAAAGAAAAAAAAATCACTGATTATACCGAGAACGGCCATGAGGTCATTTTGACCTCCATTACTCCTGATGCAAAAAACTGAAAATGGACCATATAGTCATGCTGTAGTCAGTCTGGCTCGGCTGACTATACAGCTAGTCTGACTGACAGCTCAAAGCACTGGACAGTAGCCTAATACCTCACATATGACCATTTTTACAACACATTCATGCACTGACAGCTCTGCAAGGCAGTCAACAGCATCTTGGTTGCCGAGCAACGCATTTTGTTACCTGTTGAATAGTGTGCACGGGTGTATATAAACCAGTTGCTGTCACGACATCAGAATCAGTTTGTTCTCCCATTTTGCAGGTAGAACTGGTGTTTGTCACAGAGCTTTTCTTTTAGTGATTTAGTTTATTTGGTTAGTCGGACAGGCTGCCAGAAAAGGACATGGATCAGAGGAAACGCATGAATGTGAGTCCGGCTTCGGCAGAGCTTCAGGACATGAGCTCTGGTGCGTCGGATGGAGAGGAAATATCAGGGCTCAGTCATGTGTCTTGGCCCCCCCCCCCGTAAAGGAATCACAGCTGCTGGGAAAACCAAGCCTCTGATGACAGGGAGGTCACCAAAACCTACTGTTTATTCACCTCATAATGCTCAGATTTCTCAGCATTATTTCAAGTCCAAAGTCTATGAAACATTTCAAATTAGCCACAATAGCCAACAAAGCTAAGCTCTAAAGCTCTAACTCTCTACTCTTCAATCAATATAAACAGGTTGTGGTTCCCAAACATTTTGACCATGGATCTCTCTCATGTGCTCTGTGTTCATGTTCATTTTTTTATGAGAGCAGAGGCGTATTGTTATTTTTATGTTCAATGTTTATGTGAAATGGTCTTCTTTATTTGTTTGGCAGCTTCATCAAATTGCATTTTTTTCCAGTGTTCAATGATACACTCATGAAACACTACAGAATTTAATTTACATTGTAATGTTATTAAAATAAAATAAAGCATAATGTGTAAAAATGAATTAAGTAAGATGTTTTTTTTACATGCTATTTTAAAATAATTAACAACTGTTCCAGTAACAGACTTTTAATCTGCAATCATAAAGCCTGCTGCGGTGGGAGGTCAAAATGATCTCACGGCCGTTCCAGGAGGTACTGCATTGTCAACCATTCTAGTGTTAAATAATCAGTGCATTCAAATTTGTTTTGAATGAGTACTGTAGACCAAATTCTCCACAAATGTTAGGCAAAATATGAGCAGACAACTTTGAAAACATTCATGCGCTGGGACTGAGCGTACCCATACCTTTCACTTCGGCCTTTACAGGGTCGGGATGTTCTTCCCTGTTTTTGCTGTGATCGTACTGCATTGCCTTTTTTCAAATTGAAATCCTTGGAGAGATACTTGTGTTTTATGTTCAGAAATACACTGCTCCTCCGCTCCTTCAGGGTTTTTATAAGCTGCTGTTGGGTTGATAAGACGGGTCAAAGTCTAAGAAATCACAAACCTGACATGATTGGAATGGGTATATTAGCAGCCCGGATACCAAACTGTCCTTCTCAATATTCACAATTTGATATTAGTCCCAATCACTTTAAGTTCTTAAGTGCTGAAAGTTGGACACCACTAGTAAAATCTTGCTTCCCTCACTGTAGTAACCAACAATTAAGTAATACATTTTTGTTTAATTAATTATATCAAGTAAAGATTAACATCCACATCTCCTAGGCATTATTCATTGACATTTGCCATATTATGAAACTGTAAACAATAAAAATGGTCACAACTAGATACACTTCAGCTGATTTTTTATTTGACCGAAGAAAGAACATTTCCATGAATTGTGTGATAAGGTTCCAGGAGTTGATTTGCTAAGAGTTATGTTTTATTAAGTTTTATTGGTGTCTCTGTGTCAGGGTTTACATATGGATTTTATTGGCACAGCAGATTTATGTGTCAGGGGTCTTTTCAATTCCAGGAAAAATCTAATTAGGCAAAAGGAAATTTCTGTAATGAACTCAGCCTATGATCAGTCCAAAGAAATGACTGCAACAGTGTAAATATGTTGTCAATGAAAGACTTAGGGCTCTGTCTTACACCCAGTGCAGAGCAGCGCCGTGTGTGACATGAGTCCAGCGCCCACGTCGCTTAAAGGGCTTGTTCATCCAAAAGTAAAATTTGGACCACAGAGTCTTTGATAAAAATACATTGTTTGTTCACTGGTCATTTCAAACTGTAATTGGCCTTCACAGTTTATTTTGCATTTCATTCACTGCAAATCGTAATCGTCTCAGAAAGAATTTGACTTTGACTATCTTTGGAGATGACATCAGGGGAGATATCTAGCCAGCGGCAGAGGACACATTCTCAATGTCATTGGACTCAGTGATTCGTTATTGTGGAATATTCCTTGCGGAAAATGCTAGATATCTGCCTTGTTTATGGCTGCAACAATAAGGCCGATGCAAGCAGAGGCATCATGGTCCAAAAATTTTCCAAAAATTCGAAAGGCTAAATGAAAGGATTTCACAGAGTCTGTATTAAATTCAAAATGAGCTAATATTTTTCATGAAATGGTAAACTTTCAAAATCTGATATGTTGTCCATGTTCTATTGTGAATAATAAGATATGCATATCATTGCATTCTGTTTTTATTTACATTTTACACAGCATCCCAACTTTTTTGGATTTGGGGTTGTATTTGACTTGTAAGGAAACTATTCTGTGGACATTAGGGTGATTTGCGATTCAGCAGGCAATGTTGCACATGTAGGTATTTGCAAATTATTCGGGATAAAGGTATGACTCCCAAACACTGGTGAACTCAGAATAAATTTGTCATTCCTGCAGCCTTATAGAGGCGAATTCCACAAACTCCTCTTCCTGCTCGCAGTGGACCAGGCAGGTGTGAACAGGTCGTCTGAATATCGGCGATGCCAGTTCCTCTTTCTGGCTCTTTTGCCATCACTAACTCCTGAAAAGGTCTAATATGTCTAATATTCCATCACATATTGCTGCTGTACTGCGTTTTCCACATAGTTTTCCAAAGTTTCATCCGTATTACTGATGAGATTCTTTCACCAAATTCAGAGTGTCTGTCATGCAGCCACTACAGCAGTCCGGGCATCGCTTCATCAGTCCACACTGCTTTAATTTACCATGAGCCCTCCCCGTCATTGCTGCCTGGATTTCTCCATCACCTGAGCTGTCCCCGCAAGACTCCCCCCAAGCTAAACTCATCGCCTCATCGACCTGAATGCTAACTAACTGACAGCGCTAGTCGTCAGGACTCACACTGTGAACCAGGTGATCCCAGGTGCTGTGGAATCCTCTGTAGATATTTTAGTTGTTTTAGTTTTGTTGTTACAACATAATTATAGTGTAAACACAGATAATCTTAATAGCAATAATAATAAACTGGCCCATTAACATTACCAGTTATCCTATGTGGTGCTGCCTTGTGCAATTTCTTATCTGCTGGACTCTGGAATCCGTCTCTTTTTACAGAGATGTGTGCTGTATGATATGCAAGATGCAAGAATAAAGGTGCTCATTAACCCTCCAGCGACCGTGTGGGGTCATTAACGACCCCTGGAGTATATTTTCGTACAGCTTGCAACTTCATTAACTAACTCAAGAATGTTGGGGGTTATCTCTCCAATTAAGATAAAAAATAAATGGGTTTACCAGCTGTGCTTAGGTCTACATTAGTATCAGCATTAAGTATAACGGTGCAGTTCCCTTGATCAATCTGGCTGCATTAAATATTTGAATCATGGAGTTACAAAGGGGCCCAATTCCACCAACGTATTTTTTGTTGTTAATGCTATGAAAGGAAATTTCAAACAGCCAAGTGTAACGTGTTAAGGCCAAACAGAAGTTTATTTAGGCTGAACATGAAGTATACTGCCTGTCGCATAAAATAATGGTAGTACTTGAAACATGGCGGAGTTGGGCCCTTTTGTAATTAAATGGACAAAATAAAAGGACTACAATGTTTTCTCCAATGAAATTTGAACTTTATTTCAAACTACAGCATTGCTGCTGCATAGGGTATGACAGTAGGTCTGCTTTACTACCAAAACTCTGCCAGTGGGTGCTTGTTCACTGGGTTGTTCATCTCAGAATCGGGCGTGTTGTCCTGTGGGCGCTTCCATGTTTGAAGTGATGCTGCCATCTAGCGGCCACCGGTAAAATTCGTTGAAAAGGGGCCCAACTTCAACTCAAAGCTAAAGAACTCACCTCAGTTAACAGTTTGATGCACTGGAGTTGGGCCTTTCTTCAATTCATTTTATAGGTCTTAACCTAATATATGAGATAGGCAGATAACCTGAATTTCTCAAAAAATCATGGAGTTGGGCCCTTTTGTAACTCCATGATTCATTTACATGTAAATTTAATTTCAGAATTTTAATCTAATCTTCCACAAAGATGAGTTTGCCAAACTTATTTTAAAATAAAGCAAACTGACACATTTCAGTGCGACAAATGAGCAAAGTAGACACAATGGGGAAGGGGGGGGAATACTTCTGCACAGCACTTCATGACTTCCTGTTTCACTGGGGTATAAGTATGAGGTGACACAGGCCGAACTCCTGTGGTCCCACATTTCTGTGGGAAAGACCCCAAGAACACGGTGATGCGCAAAAAAAAAAAAAAAAAGTGCCACACAAATCAGAAATGGATGGAAGAAAATCTGAACTTTATAAAATGCCCATTCTTATCACAGCAGTAATTAACACTCAAGTTTAATGATAATTCCTCTGCCAAAAACTACACAACGGCAGAGGTAATGCGCCGCGTGCCTCTCAGGTGACGGTGTATTTTGCTCGTTTTATGCACTCAGCCACAAAGCGATTCATGGATTAAATGAGTTAGTAAATAAAACCACTTTATTCCGTCCAACATTTAACAGTCAGTTTTGGTGGCACCTTGAACTCCTCCTGATTTCTTGTGATTTTAGGTGGTGTCGGCCTCTTCATTTAATGTACAGTGGGACTTCGATGGAGCCAAGGTCACAGCCGGACGATCGTGGTAAATAAAAACGAGTGTAATGTGAAAAAGTGCCAGATGACAGTATTGACCTTTTTTTGTTAAGCCCAGTCTGGAGCTCGGTTTGGGCATGTCTGAGAGGGGAAGTCCCAAAGGGAAAAAAAAAAGCCTAAAAGGTGTTGGGGGGGGGGGCACTGCAAGAGTATTTAAGGAGAAATTGAGTAAAGTAGGAGAAATTTCAAGGATACATGTGACCAGACCTGTCACCCTATTCAAGACCTGTGAAGTTTTTGTGGATTTTTGCCTGTTGGAGCATTTTCCCCTCACCCGGAACATCACCAAGCAATCCCATCAAGGGACTGTAAATATCTTTTTTAATGTCAATCTTGGTCAGTAGTATAAATTGTAGGTTAGTTGTCAGACTCTGTTTAATTAAATCTCTAAGTTTTTGAAATTCTGTCATCCCTTGCTGTCTTGTATGTCATAAATTGGGGCCATAAATTGGGGGCTCAAGTCCAGGATAGACCACTGAGTCATTTATTGAAAATCAAATTGTTTCGCTTTAATAAATTTTCCTCTATATATATATCTCTCTCTCTCTCTCTGATCAACAGCAATGGATGATTTTTTGGCATCACCAACCGTAGAGGTTTTGAAGTCTTTTAAAAAAGACAGAAATATGCAGAGAGAGCTGACGGAGGTAAAACCAGCCAAGCGAAAAGCAAGATTGGCTAGGGAGATTGTTGAATATTACAATGATGTAATGGTGCGATGAGGAACTAGTTGCGAGAACCAGGCAATGCAGTAGAACTTTCTTTATTAATGAAGGGGGAGGACCCCCACAGGGCAGAAGGCAAAAGTACAGAGCCCACAATCCAAAAATCAAAATCCAGTTGGGCAAAAATAGTATCAAAAACCAGGGCAGCAATCAACCTCAACCAAGGCGCAAAACATAGCACAAGAGAAAACGATCTGACAAGAAAGTGAACCAAACAGACATCTTATATACACACCCGGGGTAAACACATGACCAGGGAGAACAGGTGCAATCAATGGTGACAATGATCAGGGAGAGACACATGAGGAATAAACTAATTACATGAATTTGGCTGTAGCCAAAACACAGACAGGGATCACGAGACAAACCTATGAACAGAACAGCTCTGGTCAAGGAGTACTAAAGTGTATAGGTTAAAGAAAAGGAAAGCATAAAGTATAAGTGGAGATCCACAGAAAACTGCAGCAGAGATAATTAGGGATAGGCAAGGAGGCGGTGACTAGAATTGGGCGACTGTTGAGAGATCGTTAGTCAATTAGTAAGTGCAGCTATACAATCCCGAGTGCATGTTAGTAAGTTAGTAAAAATATACAGGGTTAGTGTTGGTTAGTAATTAGCAAAAACAATAAACTGTTAGTATGTGTTAGTAGAAAGCAAAAGAGAGAGGAAGGAAGAACACGAGATAATGAAAGAAGGTTGAAACCCAGAAACCAATAAATCACCCGAATGAGTGGCAGGCAAGACAAGGGACCGTGAGCAAAGATACACACATGACAAGACAGGGGAGACAAAGTGCAAAGCATGGCAAAGAAAACATGGCATGATAACTAATAAACTAAAACATGAAAAAAATAATCAAACAAGGAAATCAAAAATACCAAAAACACAATACATAATCCTAAGAATGGTCAGACAAAGGCAGTGGTCACTAAACACAAGAATCAATAATCATGGCAAAGCCAGGCACAGAACTTAAACTAGGCTAGGGATCATGGCATAGCAGAACTACCAAAACCAAAAGAGCAGAATCACAACAGATGAAAATGTGTTTGTGCCAGGAGATCTGGAACAGTTTCCAGTGAAAAATCCAAATGTAGAAATGGAACTTAAATTAAAAATGCTAGAGATTGAAAGGGAGGAAAAAGAAAAACAAAGAGAATTTGAGAGGGCAGAAAGAGAGAAAGAAAGGCAGTTTGAGTTAGAAAAGTTAGCAAGAGAAGAGAAAAGAGAGAGAGAGAGGAAAGAGCAGAAAGAGAGAGAGAGAGATTTTGATTTAGAGAAATACAGAAGAGAGGCTCCAAATGGAGCGACTAAAAATCAAAATAGAAGGTGAGAACAAATTTTGTGCTAGCCAGGAGGTAAAACTGGTGCCTCCATTCTCAGAGGAGGAGGGTGACAACTATTTCCAGTGTTTTGAGAAGGTAGCCAAGAGTTGCCAGTGGCCAAAGGAACACTGGTCTCTGATGTTGCAAACTGTCCTCGAGGGTAAGGCTTAACAAGCCTATTCGTGTGATAGCTGCTGACGGTGGACCTCAAGAGCAGCGGCCAAATAATGAAAGAAGGAAAACCTCACTGCGTGGAGGGAAACTAAACAGATAAAAATAACGAGGTTCCAGACCAAACGTCGTCCATGGTATTAACTAAGCGAGCTCGAGGAAAACAAAAGAAAAGGGAAATAAATCAAAGATCCCCTTACTCACTAGCACTGATCCTATTATGCAGTTTAATCCTTAAACAATAATCTCACAAGAGACCTTACCGACTAAAGCGCCATAGATGAACTGACACTCTAGCAATGGGAGCGAGGCGAAACAGGAGCTTAAATAGAGTCCGGTCCACATCCCCAATCAATGCCCGCTGGCCCAGGAATCCGATAGGGAGCAAAACGATATCGTCCCGGACGAGAGCCACAAACACCTCTAAAAGCTCCCAAACCATCACAATTTGGCTTTGTCTGCAGATGATTCCTCTGATTATGAGGTTGTCAAAAAGGTTATTTTGAGAGCTTATGAGTTGGTTCCAGAGGCTTACCGACAGAAATTCAGAGGTCTGAAGAAATCTGAAAATCAGACTTATGTTGAATTTGCTAATGAAAAGCAGGTTTGCTTTGAGCGCTGGTGTACTTCTTTGGAGGTCAAGGATGATTTCAACTCACTAAAAGAGATGGTGTTAGTTGAAGAATTCAAGAACTGTGTTAAGGGTGATGTTAAGACCTACCTCAATGGTCTGGGGCTAAAGTAGTTCCCCCTGTACATCTTACTTCACAGCAGAGCACTGAAGATGGGGATGAGGACCCATCTCTGTATCCTTCTTGCGCAGTGACTCGTGCTATGGCCAAGAAGGCTAAAGAAGAAGACGATGTGGTGCCATCCAGCACATTGAATAGTCAGGACTCAGGTGGTTCGCCTCATGACTCTGATTGGCCTACTATGGTTTCTCCGTTTGAGGACTTATCAGATACTTTTATCAGTTCTCTATTCAGCCAGCCAGATGGGTCTGGTGATTCTGATGTGTCTGGAGACTTGTCTCTGTCCAGAAAGAGGTTGATTCAGGAGCAAACTAATGATCCTGAAATTTGTGTACTAAGGAGGAGAGCCCTTCCTGATAAAGAAATAGACGCAGTTCCAGTTGGGTATTATCTCAAGGATGGTGTGTTGATGCGGAAGTGGCGCCCTCCTGATATCCCTGCCAATGCAGATTGAGCAGTGGTCAGGCAAATTGTTGTTTCGAAGGTCAACAGGAATGAGATCTTAACAATGGCTCATAGTTTACCTTTAGGAGGTCATCTTGGTGTTAACAAGACTGTTGATAAGATCATGAAACACTTCTTCTGGCCTGGGCTTCGGAAAGATGTTTCCAACTTTTGCAAAACCTGTCACACTTGTCAGGTAGTTAGAAAACACCAGTTAGACCCACCTGTAGCTCCATTGCAGCCTATCTCAGCATTTAGGGAGCCCTTCCCCAAGGTCTTTGTTGATTGTGTTGGTTCATTACCCAAGACTAGATCTGGAAATCAGTACTTGTCGACAATCATGTGTGCATCTACCAGATTCCCTGAAGCCATACCTCTATGTAACATCAAGGCAACTGCAATCTCGAAGGCTTTGATAAAGTTCTTCACATTGTTTGGCCTTCCCAGGGAAATTCAGTCAGACTAAGGTAGCAATTTCACTCCCAGATTGTTTCAACAGGTTGTGTATGAACTAGGTGCAAAGCAGATTCTTTCTAGTGTCTATCATCCAGAGAGTCAGAGTGCCTCAGAGCAGTTTCATTCCACTCTCAAGACAATGATGAGGACTTATTGTTATGACCATGGGAAAGACTGGGATGAAGGTGTTCATTTGCTGTTGTTTGCAGCTAGAGAAGCAGTGCAGGAGTCTACTGGATTCAGTCCGTTTGAGCTAGTGTTTGGCTATGAAGTGAGAGGACCTTTGCTATTATTGAGCGAGCAATGGTAAGAGGAAGAGCCGCACATCAGTCTGTTAGACTATGTTAGCAAGTTCAAGGACAGATTGCGTGCAGCATGTGACCTAGCCAAAGAGAACTTGAAATCAAGTCAGGGAAAAATGAAAACTTGGTATAATCATAAGGCTAGAAGCTGTGAGTTTAAACCAGGAGACAAGGTTCTTGTGTTGTTTCCCTTGCAGTCCAATCTATTGCAGGCTAGATTTCATGGTCCTTATGAAATTCTGACAAAACTCAATGATCTCAATTACATTGTGAAGACTCCAGATAGGAGAAAACCAAAACAGTTGTGTCATATTAACATGCTAAAGCCTTATCATGACAGAAATGCTAGGGTTGCAGCTGTCACTTCAGATTCTCCATTGGTCGAAACGTGTGAAGATGAGGGGGAGTTTCAAGATGATGAACCAAGAATTAAAGCTGAAGTTCTTTCATGTAAATTGTCAAACACTGAAGTGTTGCAAAATCTTGATGTAAAACTCCAGCACTTAGAACCCTCACAGAGAGATCAGTTTGAGAGGTTGATCAAGAAATATAAAGATCTATTTCCTGATGTTCCAAAGGGAGTTTCTATAGCATCTCATGATGTAGATGTTGGTGATGCCAAACCAATAAAACAGCATCCGTACCAGATGAATCCTGAAAAGAGAAAGATTGCTGAGAAAGAGGTTGAGTACACGTTAGAACATGATATTATCAGACCCTCCAACTCAGATTGGAGTTCACCCTGTGTGCTAGTTCCAAAACCTGATGGAAGTACTAGATTCTGTACAGATTATCGCAAAGTCAATGCTGTGACTAGAACTGATGTGTTTCCAAGACCTAGGATTGATGATTGTATCAATAGAGTAGGGCAAGAAAAGTTTCTGACTAAGATTGATTTATTGAAGGGTTATTAGTGTGTGCCTTTAACTGAGAGGGCCAAGAGCATCTCTGCTTCAAAGTCAAAAATTTTCCCTTTTGGAATGGAGGTGTAATGTGAAAAAAATCCTCATTGACCTTTTTATGTTAAGCCCAGTCTGGAGCTAGGTTTGGGCGTGTCCTGGGCATGTCTGAGATGGAAAGTCCCAGAGAATAAAAAAAAGTCTAAAAGGTGGGAGGGGGCTGCAAAAGAGTATATAAGGAGAGAAATTGAGCGAGTAAAGTCGTAGGAGAAATTGCAAGTGGAAGGAGACATGTGACCAGACCTGTCATTCTGTTCAAGACCTGTGAAGCTTTTTGAGGATTTTTGCCTGTGTTGGAGCATTTTCCTGTCCCAGAACATCACCAAGCAACCCCATCTCAAGGGACAGTAAATTTTTTTTTTTTCTTGTATATGTCAATCTTGGTCAGTGGTATAAATTGTAGGTTAGTTTTTAGTTTGTTGAATCAAATCTGTTTAAGTTTTGAAATTCGTTTAAAATTTTGTCTGTCATCCCTTGCTGTCTTGTATGTTATAACGAATTGCGGCCTGAAGTGAGTAACTTATAAGCAGACGCTCCAGCAAAGGAGGCGTGGCAACCTCTGGCTTATATAGACTCCAGGGAAGCGCCGCCCAGGAATAATCAGCCAGCTGGGTGAAAAATCCAATGGGGAAAGAATACGATGTCGTCAGGGAAGACAGTAACAAAGAAAGCAAAAAGCACAAACACAAACCATGACAGAAATGTGACATTCTCCCCCAGCATATTCCCTTTCTATCTCACCACTTTATTGGCGTCCTGCTGGATGATTGTCTGTTTGCATTCAGCAAGTCTGCTGATCTCCCGGCGAGACGGTCATGCATGCTTAAATGAATTCAACGGAAATGCGACATACTTGTTGCATAGCTTAGTTTCATACCTCATATAGCATAGGTCCTTTGTATCAAGTCACTAAAGTACTATTGTCGTAAAAGCCGAGTAATTGAAGCCAAAGTCTTCGATCGAGTTCATTGAACCGATAAAATTGTGAACAAGTGGTTGAACAATACAAATGAAAACCAGCTGCTGAAGTCTGTGGCTGTGAGGTACCAGCATGGCAAGAGGGTGTTTACCGAAGTGCCTCGGTCAGTCCCCACATGAGGAAACAGGACTGTTTACAAAGCTGATATGCGGAAGTCATAAGGAACTCGTTTGGTCATGATGGCATGTTACCCTGTTATTGTGGTACTCCTGCAAGTTTCTGTTCCACATCTCAGGATGGTCAGCATTGTAGATTCCATCTTGTAGTCTTGTGTAGTCATGTGGGAGGGTCATCTTTGTTTGTATGACTTATATCAGGCAGGGTACAGCTGATGTGTGAGCCTGCAGCACATGTGATTATTGGTGTTCCTGTTTCCTGATCATTGGGCCTTTATAATGATAACTTGGTTCATCTTTGGTCTTTGGGTGTACTGGTGGAAGGGTGAAATGGTTCTGGGAGACTCTTTAACATGGGCTCCTGGGCGACATTCGCATAGTCATTTATATCACCGCATTCTGTTCTGTTGCTGAATTTGTGATTCATAAATCTGTAAATAAATTATATTAATCTTAACATAGTATTCCTCCCTGACTGAGATATGGATTTTCAGCGCTAATACGCACACAGGTCTTCGGGTATCTGCACCCTGTGGTCACTCGCCTGCACCTAGTGTCATCATAAATACATTTAATTGTATTATTGCTGGCTGGCAAGGTGGGCTGTTCTTTACAGTAAAGTTGGGACTGATTGGATACACAAATGGAAGGGGAAGCCAATGAATGATCTACAGAGGGGGTTTGGAGAGATAACACTGGCAGTGGGTTGGAGGAGTAGCCGGGTACAGACACAGAATGACGGGGAAGAGAGGAGCGCGTCCTACCGCTCCGTCTAACCTGTTCCTCTCCGTCCACCCTCACATGAAACTGTTCTATCTGGAATTCGTCTCAGGCTGTCCTTGCAGAGAAGAAACATGTTCTCCGGAGAACTTTACCAGGTTGAATGAAGGTCAGAAAAAAAATTGAATTAGTGAATTCAATAAGGGCCAAACTCCACACATTTACAACATGGAGTTGAGACCCTTATTGAATTAACCGATTCAATTCTTATTGACACTACTAATATACGTGTGAAAATATTCAACATGTGCTTATGCCCTATCATCTCTCTTGTGGAGTTTGTAAATCACAGGACAAGTACGAGACTCAGAGTAATGCCTCCTTATTTTTATTACATGATCATACCAGCATTTCATCAGGACAATTTTGTTAAGTTTGACTTAATTTGTCTTTTAAAGACCTTAAACAGTACTGCAGCGATGGCTGGTGAGGCTTTCTGAAGCACTTACACTTTCCAGCTTATTGTGCAGTACATAGATTCATTTCTTGATGCCACATTGAACACAAAGTGCATTAGTGACATCAGCTGATAAAAATAATACACAGCAGCTAATTAAAGACCATGTGCCACCTGTTGTGGCAGTACAGTACAGGAGCGCATAACGGCAAATAACACCATGATCCAATAAGTCGACAGATTGAGTCTGATCAACTGAATTGCAATAGAATCATAATAAAACAGCCGTACAGAGTCCCTTTTGAAAGAAACTCAGACCAGGTAAGACAACAGAGACATGAATATGAGCAGCTATATGATCATATCATCGGTCATGAATATGGATGTGTTCAGGGCTACAGCAAAATGACAGTTGCCTGTGTTCTCCCTCTGTGAGCTCATGTACAGTCATGGCGCTGGACCCCAACACAGTGCAGGGTATCTGAGCACAAGGCAGGTTTTAGCCTCGCAAAAACAAGGAGCTGCAGCAGAATAACTACCGGACATGACAGCAACGTCCCAGGACAAAGTGGTGGCAAAATAACAGTGTGGGCATTAGTGAGAACAGTGTCTGTCACTGTCATGCAGTCCTAGGCCTGTACAACACAGCACACATTATCACATCTGATCTCTCTCTCTCTCTTTACTGTTGACTAACTGCTAATGACCCGGGTAACACCAGCCCAGGTGCGTTGGCACCAGGGACCACTGGGCTGTTTTAGTTCACAGTGGGGTTCATAGGTCACAAAGTTTTCATGGCGCTGAATCTCCCCCCATGCTCTCTGTCATGAATTCTACTGAAGAGCTCTTCTCTGCATGGTGTTGGGAGGTGTGTCGTCGCCAGCTCGACCAGCACATACCCCTTCTACAGGCAACCGAGGGGCTCGTGGAGGCATCGATTGGGGGTCCTGCTTGGCCTGGATACGGCACCTCCGGTGATGCTTTCCACGCTGCCCAGGCCAGGACAAAATTACTGTGGATGAGGATGAAGCCTCGTGGACACACCCCACAGCGAAGGCAATTCGGCTGATTTTTATCATTCTTCTTTACATATTTTGTTTAATTTTCAGTAAAATCTTCATTAAATAGAGGTGAGAGTTCAGTCAGGGGCACTTCATTGAGGGTCTTGTCGAGGAACGAAGAGCCCGTGTAGGTCCATGTGTACACTGGTGCTGATAGAAGCTCGGGCCAATTCCCTGAAGCTCTTGGCATCTAGCACCAGCATGAAGGGGGGCTTTTCTGGATTGAGCGAGACCACCGAGGACAGAATGACACCTGAAAAAAATGAGGCACATCAGGCTGCACAAGGGAAAGAGTGTGTCCACAAATTCTGCAGAATGTGCCCTGATAGATCGGTTCAGAGTCCTACTACATGATATATTTTAAACGTGTAATTGCTGCTGGACATAAATTAATGAAAATCCATATTTTGGGAGTTTTCCTCACCATCGTCTTCCTCCACAGCTCCTGGAGACGCCACGAAGACGGGTTCAGAGGGATAACACTCCTCTGCGGTCCACTCCACACACTCACGAGTCACTATGTCCAGCTTTCCAATCTGTTAGAAGAGGAAATGGCTGCTGTAAAGATCCACGTCCGGTTTCTGAGAGGCAGGTCAGTATGTAACGTGTCTGACTGAAAGCACTTTCCCCGGGGGGAAGATGTCAAAATCCGGTTCCCACTCAGGGTTAAGTTTATCAGGTTCACTAGGTTCAAGTCAACAGTGTAAAACATAATAGAACTAGTGTTTGCCACTAACATGGCAATATCCCCCGCCGCCTCAATTTTATGTGTCCGTACGGACGGACGGAGCCTAATGCTATTTCCCCCGCTTCGGGCTACTTGCTCAGCGGGGGATAACAAAGCTCATCTGCAGGGTAACTCACAGTTCAACCACTTTTTCAGGAACAATCTATGTGAAGCTGAAGAGTGGGTGGCAAGTTTACTGTTTATAGCCTGAGAGGTTTAAGATGCATCTTCCAGCCAATCAAAATCATGGTTTTGTGGTAAAACCCCACAGGTGTACAAGAGCAGGTGTTCACAGTGTAATGCAGTGAAATCTTATAGCTGTTATGGGGGGTTAATGGACAGCAGCCACAAAGACTACTGCCAAAACAACAAATAACTTCCATTTTAACTCCTCCCTCTGTAAACTAAGGCAATTAATGTATTTTTACCCTGCAAATTGAAAGCTGTACCTTATTTGGATGCGGTGACCACTCTACTCTCGAGCCATAAAAGTAGCGATACTTCTTGCCATTGAATTTGTAATTTATCCCCGGTAATTCCAATCCTACAGGGAGACACAAGGAGGAGCTCTAGTTTCACCTGCAGATCATTTCAATGCCACATTTCTCCATCCCATTAATGTTAGAGAGTTCTGCATTAATTCAGAGAATATAAAATTACATTTGTTTTTAAAATATCCTGAAAATACTATGGAAATGAATGCAGGCTCTAATCATATTTGTACCTGCATGCCATCATTTACCTTCGCAATTTAGCCTTTCAGCTGACATTTCAGTCCAAGACAAATTCACCATTTCTTCAGACAGAAAACAATCCGCTGCATGCAGTACACATTTCAGCACAGCTGCCGCTGCAGTAGACGCATGTGGTGTGCAGGCACCAATCAGATTACAGGAGCCACAGTATCTTAGTAACACAGATTACACTCTGGTGGTAACACTCACTCCGAGGGTAACAGGAGCTGCTGGACACTTTAATTTATCCCTTTACCTACGGCCTTTGACACCAGTCAAAAGTATGGACACACCCATATTTTTCAATAAAAAAACAGAGATAAACATATGATTTCTTAGTATAAAAAAAAATCAAAATTTTAGGTCCGTCAAACTAACCAACTTTTTGCAATAATAATTGCTAATCAAACGAACCATCATTTGAGATGATAGCTGTAAACGCCAGTTGTGGAGATGAGCGTTTACACCAGCACTTCTGCGTCACTAATAAGGAAACCCGGAGCCACCAGCAGACTCAGGGATGTAGACACAAGCACTTTAATAGGGACGCCTGCAGTTAGGGCCCAGCCCACCGTAATCAGCACAATGTAGATGAGGCTGGACACTGTCACGGGACAGACAGGAGGTGAAAGAGCCAGCAGGCCAGGTCAGGGCAGGTCAGGGGGCAGGTGACAGTCAGAACTGGGAGGTCAGTGAGAGGACAGGACAGACCAAAGACTGCGCAGGACGAACACAGACACAGCGCAGGGGAGGCAGGAGGGAGAAAACAGGCACAGGAACAGTAGCACAGGAACAGGACACAGGCACAGGGAGAAACCGTAGAAAAGAAGCAAAAAACAACCTATCAAAGCAGAGAGGAGACGACTGCGGCACAAAGTCAGCGAGGAAACGGTGGGGATCAGGTGTGGGAGCGACACAGTGAACAAGGGGCAGGTGGGTCATGCGGAGACCGTCGCGTCCCCTACGTCTCCCTCATTGTTTTTTTAAGCCCCGTTTCCTGGTTTCAGTCTTGTTTCCTTTGCTTACCTTTGTCTCCTCATCGCACTGGGCGGAGCCTGCGCATCTGTCCTGATCCAATCATCTACCAGTCCCATCACCTGACCCTGGACCAGCCCCTTCACTACGCCTAACCTGATTTCCAGTGTTCCTGTTCACTCCCACCTGACCTCGGACCATCTTTTAACAATCCTCCTTGTTTGTGAATATTGAACTTCCCAACTTCCTAAACTTCCTAAAAACACCCAACCAGCTTGTCTGTGATCTGTGCGTCGCTCCTGTGTTGTGAATTCGTGACGGGAGACAGTTAGCGATGAATGAAACAAACGATCTAAAGTGGAATAAAGGGAAGAGCGACATAAATGCAGAGTTTTTGGTCAGGAGACGCGGCCTGTGCCGGGCTGCAGAGGTTCCCACAGATGTGCTGCGTTTGTGGTTTGCTTCTCAGGGGCGGATCCAGGATAGTTTATGTAGTTTCTGGAACTCACTCAAACACCTCACTGATTGGCTGGAAACACTTTCATTGTGTTGGAACTCACTCAAACCTCATTCTGATTGGCTATTCATGCCGCAAACTACTCATGGAAACTACTCACGTCAAAACCTGGAGCCACCCCAACTTCTCTAAACCTCCCTGCGCTTTCCGTCCCAAACAAGCTCGATCTTACTTCACTTTTAGGGAAGTGGATAAAAAGTTTTTGTTTGTTTTTACAAATATCGCTTCTTTGTGAATTTCAAAATGTTGACGCTATCCTGTGTGCAGTAAATTATTCTTCCGACTATTTACCTCTTACCACATACCATTGGAGGTTATATACAGAAGTTAAACCAAAGAAATTTCACAAAAAGCAAAAAAGAGTGCTATAATACAAGTGTGTCCAAATTTTTGATTGATATTGTGAATTAACATCTTACAACCACACGTCGAAAAGAACTGCTGAGACTCACCGACTAACAGGGTATCAGGCTGGCAGTAGACAGATTTGTCGCTCTGCAACACTGCTGTAGCTGTTGTGTCGTCCAGTTTCACCAAGTCTGAGCCCACAGGTGCGTCCTGAGACGCACAAGAACAAGAAAACACAACAATTTATTACATAAATACATTTCATTGTGTCAGTTCTACTCTATCAGAGTGAAATGTTCTCAGTCCTATAAGATTTGATGCTTAAGACGTTATCATTGCCTTGTCAGTGTCAAGGGGGAGAACAAATCTCTGACACACTGGTGGTGACCATTTCTCATGGATTTTGATGAAATCGTCAGTGTCTTGCGCCATATTTTGCAGGTAGAACATGTCATACAGGTTGCTGTCCTTATATATGATGATGTCAAAGACCACGTGGCCTTCATCCTCATACGCGTTGATGTGGTGAAACATGACCAGCGCGTCGGTATAGAACTTGGTGGAGACCGCCTTCCCTGTAGTTCTGTTGATCAGGTGAATAAATGTCTGGGAAAAGCCAAATTAAACGGGGGTGAGTTTGCTGGCAGCTGCATGATGCTCAAATCAATCTGAAACACAACATTTCTGCACTGCAGATGTCGCACATGACAAGAGGCGTAAAACTAAGGTCCTGACACAGTGTTCACTATAGTTCCAGTCACACTTGCACCCTTATTTCACGGGCTAAAATTTGAACAATCACCAATACAAAAAAATGTTTTTGAAATACCCAGATGTGGCGTTTTCGCTGAAATTCCTTACACTTCTGGGACTGCCAGACTTCCGGTCTACAGCTTGCGTAGCGGCATGACAACAGCGATTCAGAGAAACTGCAAACGATATAAACAGTCAAATCAGGCCAAGAAAAAGCACTGGATGCATGAAGGATTAATATGGCCTCCATGCTCGATACCATATGGCCAAGTATCCGTAACCGCGCACGCTAACGCACCTGCTCTCCCACAGCTGCGCAACACCTGGGTATTTGAGTTTCTTTTTTTTGTATTGGCTCAAATTCTCAAGCGGATTTCTCCAGCTCATCTGAAGAGCGGTGAGCACTGCGGTGCAAAATGCCTGGCATCAGGGCACAGACTGACGGTGGTTGAGGCAAGTTTTCCCTCGAGTGAAAATGTGGTAGAAATGTTGGATAGTGCATAGAATTATCATCTAATCTACTCTGTTTGGACATGATTAGAAATGATATCGACCGAGTATTTAAATAAAAAAAAACATATACAGTACTAGGTTGATGTCATTCGGGACAGTAATACATAAATTATGTTATGTTATTCGATGCAAAGTTCATTTTAAAACCATTTCCATGAAAAAAAAATGTACAATGAACAATGACTGAGAAGGAGAACCCAAAGATGAAAGCTGAAGCGAGAGGCACCTGATCTCACCTGATCCTCTTTGTCAAACTTCAGACAGGAGCCCCAGTTGATGCCTCTGAAGTAGGCAGTGGCCAGTTTGAGGACGTCCAGTTTGTACGGCTGCTCAACGAAGACAATGTAGTTTTCGGTCATCCCGAAACTGTGGAAGTAACTGGGGTACAGGCTGGACCGGCACGGCACAGAACACACCTGCTTTACGTTTTCTAGAGCCAGGTTCCCCTCCTTATCTGCAAGAAATGCCAGGAAGCCCCTGGTCAGGTGAAGAGCATCGAGCTCCACTCACACAGGCGGGCATTCTGTGATCTCAGCAGTGAGCTAAGAGGCACCACATCTCCCATCAAAAGTTAGCGCAATCTCAAGTGTTGCGTACCGCAGTGGGGGCTTTTTACAAACCAGCTTGACTCTCATTGATTATGTTTTGCAAGGGAGTAGTTCAATGCCCCATTTACAGAAAAACTACACAGTCATGGGAAAATCTCCTACAATAATCAGCTTTGTGAGGCTGTTCCTGTTCCGTCTCCTTCACAAACAGATTAATTGAGTTTCTCAGGCGATTTTCAGAACTGTAAGTCAATGTTAATTAGCAAAAATCCAACCAGAAGATTTTCTGTCCCAGTTGAAAACTTTAGATTGTATGGGTTATTTTTTTAATGTGATTTTGTGTTTGCAATATATTATGATAATTTTTTACATAACTCTCCTTGCCAATTTACATGAGTTAGCCTTTTTGTGATCTACCCATCAGCAATTTGGACACCAAATATTTGGCCCCTTCATTAGGGATGCAAACAGAGGTATGGTCAAAAAGGAGTGAGATTATCAAAGCCCACGCCCCTGCAGCAAATATCATATAATTACATTGCCACCAACCTCTGCCATCCAGGGCTCACCCTGTGCACACACAAAGTTTTTTTATATGGAAATACACTTTCCCTGTTCCTTAGAAATTCTTAAAAGTAAAGAACACCGAGACAACGCTGGAAAATTGAACGTAAATTTTATTCCAAATTAGAACTTATTAAGACTTTTGTGCCAGTCCCTTCAGTACAGTACACTTCTTCCAGCTCTCCAGCTCTCTACTGTTTCTTCTCCTTCCTTGCTATCTCCAGTGTCTCCAGGGCCTTGCGTCTAGCTGCATTTTCCTGCTTCGCCACATGTCTCAGCCATGCCTGCCTTTCTTCTGCTTGAGCAGTGGGCTTGGTTTGATACTCTCGTTTTCAAAGGTGCATGGTGACTTAAGTACATGTACTTCGTTACAGCTCTTCAGTTGTTTTTTTAAGGATTTGTGCATTACTGTGCATTCATTTTTTTGAACAGGGACTTTTACTTTCAATTCTATTTCATTTAAAAGATAAAAAGTATATTTTCACTTCGTTATTTTGATACTGGCAACTTAGTTACTCGTTTCAAATTACAATATGAATTGAATTCATCATTTACGGATTATCCGGATTTGGCGCGTTCGCGAAGAACAAAGGTGTATCTTCGTACGGATGTGACCGCCAGTAGACGTGGAGCTGCAAATTTATACACGCAGTTACAATATTCTATCACTAGATGACGCACCAGGATCAGTCGCGGAAGATTGTGCACGTTGTAGGCCATTTGCAGAATGAATGCTGACCGGGTTATCCGTCGCATCTTGTTGTCAGAAGTGGTAGCTCAAGTAGGCGAGCAATTAAACTTTGCGATATACAACTATCTATCTTGTATCTGCATGTTGCGTGTATATTTCCTTTTTCTTTGCACCATCAAGCATTTTACAACAGCGTCACGAATATGAGTTAGTTGGACAGCTACGGCATTCTCCAACGCTATTTGACGAGGTTAAAATTTTTATTTCAACTTGCTAGCGTTTACCCTTGGAATAATTGTTAAATTTTGAACAAGATAATGTTTAGCCATACCTGCACTTTTTTATTTCAGTGGGACTCCCCAATATAATAAAGGCTAAATTAAATAATTCTTTTGTGTATTTGTATCGTTTTGTCTGTCACAAACAAGAGATGCTGCGATACCTACATGGAGGGCAGAGAGCCCCCACTCTCCCCGTAACAAGTTACAAGTCAATTCATCAAACCATAACCGTCCAAAGCTGTTAAATTGAGGCAAATAATGATCCATAAGGCAAATATCCTGTATAGTTCCTCGACTTTAATAAGCAGCCATTGTAAAAAAATTTAAGTGAAGAGATTACCTGATTTTGTGCTTCCACTTCCAGCTCTTCTCTGTCGCGTGCACTGAATAGCATTCGCGCGCGTGTGGAAGACGTGATTACTGCGCTGCTATTTCACCTAGCAACAAGAAATACTATTTTCTGATTGGCTGATAGGTTGCTGGTTCATGCAGAGCAGTCTGCCTTCCTCATCCATTCTAAATTACTAATCTCCTTTATTTACAGTCTATCTTACCAATGTGCGGCGATTTTATCACTTCTCAGCGTGAGAAATGTCATGTGTGGCGTGAGAGCGTGCGAACTTATTGAAATGCGTGAGACTTGAAAGCCCTGATAATTATAATCAGACACTCCAACGGACACCCCCCCCCCCCCCTTAAAAAAAAACTCATCGGATCTGCACGATTCACACAAGTCCCCCAGACAGCCGTGAAAAAGGCGGCATCCGCCAAAAGGCGCGCCGTTTGCATCCCTGCTTCATCATGAGACTTAAGGCGGTAGAGTACTTCATAAGAAATATAACTTTCTCAGGAAAATATGTCTTACAAGGTACAATACACGGTGATTCCTGTTCTTTCGGTGGTCTTTGTGCCCGACATGATAGCCAGACTTTATCTTGTGTCTTTTAAACCTCTGATACCTCCCCCTGCCAATGATCCTGGTCACATCATCGCTGAGGGCAGTGTTTAGGATTCAAGTTGAAGAACAGCTCATTTACTACCACCTGTGCTGCACTGAAGACATGGTGCCAGTCATTGTGTTTAAACACTTCTTAAGCCACATTTCTTGTTTTCAATGGCTATGCAATAGTGTCGCTGTTTATATTGTGATTATATTAGATTTGTGATTTAATGGAATAAATTTGAGGGGATTAGTGATCCAGTTCTAAACAGGTCTGGCTCTTAACAGGGGACACGTTCAGTCAGTGCCATCTACTGGCACAAAGTGGAATAATACAGTTTTTGTTGAGTATATGCAGTGCTCCAGGCCGTGTTCACTGGGGCGTTCTTAACGCTGTTTCATCGAAGTACACTGCACACTTTAACAAGCTAACATCTAATGATTATACCTTCTACGTAGAAACACACAGCTAAATAGCAGACAAATTAATAGGAATGACTTGTGTGGATGGTTTAAAATCAGCAGGAATACAGCAGAACCAGCCAGAATGAAGAATTTGCGCAACATTCGGGCTAGAATTTCAAACAGACCAAAATTCATACAGCTTTGAAAGAATGCTGTTTGAATACTTAGAATGCGCTTCGAACCCGCTTCAAATGATTCTTACTCGTTCTGGGTATATTAGCACTCGAATGCAGCTTGAATGTAGTTGTAACACCGTAGGAATATTTAGAATGTTGTTAGAATGCAGTCAGAATATTTAGAATACATTTCGAATGCCGTTCGATATTTCTCCACCTCCAATGCACCAGGAAAGTTTTGAGCTTGAGCAAAACATTTGGGCCGGCCACAAGAACGGTCACAAATATTTGGAATGCAGTCAGAATTTTTAGAACGCCCTTCGAATATCCAGGGATATACAAAGAATTTTAATTCCGACGGCATTCCGGCTCATTCTGCCTCTAGTTTGACTAGGGTTTAAGCCATGTTTGAATGTGCTCAAATATAAAATTTTCAGTCCACTTAAATGATAACTATACGTGCAGTTCCTTTAACTAGTAACCTCATATTGTCTGGCAACACAGAGGCAAACAGTTTGGGTTTGTGAAAACCTGATAAGCATTTATAAACGCACACACACACACACCCATGCACACACACACACAAATATATATATATATATATATATATATATATATATATCCTTCCATCCATCCATCTTCTTCCGCTTATCCGGGGCTGGGTTGCGGGGGCAGTAGTCTAAGCAAGGATGCCCAGACTTCCCTCTCCCTGGACAATTCCTCAAGTTCTTCCGGGGGTATCCCGAGGCGTTCCCAGGCCAGCCGAGTGACATAGTCCCTCCAGCGTGTCCTGGGGCTTCCCCGGGGCCTCCACCCAGTGGGGCATGCCCGGAACACCTTTCCCAGGAAGGCGTCTAGGGGGCATCCGATATAGATGCCCGAGCCACCACAACTGGCTCCTCTCGACATGGAGGAGCAGCGGCTCGACTCTGAGCTCCTCCCGGGTGACAGAGCTCCTCACCCCATCTCTAAGGGAGCCCCCTGCCACCCTGTGGAGGAAACCCATTTCAGCCACTTGTATCCGAGATCTCGTTCTTTCTGTCATGACCAAAAGTTCATGACCATAGGTGAGGGTAGGAACGTAGACTGACTAGTAAATCGAGAGCTTTGCCTTTCGACTCAGCTCCTTCTTCACTACAACAGATCGGTACAATGACCGCATTACTGCTGCCGCTGCATCGATCCGTCTGTCAATCTCACACTCCATCCTTGCCTCACTTGTGAACAAGACCGCAAGATACTTAAACTCTTCCATTTGAGGTAAGAGGTCTCCTCCAACCTGGAGGGGGCAAGCCACCTATTTCCGGTCGAGAACCCTGGCCTCGGACTTGGAGATGCTGATTCTCATCCAAGCCGCTTCGCACTCAGCTGCAAACCGCCCCAGTGCATGCTGAAGGTCCTGGTTCGAAGGAGCCAACACGACAACATCATCCGCAAAAAGCAGAGATGAGATCCTGTGGTCCCCAAACCGAACTCCCTCCGGCCCCTGGCTGCACCTAGAAATTCTGTCCATAAAGATAATGAACAGAACTGGTGACAGAGGGCAGCCCTGCCGGAGTCCAACACGCACCGGAAACAGGTCTGACTTACTGCCGGTAATGCGAACTAAGCTCCTGCTCCGGTCATACAGAGACCGCACGGCCCTTAGTATAGGGCCCTGGACTCCATACTCCCGAAGCACCTCCCAGAGAATGCCCCGAGGGACACAGTCGAATGCCTTCTCCAAGTCCACAAAACAAATGTGAACTGGTTGGACAAACTGCCATGCACCCTCAAGCACCCTGCGGAGGGAATAGAGCTGGTCCAGTGTTCCACGACCAGGAGGAATACCGCATTGTTCCTCCTGGATCCGAGGTTCGACTATCGGCGGACTTCTCCTCTCCAGCACCCAAAAATGGACTTTACCCGGGAGGCTTAGGAGTGTGATCCCCCTATAGTTGGAACACACCCTCCGGTCCCCTTCATAAATAGAGGGACCAGCACCCGGTCTGCCAGTCCAGAGGCACTGTCCCCGAGTGCCACGCGATGCTGCAGAGGCGTGTCAACCAAGACAGCCCTACAACATCCAGGGACTTGTGGATCTCATCCACCCCCGGTGCCTTGCCACCGAGGAGCTTCCGAACCACCTCTGTGACTTCAGCCCGAGTGATAGATGAATCAGCCTCTGGGTCCCCAGCCTCTGCTTCCTCTATGGAAGATGTACCAGTGGCATTGAGGAGATCCTCAAAGTATTCCTTCCATCGGCCGACAATATCCCCAGTCGAAGTCAACACCCCCCCACCTCCACTGTAAACAGTGTTAGCAGGGTACTGCTTTCCCCTCCTGAGGCGCCGGACGGTTTGCCAGAATCTCTTCCGGGCCGACCGATAGTCCTCCTCCATGGCCTCCCCGAACTTTTCCCATACCCAAGTTTTTGCTTCCCTCACTGCCCGGGTCGCAGCACACTTGCCTGCCGGTACCGGTCAGCTGCCTCAGGAGTCCCACGAACTAACCAAGCTAGGTAGGATTCCTTTTTCAGCTTGACGGCATCCCTTACTTCCGGTGTCCACCACCGGTTTCTGGGATTCCCGCCAAGACAGGCGCCCGAAACCTTACGACCACAGCTCCGAACAGCCGCGTCAACAATGGAGTTGGAGAACATGGTCCATTCAGACTCAATGTCTCCAACCTCCCTTGGGATCTGGTTAAAGCTCTCCCGGAGGTGAGAGTTGAAAACCCCTCTGACAGAGGGTTCCGCTAGACGTTCCAAACAGACCCTCACAACACGTTTGGGCCTGAAGTCTGTCCAGCTTCCTCCTCTGCCAGCGGATCCAACTCACCACCAGGTGGTGATCAGTGGACAGCTCAGCCCCTCTCTTTACCCGAGTGTCCAAGACATACGGCTGAAGGTCAGATGACACGACCACAAAGTCGATCATTGACCTCCGACCTCGGGCGGTGCTACGTGCACTGATGGACACCCTTATGCGTGAACATGGTGTTTTTTATGGACAAACCGCGACTAGCACAGAAGTCCAATAACAGAAAACCACTCGGGTTCAGATCGGGGAGGCCGTTCCTCCCAATCACGTCCCTCCAGGTAACGCTGTCGCTGCCCACGTGGGCGTTGAAGTCCCCCAGCAGAACGATAGAGTCCCCAGTCGGAGCACTTCCCGGTACCCTTCCTACGGACTCCAAGAAGGTTGAGTACTTTGCACTGCCATTTAGCCCATAAGTCGAGATGACAGTGAGGCACCTGTCCCCGACCCGAAGGCGCAGGGCAGCGACCCTCTAGTTCACCGGGGAAAACTCCAGCACATGACGGCTAAGCTGGGGGGCTATAAGCAAACCCACACCCACCGCCGCCTCTCACCGCAAGCAACTCAAGAGTAGAAGAGAGTCCAGCCTCTCCAAAGGAGTTGGGTTCCAGAGCTCAGACTGTGCGTGGAGGTGAGCCTGACTATCTCTACCGCTCGACCTCCCGCACAAGCTCAGGCTCCTTCCCCCCCAACAAGGTGACATTCCATGTCCCATGAACCAGATTCCATGTCCAGGGATTGGGTCGTCGGGCCCCCGTCCATGACTGCCACCCAAAACGCAATGCATAGGCCCCTTCTGAACCCTCCCGCGGGTGATGGGCCTACGGGAAGGCGGGCCCACGTCGCTCGTTCGGGCTGTGCCCGGCCGGGTCCTGTATATATACATATCTGCCAGCACAAGGGCAATAAACTTCATACAAACACCACCAATGGATGCTAACCCACAATTTCTGAACCATTAATATTGCGCAGCTCATTTCCTACTGCAAAAGCATTGAAAGACACACCTGAGGCATTAGAGGGGACCTTGAAGATCACATATTTGGGACGTCCGAAGCTCATGATAGATGTGCCCATGTTGTAGGTGTTTCCGTGCTCATCATAGTGGGGGTGGGCAGTGGCCAGGTTCAGAGCGATGTACTTCCTGTAATTAGCCTGCAAAATAAACTGACCAATAAGCTTTGGCAAGAGAAAAGACATCAGTCACTTCAATCCTGTAACAGGGCAGAGCTCACCCTCCCCACAGTGTCCAGGGTTTCGGGATCGATCTGATTGATGTAGTTGACCTCAGCAGAGGCATAGTAGTCCTTGCCATACCTTATGATGTTTATTAGGTTATTGTCTGTGAAGTCAGGAATTGCATTGCATAGATGTGTGAACATTCTGGAAAAATACAAAAATCATATTTCAATTTAATCAAAAAGATTAATGAATAAATGCATAAAATAAATTAAGCAAAACATCTCTTTATGTGACCACTTTTACGTCATCAAACTTTGCATATTGAAATTTGCGAGGCACAAGGAATCCGATTCATAATGCAGCTTGGCTCTGAGTGATGATAAGGGGGGAGGGTGTGGTTTTTTACCGTGAGAAGATGTTTTTGCAAGGATCTGGGTAGATCATCGTCCCAAATTCAGAGACAATAATCCTGTTCGCTGCGGTATTTGTTTTGAAGGTCTTACTGTTGAGGAATTTACTACGGTAGAAAACTTCGCCTGAGAAAAAAAGCAGATTGACACTGTCAGACTTCTGTTAGCGGTCAGCGGTGGCCATTTGAGATTCACCTCCCATGCTTGTCTCACCATCTCTGAAGGTGAAACTGTGGATCAGGGCCATGCCATCGAACCAGTGGTTGTATGTTTGGTCTTCGACAGAGAAGAGGCCGGGGCCATTGCGCAACAGAGTGCCCTGCAGCCAATCAGGGACGGAGCCTGAGAAAATGAACAAACAATACTCATAAACACACACCACGCATGTAAACACACCAGCCTGTACACAGAACGTGTTCGTAAGTGACGGGTACAACAATTCACATTCAGTTGGGAAGATTTCAGTGAGATCACCCAGAAAACTGTTCTTTGGCAACTTCTAACTAGAGATCAGATTCTGTTTATTATGCGACTCACAGAGGCCAAATATTAGCCATCCAGGTTCTATTGACAGAACTTTGTATGTATAAGGAGTATTTTTTCACTTGTATGACAAACGAAGCTAATGTTAAACAAGGCACATCTCAGTGAACAGTGTTGATAGCTGTGTCCTCACCAGCATTAGCTTACTGTGCACTGAATGGTGATCTTCAGCCCAAACACGCAACTGACCTTACATCACCTTGACCTTTGATCCGATGTCTTCAAAACCTGATCATACCTCATCAAACGTGATTATACCAGCTGCCCACCGAGGGAAGTTACCGCGTCAGATTTGATGACAATCCCTTGTCCGGAGAAGATGTTAGTGATGATGATGATTTTATTTATTGAAGTCAGAAACTAATCGACCGTCTAGCCCAATGTGCAAACAAATTTAATTGATAATTTTGTTCAATTTCATTGAGCAGCCCTGGGCATGATGACAGCCAACCCTTTAAAAGGGCAACAAAGTTCTTTCTCAGGCTGTACCACAATAAAACCCATTATCTATGAAAGTTTAAAGCTTGGTGCTGTGGTGAATCTTCCCAGGAGTGGTCGCCCTACTGAAATTCCTCCTAGACCACACCAACCACTCATCCAGAAGGTTACACCTGAGCCTAGAATAACATCTAACACCTGCAAGCCACACTTCCCTCAGTTAAGGTCAGTGTTCACTATTCAACAATAATAAAGAGTCTGGGCAAAAATTGCATTCATGGGAGAGCAAAGTGAAAACCACTGGGTCTTGTGACATGTGACATAAAGCTGACAAAGAATTCCACAAAAAGAACATCATTATATTCTTCTTTCTGCTCCTTTCCAGTCATGAGATGCATTGATTTGAGATACCTGTATGTATTGTGGAATTTTGAACCAATTACATGTTATTTTGTGCATTATCATGGAAGGAATAAATAAATAAATAAATAAATAAAATGAAATAAATAAAAATAAATCATATCAACGGACAAATGGAGATAAAATTTGTCAGTTTCAAGATTTAATGCGTTGTCTTTGTTGTTCAATGTAGGTCTAATTGATTTGCAAATAATTGCATTTTGTTTTTATACGCGTTTTACACAGCGTCCCAACTTTTTGGTAAACAGGTTTGGATAACGTTTCAAACGGTTAATAATTAGCGGATGGCCTCAGAACCACTGGTACAGGAACATAAAAATAACGCTTCTCCTCCATACAAACCGAAATGAAAAACCTCTTGGTTTAAATCTCTCATTTCCATCTCCTTTCATCTTTCATAAGTATTACTCGTAAGCCTTTGCATTTTCATTATTGACTAGACTTACATGAGGCTACAGCAAACTGCAGACATCATGTGAGAGAAGAGCAGGAGCAGGACACGACCACTGTAACGGGGATCAGGACTTCTGACCCCGACCCGGAACACAGCCTCAGACATCGATCGGACACCAATAATCACTATTTTATCACATCGCAGCTGACTGTACAACAGCAACATCATCCACACAGTGAAGACCGTTTCACTATAGTCTCCAAAACTGCGATTAAATTCATCCTCTTTCTCTTTTTCGAACGCCGAAACAAAACCAGAGCAACAGTTCAAATGAACCTTTGGTTTATGCCGTTGGTCTTGCGGGTAAACGTGCGTGTTTGAACATTTAATAAAATACTTACAGTTGTAGGTTAAGCCGAGCTATACGTTCAAACTGAGCTATATTTCCACAAATAACTAAATAGCCTATTCAGTTTATTGTACCCGGCCAGATTGATAATTAGTAAGAACTCAAACGTCCCCAAAATGCTCTTTTTATGTGATATGTCGTAGCCCACCTGCAATGTCTGCTTTAAGTGGAAGTGGCGTCTCAGCCCCATTCCGGCCGAATATCGTCCTCAGCATACTCCTGCGCCGCTGTGCAACATGACAAGTTTCACTCGTTGATAAAGTCGAAACGTTATAAGGTTGGCTGTATCTCATACGTCATTTTTGCGAACATTTCAGTGTTTTAGACCAGCCACAAGTCGAGCCCGATAACATCCAGATTAGACATGTTACGTAACCTTCCGATTTGCCGCAGCGCCTCACCCTCATGCGACTGACATGAACCATGTTCGCGGTTACCGTATGAACCGTGTTCGCGGACCCCAGATGCCTGTTTTCGGGGTCTTAGACCAGTCATAACCAACAGTTTTTAAGAGTTGCTTTGCAGTGGCCAATGCCGCCACCACACTGACTCCCGAAACCGAATGTCATCGCGTAACAGATGAGAAAACTGGTCACCTCGCGCTTTTCACTCGTTTTTGCACTTTACTGCAACGCAGCGAATAGGAATATAAGTCATACCAAATGATGTAATGGTTTCTAAAGAACTATTTTTATACATGTTGAATATATAAATATATTATATATGTATAAGTCCAAAGAATATTCAATATGTAGAGAGCCAATATGTGGACGTTTGTTAAAAGCTGGGAGAAAAAGCCATGCACTGAAACGTGGCAACGACAATAAGAATGCTTTTGCATTGAAAACTTCAATGCTTAATTTCACGACAACGTAGGCGAATAATATTGCATGTAAACTGGACCCTGGTACTGATATGGATGATTTCAAGTTAGCTGAAACTGGAAAAAGTTTGCTCATAACTTGCTATGATTCATTATTTTGTTTTATGTTCGGTACACACTTGCCTTATACACAATCAAATGTACCAATTCAAAGAAAATAGAGTGTTTCATTTATCAAGAATATCTTCTTTTTATAGTGGATATTTGAGAGTCCAATTGACTTCACTGGGTTCGATGCTAAATGTCTGCAAAAACTGAACTTTAGTCAAGATATTTCATCTTTGACCGACACAATGAAGTCAAAGGTCATCTTTATGACAACTAATTTTGGTGAATCTTTGTGTCATTTTAACAATAACCTTGTAATAAATTGCAATAATACAGACTAAGGAAACAAACTATTGTTCTTTCCATATAATAACTGTTTAATATCATATTTTTCAGCAACCATCGGACGTTTTGAAAGATTGGATTCTCAAATGACACCAAGACTGAAATAACCACGTTGCGCTTAATGTCTTCAATTTTACATCCTTTTATATATAATGGGCCACATTGATAATGAATAGTCATTTTTTTTAACAAATACATGCTTTAAAAATAACCAAAAGATGAAAATGAAATAATGAACTAGTATCACCCAAGAAGCAAGTTTGCGACTCGTAGCAGATATGTATATATACCTGTATATATATATAGACAGGAATCGAACCGGTCAACTGTGTTAAGTAAAAAAAATGGAGTTGGATCATTGATGCTTTGGGACAGCTCTGCTGCGAGTGGTCTTGGGTATCTTTTAAAGATTGATGGCATATTGAAATCCACCAAGTACAAGGATATTTTAGCCCAACACCTGGCTGCTTCCAGGGAGGGTGAACCTTGGCCAGAGATGAACTTTTCAGCAAGACAAAGGCCCAAAACAAACATGAGCCTTTCAGAAAAAAAAAAAACAAAAAAAAAACTGTGGTCAAAATTGAGATGGGCTGCAAAACCTCGGACTATCCAGGATGCTGAAATTTTCTGTACAGAGGAGGCATTAAAATACCTCCATAAGTGTGCAGTGCACCTACCTTTTCAGGCATTGCTGGAAGAGCCCTTATAAAAATTTACTGTAGTTAACTACAGTTTACTACAGTAAATTGATGTGAACTTTTAAACTACGCGTTACTACAGTAAACTATAGTTTGTTGCAAATATACTATAGTAATTAAATATCATTTCAATAGTTTACTATAGTAGTTTGACTTTTGTGATTTACTTTAGCATCACTACAGTAAACTACAGAGTTACTACAGTATATCTACAGTATATCTATAGTAATTCTGCAAAAATACCATAGTTACTATAGAAAACTATAGAATTTTTGCTGTAGTATTTTGTGGTAATTTTTCTGAAGGGAGACAGTAACAAAGTTGTCCTCTGTGGGGAGGTTTCCAACAAATATGAATCAAAGGTTTTTCAGTTATTGTGAAGCTCATGTTTTGGCAATTAAATGCTCCCCTCAATCCGGCATTTTTATTATTGTGTTAGAAATAAATGGCCTCCCCTCATATTTGGTTCTGAAGTACATTTAACTGTATATGTTCTTTTTTTATACAAAAATTGCCTATTTTTTAGGGCCCCAATAATTCTTGAGTTGACATGGTTTTTGCATATTTAGAAAAGTTGCATACAAATTAAGAATGAAGCAAGAAATTTAGATTGGAGAGCTTAGTTCCTTCCCTAACATGAAAGGTCTGCGCTTTCTATTCCAATTGGCGGTTTTTTTTCCCTCTTTTACTCTGAATTTAGTATTGCGTGGGCTTATCTCCATCCACAGATGGTCAGGAACACTTTAATGGTGTCCTGTTGTGGCAGACGCAAACCAGAGGGATATTTACACACATTGTACTGCTCGTCCCATTATTACTGTCACAATGGACAACATCTCTGTCTGTTTGCTGTCAGGGATAATGTGTCCCATTTGAAACCCTCATCGAGGAGGTATCAGGCTGCCATTCTATTGTTGGGAGACCAAATGGCGTGTTCTTTAGATACTAAATGCAGCATCGACCATGACGCCATTCCCCTTTAAAAGGAGGTTTGCAGCAAAGTTGCCTCCAGTAATTATTTGTGTCCAAACTGGTGGGCTCAGATGGGTGGCACGCAGCAGTCGTGGTTAGCCTGTGTGGTGGCATTGTCCACATGCCTGTCTGTTGCCACAGACAGTCCGCTGACCCCCACCAAACCTGGGGCACTGGTAGATAATGTAGCAGCGTCCTGCCCAGAGCACCAGGAGGCTTTCAATGGTTCCTGCTACGAGCTTGTGAGATTACAGCGAACCTTTTCCAGCGCGCAGGGTTGGTGTGAGCGAGGAGGAGGGCACCTGCCTTCTGTTCTGAATGATGAGACGCAGCAGTTTCTGCAGAAATACCTGGATCCGGCACAGGACTGGTGGCTGGGCCTCGCACCGGCCGTACAGAACCTCACGCGTCCTGAAGGTCAGTTTCCAGTAAGGGATTAGAGATTAGATTAGCAGAGTATGCGGCAGGGGCTCTAGATGTCTCGTGAATGTAGCTGTTTAAGTCAGAAGAAGCACTGCAGAGCCTGTTCAGGTAATTGACAGTTGTATTTCTCTGGCAAGATAATTAACTTAAGCACTCCAGTGAGATATCAGTTCAGAAACTCTGCAGTTTAAATACTTACAGCTCTGAATGTTCCTGAAATATAATTGATCCTTATATTCTACTGCATTTTCAAGAACTGAATGAAAACCATTAGATGTGTTTTGCAGCTTCGTCTGCAGTGCAGGGGACGTTCTGTATTCCCATGCTTTCAGTAGAACCTCTTTAGAGTCGTTCACTTTTGATGAGAATATTTGGGTAACATTCTCACCAAAACATCATCTCATAGCCAAATGAATAAAAAAAACTGTTCTCCATATTCTGGTGTTTTCGGTGTTTTGAGTAAACTGAGGGTGTTCAGTGGAAAATCCCTGGTTTACTGACTGAGTTTGTGAGCGTCAGTGCCTGATGTATTTACCAATCTCACAGTGATTATGGTATTTAAATGCTACTTTCTTCCTGGAAAAAAAAATAATAATTTTGAGACAACAGTGACATGCGCTAAAAATTGATCTTGCTTGTTAAAGTTAAAAGCCTTTAAATGTAACTCGGCCTCAGTGGACTTGGCTCCATGAGATATGCGCCCATAAAGAGCAGAAGGGCTTCAGACCGCAGGAGTGTTTTGTCTGTGGAGACTATCTCCCGCTGCACCTGTCCGTCCCATTCAAGCGTTATCGGAGTCACAGGGCTGTCAACAAGCCATTCTATCTCACTCCTCGTGATTTATCCAGAGGCCTCCCCTTTATACTGTCAACAATGAATAAGCCTCTTACTTGTTTGTGGCTGTAGCCCTCAAGGTGTGCATCGTAGCACCGCAGTTCTCTCTGAGGTTGATTTTTTTCATGGTGTTGTGTGGAACCACCCTCACTAGCGTCTCCGAGCTACATTATGTCCAGGAACTTTGCTTTCACAAGAGCCATGGAACAGCTGAGCATATCGATGATGAGAACGATGGTTAGTGAACTGACTCCATGCTGTGGTACCTCTAGCATGGGATTTATCTGCATGTCTTTTAACTCCCTGATACGCGAAGCTTTGAAACGAATTATTGTGGGGACTCAGATATGCAAATGACTCACTCACTCACTCACTCATTCACTCACTCACTCACTCACTCACTCGACTGTAGGTAGATCAACATCTACAGAAAATGTTATTTTGCGTGCTTCCACAACTGAGCTTGAAGTAGCAATGAGAAGGATATTCGAGTTTTCACAATACGTATCCCTGAGTCAACCATGGGGAACCTTTGACCTTATATTGCTTTTCAAGAAACTCTCTAGAGAAAGAACCGAACATGTTGCTCCACAGACAGACTACTGCCCTGTGGGGTCACTTGTAACACTGCTACTTCAGAAGTGACCCGCGGCCTGACGCTGGAATGTGGTCGCAGGTCTCCTCTCCTGGCTGGACGGGTCGCATGTGAGCTTCGCTAACTGGGTGAGGGACCCCCTCCCTGGAGCTGGATGTGGTTACGTCCTGAGGGACTCTGGGTTCCTGTGGGAGGCATCTGACAATTGCAGCCAAGAACTCTACTTCATCTGCGAGTTCGGTACGGGCCACTGTTAGCGTGTGTCTGTTCGATTATTTGCACATGTGCTACATCAAGTACATCTGTGTGCTTGAGTGCATTAGCTTGTACCGGTGTATAGGCTACATGCCAAGAGTGCGCGCAAAACATTGTTTTCATGTTAAAGATAGGAGATTACTTGTACATGTGTGTGTCTGTGTGTTAGTGAGTTTGGGAGCGTGGTTTGGTGTGAAAGAGACTGGGCGCGTGTGTGTATACCAGTGTTCAGTGGACTCTCTCAGTGTGTAAACTGACGCGTGTCTCTCTGCTGTGTCCCAGAGTCTGGTCGCGCCCTGGCCTGCGCGGGGTATAATGCCACGCTGCAGTGCGGGTCTGGCCGTGTCATTCAGATCGACGATGGCTTCTACGGCAGGAAGAGCCCGCATTACTGCCAGGCGGGCAGAGGCGCTGTGCCCACATCTGCGCCGGGGGACTGCAGCTGGGTGGATGTGGTGGGCCTGGTATCAGGTGCTGTGTGAATCCAGTCAACTCAACAGAACGGTTTCTGTAGGATGAGTAAAACCCCACTTTTAAATATCACTCCGTCGACACTGAAACATTTCTGTGCTGCTGCAGGTCCAACAACAGTCAGTAATTCTGAAGAAAACCTCTTTTATTTAGTTTCTTCTTTTACTGCTGATTCGACGTTTTAAAACAGGCTGTTTGATTTACGCATAATCCCAGACGGAAAAAAAACTTGAAGACAGAGTCAGTGGTGACGATGAGACACTTGAAGCCCTTTATTACAGCTCCGCTGCGATGGGGACGCGGTCCTGCTCACGGGAAGCTCAGCATCGCACACAGAACAAAGACACACAAGCAGTTTATATCATGTGAGATACTGACAAAATAAAACCCTCCCTGACTGTCAACCCCTGCCGGGGCCGTCCCGAGGAGATGGCTCTCTATTCATCGTATTCATGAGGTAGCCTAGTCTAAACGCCCCCAAACAGGATGTCCAGACCCCTCACCCTCACTCAGCAATGCAATGGGGACAGTCCTCAGGGGTCATTCGTTTACATGTTTCTTTTAGGAAAACCAGCAGCAGCCATCAGCGTGTTGATTGAAGCCGATCACTGAGGCCTTTACAGAAGCTCACTCACGTGTGTTCAGAAAAACAGGAGATGGATTCATATTAGAAAAGCCGAGAAAACACTTTAAAAACCCTGAAATCTAACGGCTCCCAGGGGAAAAGGCTCTTTGGAGCGAAGTCATCTGCAGTCAAAATAAAAATGAATAAGATTTAGGGGTTATCGAATAAAATATTCTTTTTGGTTTCAGACTGCATTACCTGGGGTGGTACAGATGATGCTCACATCTTTATATTAATTCAATCAGGAAAGACTAGAAAACAATGAGATATGAAATTTAACAAAGTATTTATTTATAAACATAAACATGAACTTTGGCGGTTCGACCCCGGCATTGAACAAATAAAGCATTCAGAGAATCTGAGGATTAGATTCCTCATAGAGATTAATTTTCCTCCCCGGGGTGTAAACACTGGTGGTGGTGAGAGGCGGCTGCAGGGATGAGTCCTGGGACCAGGAGAGCTGAAGAGGGGTCTCGGCGGACCTCCGAGGATGGGGGTGGGGAGGAGGAGGGTTGCAGAGCATATCGTGCGTTTGACAGCTGGGTAACTGCAGGGCGAGAGAACTTTTAAAATTTGACAGTTAGCGAATGATTGGTCCAGATACTCCGAATAGGATTCCGATTGGTTCATAAGTTAGGCAGTGTAATTTTTAAAGGGCAAGCAGAACCTATACAAAGGCATAGTGCATAGTGCATAGTGGGCATGCGCGAAGAGAAAGTCTCCCAGCGTGAATTTCCACTAAGCTTCATTACATATGCAAGGTTTATATGGGCGCAGTGTTACAGATGCAGGAGAAAATGTCCTGGAGAAAATGAAATTTTGAATGGTGATTCTCCACTCGAAATTGAGTCTAGTCCAGCGCTAGGCTTAAGCAGTGTCTCGGAAAAAGCCCCGAGGATGCTGATTGACGATGCACAATTTATATTGAATAAAGTTCAGGACGTGGCTAAGTCTGTATTTGTGATACTGACGGTTTATGTATTTGAAGCACAGTCGCTCATTCTTTTCAGTCGAAGAAATAACAGCCTGTGTTGTGTGTTCCCAGGACTCTGCCACGGCCTGCAGGCCTGTCAGGTGGCGCTGGATGTGGCATCTCTCGGGGAGCCCTGCCCAGGACTGGGGAGCTATCTGTCTGTGGAATACCACTGCAAGGACGGTCAGACCCCCTGCATCTTCTGTGCCACACTCAAAACCCCCATCATGCTCTTACAGATGTCTTCTGGAACTTTCTGTGTACCATTTATCTCACGACCCAAAACTCTGAACTCTCATGTCAGTATATTGTGGAACACGGTTAACAGACAGGTGGGGACTGAAAGAGCTTGCGTTACACAAGATAGAATAAAAATAAAAAAGTGCTTGTTGATAGAAAATTACCTTTTAAAATTAATTGAAGCAGAATTGCTGGAGAAATGTTATATCCACAACAGAACAATAAAAATATTATGAAGATGTACACTTGCAGAAGAGAGTGCACTAATATTGTGAGCAGGCATACAGCTAGCAAGCTGCTGGGATAAATTATTAGAGTGAGCATTGAAATGAATGCAGTTGGTGATCAACTGTGAGATAAGAGGCAAAGGATAAGTAATGACACTGAATTGCATACATAGTATGTGGTTCTCCGGTATCCTCCCACAGTCCAAAGACATGCATATCAGGCTAATTGGAGACACTAAATTGCCCATAGGAATGAGTGTGAGAGTGGATGGTCTGTGAATGGTGTGTGCGCCCTGTGATGGATTGGCAACCTGTTCAGGGTGGGTCCCTGCCTTTGCCCGTAGTCAGCTGGGATAGGCTCCAGCTCGCCCCGTGACCCTAGAGAGGAATAAGCGGGTATAGAAGATGGATGGATGGATGGTATGTGGTAATTATAGATGACCTGTGTCACTTCATGGTAGCATGTGACCAAAAGAAATAAGTTATGAATAAGTTAAGGGTAAAATGTTGTCAAATTTCCAGAAGTACATTGTATTACATTCATCCGGCAGGTGTTCTCACCCTGATTGGCTGACAATAAATGCAAACTAAATGGAACCACCTGAACTGCGAGCAAAAAACTGAAAAAATACTTTTTCAAATACATGCCCATTCATTCTATCACACAGCCTATGAGGCAAAACAAAAAGCCACAAGAATATTATCTAAAGCCATAAAATACCTGAACTTTAGAATTAGTGCAAAAGATGGGAGCAGTCAGTGGGGGCGGAGTCTGGGGGTGTGGATTGGTTGGTGGAAAGCCAGTCAAAAAGAAACATTTTTATGACACCCTTATCACTTTCGTGTTAATTATTTAATTTGTCCAATTATGATAACCTTGTTAAGTTGCTGCTTATCTGATGGCAGATTTCTAAAAAAAATAAACAGGAGACATCTAAGACTCTCCGGGCGCTGGGTATTGCGTGCCTGACCCTGCAGTGCCGAGCCGCAGATAGGGCAGCGGGCAGCATGTGTACTTTAGACAGACTATCTCTGTGTAAACTACGTGTCACAAACTCTCTGACTGGACTCCCACCCCTCAACCATCAACTTATTTTCTGTTGTGCAGAAAATTGCTAAAATGCTGAAAAATACTTAGCTGTACAGGCAGGGACATTTATGGACTGGCTCAGAACAGACAGTTGCTTTGTGATGAGATCGTAAAGGACCCTCCTGAGCGGGCGAGTTGGCGTTAAGTCAGTGTCAGGTGGTCATCTTTGATGTTGGGCTGAACATTGGCCCCAGCTATATCCTCACTCCACTCTGACCGTTGGGGTTTCAAACAAGCCATTATATATGAACAGAATTTCTTCATGGGTTAGGGTTAGTCCCACTTTTGCAAGCAAATGCCATTTCCTCAACAAATACAATTTGGTCAGTTTAGCAACCCCAGCAATATAAATTAGTAGACGTTTTTATATGTACATATTTACATAAATTTAATGTAGTATTTCCTTGCAAATCAAAATGAATGGTCAATTGTCAGTTGATTCAAAGTCATCCTGCCAGATTGCTCTCGTAGGCTCTGCCATGTTTACCCAGCTGTAGAGATAGAGCTGCAGTTGAATGCAGTGAAATATTAACGTTTGCTTCTATCTGGCAGGTCTCCATCTGCTCGTGAGCAAGTTGGCTGCTGTTTTTGACAATGTCACAATCACTGTGAAATGGCTGCTCCACCCATTCCAGGGCAACTTGACCTGCAGCCTCAGTGCTGGAGATGGGCACACTGTCGACCCCTACAGTCCAGAGAAGTGAGTTGCACTATTCTGTTCTCTTGTACTGCAAGCTTGGAGGCTTTGCTCAGAGCCCAAGCATTCTGGCTTGTAAAATGGAAGTATAATCATGTTGCCCATGGAAAGGGTTACAGTGTACTGGTTTGTTTATCTTTATTCACACACCAGTGACTTCCTTTGCTCAGTTAGCAAAATGTTGAAGGACTGCATAGGGCCTTTGAGTGAGTATACACACGCAACCAGCAGCAGGGCCTGGGTTCCCCTGCGATAGTTGTGTTGCCCCAATTGGTGGTTGTACTATTAGCTCTGCAGGAGTAGAAAGGTTTTGCAAGTGTTAGAACTTTATGTTACAGGCGCCATGTACCATCTCTGGAAACAAACCAACCAGTAAAGATGTAAACAACTGTTTGTACAGAAATGGTGACAGATAATCATATTTTCTGAGAATGAGTGTGCAGGTCTATACTCTCCTGGACTCATAAATTAATGTACATGAGACTGAAAGATTCGATAACATTTTCCAGTTTAGGGAGAAACCTGTAAACAATTTGAAATACTTTGTACATGAAATTATAGTAAAACAATAAATAAATAAATAAAAAATAATTTTTAAAAAAATTGTTACGCGTTAGAAGAGGGAGACCCCTAGTGCAAAGTAGCAGCAAAACAACTAGTTTATTTGTCATTGTACGAAGCTAACAATGTGCACAGAAGCACAAAAAACAATAGCAATAGAAAATACAAAGCGGAACTTGAACTCCAAAGGGGAGAAAACAGCCAATTCCAATTTGGTAATGAAACATACAGAGACGCTCTGAGAATAAAGTTAAATTTAGATATGCGAATGAACACAAGGTCTCATAAAGGAGAGCCTTTAGTCGCCCGAAAGGGAGAAAGATGAACGATGAACCAGTACAGAGTCAGGGACACTGAAGTAGGTGAGAACTAAACCAACGAGAGAAACAAACTAATAATTGAATGATGAGTGATTGTGGCAGGAAATTATGCTGCAGGCAGGGCTGACGAGCTGCAGCTGGGGCTCGTCACATTTTAATTGCATTCATTGTTGTGTCATAATTTTTTCATGTCTCCCTGAGGAATCCCAGAGGCTCATGTTGAATGTCCATCTTGTCTTATATTCAGGTCGGAGAGCAGCATAGTTCACCAATACACCCGGCCTGGTGTTTTTATGGTCGGGGTGGAATGCACCACGAGCGAGTGGCATGTGACTGCTCAAAAAACCATAACAATTCAAGAGCCCATTGGGGAGTTTGGCATCATCAGGTGCTACAGTTTGAACCAATCAGGGGACAGCACAAACTGCAAGGCCCTTTACGGCAACACGTTGACCATTCAGGCGGGGGTGGAAGCAGGTAATCACGCTCAGTGTGTAAATATTTATGAATTCTGCCGAAATTATACTAGTACACTTCTTCATTTAAATGGGATGTGGGTTTGAGTAGAATTAAAGACAGTTTTTTTAAGACATTACTGAAAATATAGATGGTTGCTTTGGCAGGTATTTATGCTCTAAAGTTCTGCCAACAAAAAATCATGCAGTGCAATAAAGAGAACCGTAGTTCAAAGACTTCATCTGAATTTCTGTTGGAGGTCCTAAAGTATGGCACATAAATCCACATCTGGTAGTAAAATGACCAATAGTTTTGCTGTTTGCGAACACTGGCTCTTGGCTGCCTGGAAATAGAAAGGTGACAGACATGGTGGACCTTGGTGAGCCTCCAGTCAAACTAAAATAGCAAATCAAATAATTCAGAAGAGAAAAGATGCAAAAAAAAAATGAAAAACTAAAAAAGCTCTGCACTGAAATTGTCGGCACTCTTGGAAAATAATAGCTAAAAAGGCAATGAAAAAATGTGGCTGCTGTTAATGGCAGGTACCAAGAAATTAATGACAAAATAAAATGAATTTTAGAGTAAAAAGTAGCCTTCAACAAATTATTCAAAGTGATCCACTTTTTGCCTTATTTTGAGGACAAAAACTCAGTCAGCAAACACAAGCACTAACGGTATTGCACATGAAAATGGGTGCATCTGACTCATTTGGGTAATTTCCTGAAGCTCAGCGATAGTGCAACTGTGGCACTGCTGTCAGAAGCAGATGGACTAAGACAAATTAACGACATACGGGTGCAGCGGAGGTTTGGTTCCATTAAGGCCAGTCAGATCCACCGCTGCCATTCCCTTTATAATCAGTGTTAAAGGTCTACGAAGGCATTCTCTCCATATCTCTTTCGCATTCAGAAGCATCTTGCTTTTGATGTACATACAGATTAAAAAACAACATACTTGAGCCTCACCGTTGGACCTGTGAGCTGTGGAGGGCATAATGCGCCCATTTTTAATTTTGATTTTGTTTTTGTAATTTATGTTTTTCGATTCAAAAGTACCTCTGTGGTGATAGAATTTCCCTCACTCACCAATGTCTGCACACTCAAGCTGGGGTTTATTTTGATTCCACCAAATACCAGCAGATATTAAAGGAAAATCTGAATGCCTCTGCCTGAGAGCTGAGCTGAGCTGTGGCTGCATCTTCCAACAGGACAATCACTGAAACCATGCACTGAAATCAGAACAAAAATACAGTCAAGGTTTTTGCCATAAGCATCCCAGTCCCCTTCCGTAAACCCAACAGAGAGCCGTGGGATGAGCTGATTAACGTGAATGTAGGGATCTGTAGGGTGCGGAGAGTCTGCATGCAGGGATGTTTTTCCCAACCGCACTACACACTGCACACTGCACACTGCACAAGAGGACTCAGAGTCATTACCTTGGCAAAGGAAGCTGTAAAATATTTAATTAAAGGGATCCAATAATTGCTGCATGAGTTAAAAAACAGCCATACAACTATTTAATCTGCTTCAGCTATGTGGCTGAAGCTAAGCAGGTGTGGGTTTGGTCAGTACTTGGATGGGAGGCCACCTGGGAAAACCAAGTTGCTGCTGGAGGAGGTGTTGGTGGCCAGTAGGTGGCTATCTTCCCTCTGGTGGAATAATCCCCAGTGCAGTGATGGGGACACTGTACTGAAGGAGACACCGTCTTTCACATGAGATGTTAAACTGAGGTCCTGACTCACTGTGATCATCAAATATCCCATGACACTCTTCGATAAGAGTAGGGGGTTCCCCGGTGTCATGGCCCAACCTGTCACCTGATCATCCCCTGATCTAATTGGCTGTGCAACTTGTCCTCTCCCTCCCCACCTCAACCCCCAGGGTTCCCTTGAAAAAGAGATTTCAATCTCAACGGGACTTCCCTGGTTAAATAAGGGTTAAATAAATAAATGAACAATATTTGTTCATTGCATTTCAATTAAAGGTTTTACTTTTGTTAGCCTGTCAAATTAAACATCAAGTGGATTGGCAATAACGGCATTGATTCATAAGCTCTTTTGTAAATACTTACCAAGGGTGCCAATATTAGTAAAGGGCACTCTTTCTACATTATTAAACTCACAGAAAATAGTTTCTGTTATCAGGTGCTGTTATTCTTGTGATGAGTTAGAAAATCTTAGCATTTCTTTCTAGTTAAAATTATCTTGAAATGACACAAATTACCTCATCTCACTTTAAATAATTTTGTCATATCTTTGTTTCAGAGCTTCAGTAATACAGCCAAATAAAAATCAGATATAACTTGCTTTTAAAGGGACCAACATAACCTACAAACTCCTGAGCGGTGAGATCGTTGTGGGCACTGGGGCTGCAGATTGGGGGAGGGACCCGGAGAGCATCACTGTGGACCAGAGCGCTCAGGAGCGGCTGGGGCTGGGCTGCCACCGCCTCACCCTCCGGGCCTCAAACCAGGTGACCCCTGCGGACGTCTCCACGACCGTCCTCGCCTGCTTCCTCGAGCCAGTGGGGGGCCTGGGAGCCTGGATACTGTCGTTAGGGGAAGAGATGTGCGCCAGGTCCGAAATCCGTGTCAACGTATCATTGGCCCAGGGGTCACCTGCGCAGGTGCACCTGTGGGTGTCGGACAGCGTCAGTAATGGCAGCGTGTATGAGATGAGGGCGATGATGAACAGCAGCTGTCAGGAGTTCAGCATCGCAGCTCATGCCCCAGGTATCAGTCCAGCGGTCTACACCAGGCTGAAAGGGTGCATACAGTTATTTTCAACATATGAACGCAGTTATCCATCACCATGCTTCATGACTATGTCTCCACCAATAATTTAATCCCAGTTAGAAATCAATTGCTATTTTACGCATTGTTATCTTTGTTCGAAGACTCAAAGGGCCTGATTTTTCTGCATGCTCTACCGATGACAATACGCACACAGACCGATCTCTTTTCCTCCAGCCGTAAAGACTGGTATTTTTTCCACTGACTCCTTGCTGACTGTAGTGACTTTGGGTCATGTGACTGTAGAACAGGACATTGCTATTTCCATATGGATATTGTAGGCCTGTATGATCCGTTTGGAAGGAAACATGATATTGCTCACATATTTTTCAGTTACAATGGACAAGCTAATGGATGTTCACATGAAATATCCTCAAGCTACAACATTCCAAGTAAATGTCCGAGCAACAAATGACCTTTCAGAGATTGACATGGATGTGGGAAATATGACCGTGATTTGCAACAGTTCACAATCAAATGAAGTAAGTTCAGCCCCTGTAGTTGCTGTACATGCTGTTATTGATACAAAACCAATGTTTGACCCAAGCTGCATGTGTGGATCTATACTCAGAGGCAATGAAAACGCAACAGTTTGGATTCAAATAATTTTGTGACTCAAAGTTATTTTCTTATTTTATCTGTTCAAATATGTTGGGTGGATTGACTTTGATGAATTTAATGTGTCAATGGGCCGATTTGGACAATAATAAACAGATGCATTAAACATAATGAGCACAAATTGAAAATGAAAAATCACAACAAGACTGAACGGAACACACATGCAAAAATGAACTCAAAAGAACAGTCAGTATTGGGTGTGACCCCCACGAACATCCACACAGGCAGCACAGCGTCTCCTCATGGACCTGACTAAGCATCTTCGGTTGTCTTGGGGAAGTTGTCACCGCTCTGCCTGTAGTGCATTTTGGAGCTGCTGCCTGGTTTGAGATCTGGGTTCTCTCGATGAAAGAGCTCGTCCCAGTTGGACGTACTACACCCAAAACGGAGAGCCACTTGCTGGGCACTTACTCCCGCCTCTAGCATACCCAGGGCCCTGTTCCGTTGTTCACTCGACAGACGCAGCATTATGACACTTAAAAATGTGTTTTGTGTGGCTTTTATCATGCCTTTATATGGGAAGACAAACCCTCCTTCACTCCAACCCCTGTACTCACACAACTCCTCATCCCATATGTCTGGATTGATGAGAGTCCAACTCACACTGTTGAGTTACATGATGATCATTCATGTGTAACGAGGTACACATTGTGACCCCAATGGTCACTTAACTCAAATTGGACTAATCAGGTCCTGAGCAAAAATAAACCGAAATTTAGTGTTGCGTTTTCATTGCCTTTGAGTTTACTTGTTCCAAACAGAATTCCATGGTCTCTGGTGATGCACTTTGTTACACCCCGTTCTTATGCTGCGTTCCAAACAACTCAGAGGTCGGATCTTTCCGACTTTCGACTGAAAAAGTGCACTGGAACGGCCACTGAAGTCGAAGCTCCGACTTGGAAAAAAATCTACCCCTCCTTCACCGAGATTGGTTCATCTTACGTCACACGAAAATGGCAGCATCCACTGAACAGCCACAGCAATGCTCCTGAAGCGGTCAGCTACAGAGACATTTGTTAAGGCGATGTAGGTTTGAGAATATAAATACAACGTAAAATTAAATATATTAAGGCGGTTTACCTTACACGTAGTTTCATCTCATCTTATTTATTAAAATATGCCAGAAGGCTGAAATTATCCGCGTATAATTTTCTTGCCGCTTGCCGCGAGAACATTCGCTTGTCATTGACAGCCATTTTTTTTTGTTTACGTCCAACACAATACATCTGGAATGCTCTGAAGTCGGAATTCAGAGATTTCAACTCGTTAAGATCCGACCTCGGAGTTGTTTGGAACGCAGCATTAAACTTGCCTGATGGGCGAACAATAATGCGCCACTGACCCAAAAAACCAGAGACAACACCTTTTAAAATAATCAAGTACATGGGATTTATTTACCAAAGAAACAAACACCCAATAAACAAAAATCAAAATAACCAAAGAAAGATAAAGACAAAACACAACAAATCCCATGCAGACAGGGATCACAAGACAAACCTAAGTACAAAACAGCAGCTCCGGTTAAGGAGTACTAAAGTGCAAAGATTAAAGAAAAGGAAAGCACAAAGTATAAGTGGAAATCCACAGAAACTTGCAGCAGAGATAATTAGGGATAGGTAAGGAGGCAGAGACTAGAATTGGGCGACTGCTGAGAGATCGTTAGTCAATTAGTATATGCAGCTATACAATCTCGAGTGCATGTTAGTAAGTTAGTAAAAATATACAATGTTAATATGGGTTAGTAATTAAGCAAAAACAACAAACTGTTAGTATGTGTTAGTAAGACAGTAAAAGAGAGAGGAAGGAAGAACACGAGATAAAGAAAGAAGGTTGAAACCCAGAAATCAATAAATCACCCAAATGAGTGGCACGCAAGACAAGGGACCGTGGGCAAAGACCTGCATGAGACAAGACTGGGTAGACGAAGTGCAAGGCAAGGCATGGCAAAAATAAACATGGCAAGGAATCTATGAAACAAGGCAAAGACAAAGATTAATACAAGATATGAAAAATAATAAAACAGGATTCCTAAAATTACCAAAACACAATACTCAATACTAAGAATGGTCAGAATACAGGCAGAGGTCACGAAGCACAAAAATCAATAAACATGGCTAGGCCAGGTACAGAGCTTCAACAAGGCAGACAAATCCAGAACCACAGTAGCAAACTGTTGAGGATATAGGTGTATGAAAGCTTCAGGTGAGGTCTTAATTATGAATTAGGGTATGGAATTATAGGGAGAGCATTGAAGTTAGTCTCATGATGTTCAGCAAATATAACTTTGAAAGTCAAAATGTCCCAACGAACAGCAGGGCTGGCATAAACACTCTATGCGGTTGTTTTGGGGACACAAACAAAATCTTGCTTTGGGACACCAAAATCCTAGGGCCAGCCGTGGAAACAAGTTATCACAAGGCGTAAATCTAACATGCTCCATTGGTAAAGCATTTTACAGATTAATGATTCAAAATGTGAAGATATTACACTTAGTTTTTCTTGCAGACCGACCAACGAGCCAGACTTCCCCGGGACAAGGACAGAATGCAAATCGAAGTGTCACCGGAGGAGCCGACGATTGGTGACTCGATCACTCTGCAGGTGGTGAACCTGCCCGCGAGCAGCAGTGATTACACTTTTACATGGGAATGCAGTAAGTTTTTTTCTTTTTCTTTTTTTTATTTGAGGAAAAAAATCAATATGCAATAAATGCACAAGCAAAATCAATATACACTGGAAACCGATGCATGAGAATCACTGCAAGCATCGAAGCGTCTACTTTTTATATTTTATCCATATCAGAAAATTTTATCTGAATTAAATCTACTGTAAACTTCTAGTTCATTCAAGACTGACCCAAAAGTAAACCTTTTCTTTTCTTACATATCTCTGATTACAGACAGAAAGCAGAAAATATGGGTAGCCATGATTCTTGTATAGTTGCAATTTTTATTTGGGAATTTCTGCATCACTTTAATGTTATGAGAAGCGTCAGCTCATGGAATCAGATTTTGTTGATATACATATGCATAATAGGTACTATGTACACGGCCTGGCTTAAAACTGTTGCCATCTTGTTTTAGATTAGAGATGCATGGCAGCACATTTAATCAGGCCCGTGGCAGAGTTCGTAATCCAGGCTATGGGGCTTGTGGGTCACGTTTAATTGGGATGTGTTTAACTGAGATGTGTTTATGTGGGACGTGACCATATTTAATGCCTCACATCGGGAAGCAACAGTGAATGGGTATGCCTGATGCAACGTTGTCTTATTGGGTGATGTCACAAGTCGCAACATTGCCATACGGCATACTACACTGCCTGATTTTGCACGCAAAGGCTGATTTTAGGGCATGACTTGACTGGAGATTATGTAACATTATAAATCCGTTTTCGCCTCTGTTTGATCCCTCCCCTCAGGTGGATGCAAGGAGAACTGTGGTGAAAGTGTAGATTCAGGTGTAATGGAGATCACCAGGCAATGCACACCAGAACCATTCGTCTTCGTCAAATACACTGTGAGAGCAACGGCCAAATCTCAGAGGAATTCACGTTCATCTTCTAATGAAGACTCAAGCTTAAGCGCATCCAAGTGCGTTATTGTAAGCCCAAAAGAGGACCTGAAGGTAGAAATAAGGTGAGGTCTGCATGAAAATGTTGTTTATGGAACCACTGATTAGGGAGTGTAATATAATGATTTGACAACAGGGCTTAATGAGTGATGAAATTCCAATGGAATCACTACTGACTCTGTAAAAAACGATAGCCCCTTTAAGTAATGTGACCTCATTTCTTCTCTTTAACTCAACTTCTCATGAAAAGTGTTAGATACTCAGCTGATGTATCTAGGTTTTTGAAAGCAATCCTGCTTTTTTGCCCGGTAGAGCCCCAAAATTTCTATTTTGTTGTCGATCATTTTCTGTCACTCATGCTAATGCTGCATGTCATGCGGATGGCACCCCTTGCCTCGATTCTTTGGTCTGAATTGAAGGGATGAGAACCACAATGGTTTAACCCCAAAAAGAGAAAGAGTTTGGATAATATTGTGACAGATTCTGGTAGGATAATAACGCAAAACTGTTGTCATGAGGTGTATTGTACCTGCGATCAAAAAAAAAAAAACTTTGTTTTTTATATTTTAAAAACTTTGACACCTGTTATCTCAAAAACGATGTTCTTTGGGTTAGACTGCTCTGATTCTAAGCTGCAATTGATTCATGGATTTATGATGAAAGGAATCTATATATTATTGCTGAGTCGGCGATTTGCGTAATTTCACACATCTCCTCTCAAACCACTGTGAATAATGAGTCTGTTTTCCGCACACACCGGTTTTACTGCATGACAAAGACGATGCGCCAGGTTTCAAACTTAGATATGATGTGAAATCTGCATTTTGAAGCCATTTTTGCCAGTAAAACTAGTTAATTCGCTCAGCTGTTATCGTGCCCGCGCATATAGCCCATGCAAAGCACGGGTATCGGCCAGTCAATTTTATACACGTGCATTTGATATAACTCCTGACAGATTCCCAATTGGGAGGACCAATTTCTCAATCCTAAAATCAAGATAAATCATCCCATTTTCTTGACTTATCCACAGTTTTTGTGTATGTCAGTTTTTGTGTATGCGAGTTTTTGTGTATGTGAGTTTTTGTGTACGCGAGTTTTGTGTATGTGAGTTTTGTCCATGTGAATTTTTGTGTATGTGAGTTTTGTCTATGTGAATTTTTGTGTATGTGAGTTTTGTGTATGTGAATTTTCGTGTATGTGAGTTTTGTGTATGTGAGTTTTGTCTACGTGAATTTTTGTGTATGTGAGTTTTGTGTATGTGAATTTTTGTGTATGTGAGTTTTGTTCATGTGAATTTTTGTGTATGTGAGTTTTGTCTATGTGAATTTTTGTGTATGTGAGTTTTGTGTATGTGAATTTTTGTGTATGTGAGTTTTGTGTATGTGAGTTTTGTCCATGTGAATTTTTGTGTATGTGAGTTTTGTGTATGTGAGTACACTGGCCATTGTCTGCCCTGATAGTGAAAGTCTTTTCCCTACAGCTGTTCAGCTTGTGACCCAGTGAATGTTGAACAAGATCTTAATCTACAACTGACTTGTGAAGGATGCCAGACAATAAAATGGTTCATAGAGGACACCGATATTAACGGCGTAAGTTTCTCCACCTGATGTACATCTCATTATAACATGTCATTCCACCTTTAGTAACATTAACAACTGTTATGATCCAGCCCGTGAACCGCATGCAGAGTAAGAGTACTATACACTGGTGGGTTTATTTGTAATATGGTATCGACAGAGGGACAGAGTTTTATGTGTATTATAAACACAAAATATGATTGAATATGAATGCAATAAAAAAAATCTGAGGTCGTATGGATGCTATTGTTATTATGAGTTGGTCTGTGTACTTATTCTACTATGGCCAAAGTTAGGTTTTAAAATACTATTAGCAGAGTATACTGTAAGGCTTCCAATATCTTGCGGGCATCCTCGTGGACAACGAGTGTTAAACTCAAATCCCAGGGGACCACTGATCTCAAATATTATATTTATTGACAAACCTCAATTCCAATGAAAATGTGAATAAAAACAGAATGCAATGATTTGCAAGTTTCATAAACTGACATTTTATCCGCAATTGAACATAGAAAACATATCAGATGTTGAAAGAGAGACATTTTGGTACCTTGGTGGTTCCTTGATTCCAGTACATCTGATTGTCCATCTTTTTTACTTAAATGAATTATTATATTTATCTTTCGGTCTTGTTTCTGAATGCCAGGAGCGAACAGATCGGGGGAAAATGCATTTTGTGCTCCCGTTACCAAACTTTTGGATGTCTCTGCATTCTCTGAGGCTGAATATTTTTATTCTTGTAGGATAGCGTGAGCGAATGCTATAACTCCAAACGGCCCGGGAAACTTCGCCTGAAGCAGAGCTCTACAAGCAGTCTGCAACTGACAAGCTCTGAGCTAAAAGCTGCAAAAAAGAATATCAAAGTAGTGGTCCTCGGTAGGGTTCATATTCATCCTTCATTTCATTCTTCATTCTCGTGTTCTTTTTTGTACTATAATTGTAAATAAATATTGGAGTGATATAATTTGGACAGATTTGCTTAATATTTTACCGGTCAAAGATTTTATTCTTTTTGGTTTGGTTAAACATGTAGGACAGCTACATCAAGGCGCATCCTAAATCTGTATTTCTGAATCTTGCTGGATGTGAGTATTATAAGTGGTTTAAGGCACTCGTGAGGCTTTTGCTAATATGCGTTGCTCTTCGCTTTCCTTCAGGCAGAGCTAATGGGAAGTCCGGATCAGACAGATACGTCATTCGTCTGAAGTCCAATGAGGATGATAGTGATTCTTCCAATAGGAATTCCAGATCATCTGAAAATGAACTTTCTGATTCTTTGGACAAATTAAGTAACACCGATGACAAGGCTGGTTCAACTGATAATTTTGATAGTTTAAGTAAAAATTCTGATTCTCCTGGAACCACTCCCAGTTCTTCCAGTACCGAAGCTCATCCCACCGCTGCTCCACTGGTCTCCCCCATCTGCAGAATTAACCCTAAAAATGGTTCAACTCTCATCGCCTTCGTTGTGTCCTGTAGAATGCCCGCATCGGACTGCGTGACTGAACCCTGCACATACTGCCTCGCCACAGAGCCAGGTCAGAACCTCAGAACCTCTATGCTTTGGAGCATCTGCAGCTGAATTCGACTGCATTCATTCAGTATTTATTATCCATGTCTTACGCTCTCAAAATATGTGAAATTTAAAATGGGACTTACAATGACTGGTTAAAATATGAGCGGTAATATCTCAGCAAACTCACTAATAAAACTCTTTAAGAAAAATTTTTGCTAAGATCATCCACATTGCAACTGATAAATGATCATACACTTCTCTGAAGTGGTATCATACCAGGGTTTTTTTTAATTTAGCCCGTATATTCCTAAGGAGCTTCTGGGCGGACTGGTTTGACTCGTCACCTTGACTTGTACCACAGGACAGAACTGTTAGCTGCTCAGCGCATGACTGTACTGACCTTTGTGATACAGACAAGAGTCTGGTCTTAAGGGTCAAGGCTGATTCCTGAATGTAAGGAGAAAACAGAGTTTAAATTCCTTAGTAATATTTCACATTGTGCTCATATCTTTGCTTCAGGTAAACACATACTCTGTGGTCCTGACGCAGTCATGAAGTCCATCTTCCTCCCTAAAGGGGACGAGGGGAACGGATTCAGCCTGACCCTGTATATCACCGTGGAAAGCGCAGACGGGCGGCGCGGCAGTTCCAGTCTGACTGCCGAGGTATGCTGTTTAGGTTCCATCCCTACGATTTTATGGGGAGCGCTCTGTCTCTACTTGGTCAGACTTTGTTTACTTGTGAGTATTGCTTTCACCGCGTGAGCCTTCTGTATGTGCATGCATATGTAACCGGTGAGCACTGAAGCTCCACCCGCCACGAACTCTGCGTTGCGTCGCGTAAGAAACGAGGCCAGTGGAAAGTACTGCCTGGCCAGCCAGGGCATTTATTCGCGAGGGCTTCATGAAACAAATACATTAACACATCAAACAAACATCATTTAATGACCCGGTTTCTTCCATGCACACCTTTCTCCTCAGCGGAACCGCTATCCAACTGAGGAGATGTGCGGCATTACCGGAAGTAAAGTAACCGACACGTCAAAGGTCACACAAAAAGAGGATTCGCTTAACAAAATAAAAGCTCCCAAAATAAATGAGTACAAAAACAAGTTAATAAAAAAACAACTCTAAAACATGAACAGAATGGAAAATAGATTTTTGGTGATTGCATGCACAAATATAGATTTTCGCAATGATTCGATCAAAGGAAAATGTTTTATGAAGGGAGACAAAACTAGTCTTTGTAGTTCCATGATAATTTAAAGAAATGCGCATGAAACGTCAGATTTCATAAATGGTTTGGCTGATTGAGACAATCAACTAATTAAAGACCAGACGTTGGAGTGAAAACCAGGGACAGATACGGCCCTCGCAACCCACCTCTGTATTAGAGCCATTTTATGATTGATCTACATACATTTCTTACTTACGGCTCCTTTAATTTATTCAATTTTTTTCATGAATGGCCATGAGTGGTTTATATTCGCAGCAAGAAAAATACTGTTGAGCAATGTGATTGAATCGATGAATTCAATAAGGACCCAGCTCCACACATTTTCCAAATTCATGTTTTGCTTGCCAGGAGTTCTTTATGTGACAAGGTTTTTTTATTGTGTGTAAGCTGGTCCCAACTCCGATGAATAAATGTGGTTATTCCTGTTGTATTTTACATGTTGAGTTCAAGAACGGCTCGAGACGGGCCCCTGTTGCAGGGTGTTCTGCCTCAGCCGAAAGGCGGCAGCAGCGCTGAAAAGCACCCTGTAAATCAGCTTCTGAGCAGACTTCAGAACTGACACTGAGGTTTCTGAAAACCACGCAACTCACAACCAGGTTCCGTCTTGTAAAGCCTAAAGTCAGGGCTATCGCTTAGCCACAGCAACCCCGCCACACTGAGCAGCTGAGCGTCCAGGCTGCTATAGCGTGATGAAACTTGCCGGATACCTTTCACCTGAAGCACAGGCCCCCCACGAGATCACACAGTAATATCTCAGCATTAGCATCCTGATGATGTAAGGAAGTTACAAAATAGGTCTTTTGGATGGCTCACTTCATGTTCTGTTTTGAAATGAATAATTCTGGGGAAAGAAGACATGTTTTTTTCTCTTCCTTCTGGAACATTCCGCTGTTTAATTCAAAGGGGGCCCAACTTTGCTGACTTCAATTCATCACCAAGCTGAAACCAAATGAACATTTACTACCATATGTTGTCATTTGTTACCTCTGGTGGGGTACTATGTGCGTCAAAAATATAATACTAAGATCACGGCTACACTTTGAGTAAAAAAGTTTGTTTCATGGAGTTGGGACCATATTGAATTCACTGCTCAAATTTTAATGGACCCTTTTGGGATTGTACACCTGCTTTTCCTGTATTCATCATGTAGCTTTTTGTCTGTGATCAGATCCATGGGCGAATCTTTGGATCTCTGGCTTCATGTAACGCCTCAGATTTTAACCGCTTCCACTTCGGAGTTGTCAGCGGAGGGATCCTGGCACTACTCTTACCTCGCCTTAAGGCGAATTATATCTCCGAACTCCATCTCATTTAGATTTCCTAATTAGCAACTAAGTGGTAATTTGTTCAGTTGCGATGATCAATCGGCATCCATTCCCCACAGCTTTGCTTTACAGGTCATTGCTATAATTATCTTGAATTTTCCTGTCCACATTCTTGGTGACGTAAATCGTCAGTGTCGTACGAAACCTCTGAATTCCTTCAGCTCACAAATGTATATAGGGCATTTTGGGTTCGCGCCCGATTAGCTTGATACGCCTAAGAAAACGTTTCTAGTCAAAGTGACACTGTTGTTAACTCCTGGATAAACTGTTCTTACCGCCTGTGGTTGAGCTAATGGCAGATTTATTGATTGATTTATGAGTGACGCTCGAGTCTCATCACAACACCCCTTCCGAAGCTTTGCTTTCTAGGAGTAAAAATGCCGTTTTGTAGACTAATGCTGACACTTGCGCAACTTTTGGCCACGATTTTGTCGTGGCAAGTCGTGCCATTTTGGGGCACGAACTGGGTGGTTCCCGCACTGTTCACGACTAGTTCATGCATAGTTCACGACGAGTTCACGAATGCGTGCCCATCAGTGTCCACATTGACACGAACTGGCACGACGAGTTCACGCATAGTTTGCGCATAGTTTACGCACTTCCCGCATTGGCACGACGAGTTTGCGCAATTAGGACGGTGTCGTGCCGACTTGGGCACGCCATATAAAGAGGGGGCCTCCCCAACCCCTGGTCATTTTTGGATTGGCTGTGGAAGAGACAACATGCTGCATTCCAGAGACACAATCATTGCAGAGAAGAGAAGATGCCTATACCTGGCATGTTGTCTCTGTGATTTAAGTTGTCTCTTCGCTGGCGATCTCTGGAATGGCGAGCAGTGTCCAGGAGGCCCTATATACACCCCCGCACCGACGCAAGCGCCACTGTCGTGCAGTAGTCGTGAACTGCTCGTGAACTCGTCGTGAGCTGTTCGTGACAGTCGTGGCATGGCGCGCACTGCCACGCACTGGCACGCGTCCTCCCGCATCGTCTCGACGAGTTCATGAGGAGTTCACGAACAGTTTGCGCATAGTTCACGACCCGGTCACGAAATTTTGTCGTGACCAATATTTTGAACATTTCTAAATTCTCGTCCCGACATGGCACGCAGTCACGACGGGTTTACGCACACTTCACGCCAGTTCACGACTAGTTTGCGCACTGGCACGACGCGAATCATGCCAATGCGTGCCACAGAATCATGCAGGTGTCAGCCTTGCATTAGGTGTACATGATAAGGCTGCTCATGTAAAAATAAAATTCTGTCTACAACCAGTGACACGACCAAAATGCAGGTTAACACTCAACCTACTTCTGAGTAAGAATCCAATAATAAACTGAATTAATTCACTGAGCAAATGGGCTTTCAAGATTTCCATGAACATACAGCTTTGCATCAACAAGGAAGGCTGCTATAAGAGATGACATGGACTGGACATGGAATTTCTTGAAATTCAGTCTTGAAGTAGTGTTATATAGTAAATGCTGCTGAAGGTGGTATTTAGATAAGGTTTAGATGTTGTTTAATTAGATTATTGCCATTCATACAATCTAATATTATAGCTGTCCTACAACTTTCCCAGAAGTCAAATTGCAAAGACCTAATAAATGGCATTGCTACCTTGAAAGTTTGATGCATGGCATGCATACTAAATTATTTTAAATGCATGCCATGCTTCAAACTTTCATAATGCGCTAATTTCCAATTTGCTAAATTATTCAATCACCAATGCTTCGACATAAGAAGCATTGGTAATTTAATAAATCAATTATTATCGCTTCGCTCAGCGACCAGTGTGCAACTACACTTCCCTGAAAAAGCAACCTATCCATTTGAGTGGTGAAAACAAAATGATTAAGTCCAATCCTAAAATAGATTAGGTTGCACTGTTTAAAAAAATCCTAGAATGGGAAATGGAATTCAGGGAATGCACCGGGTTTATTAATTATTTTTTATTATTAATACATTTTTTTCCACCCATACAATAAATCTATTAGGTCTGTTGTCAATGTTACCCTTCAGTGATCTGTCATTTATTAATACTTTTTGAATAATCATAGGCTTATATACAGTGGCGGCTCGTGAATTGGCAACAGGGGAAGCCCAAACAATCCCTTAAAGTTATTGATTGTTCATGTCCTGTTTTCAATCATTCATTTAAACACTGGCGGGTCGTCGGCCGCAACAAAGGGAAGCCAAAACCTCGCCCCTCAAAGCTTAATCACTTAAACCTTTCGCAGTTTACTTTTCTTGATCAGCAGTTGCTCATACGAATTGTTAGAAGGACAATTACATTTATTTTCGATAGCAAATGACGACGCAAATTATCAATACGTCCTTTGAAATTAGTTTGCCAGGCTTCTTTCGCAGGAAGCCACGACAGTCCATTTTCTACAATCGTAATAAGAAAAGAATGCGATGTTGCATAGCTTATTGCATAATGAGCCTCAATAATCAATTTGCAAATCTATGCCGTTTCATGAGCTTCTTGAGCACGGAATTTATAACGTAGGCCTATGGTAATTTATGTCGTAATTTATGTGTGAAAGAAAACTCCTAATAATTTCGCGGTGCAATGTAGGCTATAACAATGCTATCGAAAATAAATTTGACTCAATTGACTGTTCTTCTAACAATTCGTATGAGCAACTGCTGATCAAGAAAAGTAAACTGCGAAAGGTTTAAGTGATTAAGCTTTGAAAGGCGAGGTTTTGGCTTCCCTTTGTTACGGCCGACGACCCGCCACTGCTTATATATTGGTCTTGATTATACAGTAAATAGATTGTGTGATTATTGATCAAGCGCTCTTAAACAAGGTTAGATTGGAAGGAATTATGCGTTCATGGGTCAGAGACTCACAGGATGTCATTTGAAAATTCTGTAATGCCAGCGTTACCGCCAGGGGGACGTTGGCCTTTAGGGATGCAGAGGGCACGTGACATCCAACATGACCTATTTAAAACATAATATAAAAGAAAAATGTACAAACACTACTGCTTTGAACCAGTATGTCCTCATGCTATATGGCGAGCAGATATCAGGGTTGTTTTTTAATGTGTAGAACCTGGATGGCTTTGGTGCGTTTGTGCTCGGTGCAGGTGAGGGGGGCGGAGCCGGAGAGCCTGGATGACCTGCACACGGAGGTGTCACTGCAGGTGTCTAAGCTCCAGCAGCAGGGCGAGCTGTCGGGTATTGCCCTAGCACAGATGTACCAGTCTGTGTCCGAGATGTTGAACAAGGACTATGATGATGCTGCGTATAAAAGCACCAGGATGGAGGTGTGTGTTTGAGTGTGTGTGTGTGTGTGTGTGTGTGTATGCGCTTGTTTATTCATGCTTTTGCACATAACATCATGAGTGTGCATTTGTATTTGTTTGTGTTTGTGCGGATGGAGGCTAGTGATCCGTCTGTGTGATGATCCAGGTATAAAGGTGTATGTAGGTGTAGCTGCAGGCTGGAGGGAGACTCTGTCTAAAAAGCAATTACAACAATGACAAGGACAAAACTAATCGAGTATCCAATGACTGCTACCACAGAATGTTCTGTATGGAATGATGGCATTATCCATATGACTGAGTATCAGTGGGTATGTAGGACTGTGTGTGTCTATAATCCTGAATCTGTTGTGGAGCCCTCACTGCAGCCCTGACTGGCAATCTGTCCATTGCAGATACGAGAGGAAATGTTGGCCAACTTGACTGCGGCGTATCAGAGCGACTCAATCAGCAGCGGCCTGGGTGTGGTGGCTACAGCCGTGGCCCTGGAGGGTGTCACTCACCTGAGCGATGAGCTGACAGACTCTGCTCAGGTACTGTATGTGCCGGGAATGATAAGGGCGGATTCGGCATCATGGGGTGTGTGGTGCGCTCTGGTCATCATTCAGTCAGCAAACAGGCACATGTAGAGTAGGGCAAGGCATACTGGATGGAACTGGTCTGAGGTCAGTAAGTGGGATTGCCAGCCAAATGAACTGGGCAACACTGAACTGGTGCGCACCTTCGAACTGGAGAGAGGGACGGACAGCAAAAACCTCAGACTCTAGAGGAGTTTTTCCGGATAAATACATTTTCAGTTTTTAGAAGAATTGACACAGAAGACAGAGGACAGAAGTCCACCGACGGCGAGACAGAGACCAGGAACTCAAATGCACAAGATGACAATCAACAAACTTGAAAATACCTTTGAAGGCATGGGGGGGGGGGGGGGGGCGGCGGGACAAGCGGGGAAGGAAACGGAACGAGACACTAATTAAATGAGAATCAATTACTGAAATGAAATTGAAACTGGCTCTTCATTGCTGACATGTGCAATGGCAATGCATTATTAGTCCGTTTCTCTGGCATTATGCTGAGACGCTGTGGAAACCGCTCCAACATTAGCACAGCCATTATGGCAATATGAAATGTAACTGAGAGAGTACATCAGTCAAATGAGTCTCACTCATTCTTTACGCATATTACAGTATGGACTTTAGTGGGCTATCCACACAGAAGAGTGACGAGCAAGTTGACCAATATGACCATTGCTAAAGTTAGTCAGTCATTAGTCTCAATCTTTTCTGAACTGAACTGAACACAACCCTGTCAGAGCAAATCATTGGCGATATTGAAACCTAGCCATGGTAGCTCCGTGCAGTAGACGTTCTAGCTGGATCCGGCAACCTAGCTGGCAGCCTCTCGTCTGGCAGAGAGGAGAATGGGATACTGCGCTCTGCACTATTTTGATTGTGATTGCAGTACCAGTTTTGGCCACAAACTTACATATAGCTCCTTTAATTAACTTTTTCCATGGGGACCCAATAGAAATCCATATATACACCATGGTTTTGCTCTGTTGCTTCTGACCTCCAAAGCCAATTTTAATAGCTAATGTCAACATGAGGAATGGTAGAGATGGGACTGCTAATTTGGAACATGACAATAAAACAGGATGATGCTGCACTAATGATAAGTGGAATGTCATAGGATATTCATCGTACGTCAGCAGAATTGTAGCTGTCAGTTGTGTGTTTCTCTCTCAGATGCAGGCCAGTACACTGCTGTCTGACCTGAGCACCGCCCTGATGTCCTTGAACAGAACCAACAAAGAAGAGGCTGAGGAGGTGAAGGAGGCCACGGGGTCCATCGTGTTGGCAGCCAGCAACATCTTCACATCCTCTGCCGCTTCCAGCAATCAGGTGCTTCACCGCCGTTGGGCCTGGTAGCAGCTATCGCACCGAAGGCGCAGCTCTGCTGCAAGTTTCAGCGCATTTTTGTAAAATCAGAGCTTGAATAAAGAAAAGAAAAGGCTCATCTATCCTCTTGTCTTAGCGGGAGATCTCCAGCGTCCTGATTAACACCATGGGCAATGTACAATCCGCTCTATTGGCTGGACGGAGCACCGCTGAAGAACCAATCGTCTACAGCTCCAACACAATCACGGTTTACGTCGACAGGTCTGGTAGCCCCATTTTCAACAAATTAAGGGGGTGGGGGCTGGTTTGTCGCAGGGTTAATAATTATGCATTTTTTGTCCTACCTGATTCATAAATGCTCTGTGAAGTGTTCCATAAATAAACTTCCAATATTACAATTTTATTCTAAAATTAAGACTTAGTTTTGCATAAATATATTTCCTGTAACAACAGTTTTAGTCTAACTCACTTAAGACAGGCTACATGCAGATATTTTTATATACACTTTACTGAGTGAGTCCTGACCCCTCTGTGGTCTGAGAAGCATTAACTCCATTTGTAAACAATCAAAGCCCCCCCCCCCCCCACCCCCCTCGGGTTCTCTGAGAAATATGTAGCATATAGTATAAATAGCTTGAATACACCATGTTATCGGTCTCACAATTTTAATGACACTCGCACATTATTTAGCCAACTATATGCGGCAACTTTTTTGAAAATATCTTAGGTGTGTTTTCATCGGAACCTGGTTGTTTTCCAAGATGAACTTTACATTTTGCATTGAGACAGATGCATTTTTCAATCGAAAATTGTCTGAAACTCAGTTTTTCACATATTTACTAATGTTTGGTATCAAAATGTCCGTCATGTTGTTGCCATTAAAAATCATCTGGTTTTTCAGAACAATCATTTATGGGTTTACATATGGACTTTTCGAGGCGTTGCCCCACAAAAATCTTGAAATCACTAAATAGGTCACAGTTCACTTCCTGTAAGCAAATATCACATTTCAGATCTATTGTCTGGACAGTCTCTCAAGTAGGTTCATATAACCACAAGATGGTCCAAATTGGGTTGTGGGCAAATTTGCCTATATCCTGCAAAACCTCCTTTGGCGGCGTCATATAAGTTAGGTCCTGCAGGGCGGTTAAAAGTAGGTGCTCCAGCGATAATGACTGTAAATATTAAAGCAGGGAAGTAATCACGCATTATTAATTAAGTACGGGATAATCAACTCTTCGCTGTGCATTACACGGTTTTAAGGCACTTCGTAGAGGCAACCACCCCGACGTGAATTTGCCTCTGCGTCGTGCTTAAAACCATGTAATGCACACCTAAGACTTGATTATCCCTCACATATTTCAGCGCTTTAGCAGGCTAGTTAAGCGCCACTCGCATAACTAAGTTCATGCGCCTTAGCTAGGTCCCGTGCACAAAATACTTTTTTCAAAACCATTATGTAACAATTGTTTGTTAGCTAGCATGCTAATGTTAGCTAGCTACTCAGTTGACTGAATTTACAAACCATTGCTCGCTCAGCTGTGAATTTCTGCGACTCAGACACTGACTAAGCAGGGGTGTTTCCCAAAAGCGTAGTTGCTAGTTAGCAACTTACATTGTTCATCCATTCACAGTTAATGGCTCCAACTGTGTAAGTTAGCATCTGTGATTTTGGGAAACGCATCGGGATGTAGTTAACGCAGTGCTAACATACAGTGGGCGCTAAAGGAAATTACATTTGCTTCCATTAAATTACGCAATTCAGTTATGTGATAAACTGAATCTTATACTCTTGGTTGTGTGATGAGAAAGTTATGAAACTCAGTGAGTAAATGATGGGTTTGTTGTGCTCTAAAGCTTGCAACAAACGCAAAATTTACTCAAATCGTTTCACAGCGTTTATATGACACGATCACTCGAGTTAGATCCTCTATATCTGCAATGGGGAATTTTACTGAAAATGCTCACAATATTGCTCTGAGCATCTTTAAGCCTTGTTTAAATTACAAATCTGTAAATTAGATTGTCAATTCAAAACTCAATTTAGTAGGTGACTAAGGACTGAGCTGTATCTTCATTTGGGAAACCAATTACTGGGAAAATTACTGGGAGTATAATGTTGACACACAGTGTATTGCACCTGACAGACGAGTGAAGGGCTTGAGAAATAAAATGGGCTCGTATTTGTAATGCTGGCTTTCAGGATGAAGCCAGGTGACATCCTGGGACACGCCATCGATGTGCAGGGCAACAGCAGCTCAACTTTTTCCTTCCCACCCCAGGAGGACGATCTGCTCTTTACAGAGCCGGTGGATGTGCGGGTGCGTTGGGCTGCACTCTATATGCCTGTGTCTGTTTGTCTAAATGTGTGTTTGTGAGCATCTGTGTGTGTTTGAGTGTGTGAGATTCTGTGTGCAGGTGAGAGTGTGTGTGTCCTGAGGTGTGTGAGATTCTGTGTGTGCAGGTGAGAGTGTGTGTGTCCTGAGATGTGTGAGATTGTGTGTGTGCAGATGACAGTGTGTGTGTGTCCTGAGATGTGTGAGATTCTGTGCGCGCAGATGAGTGTGTGTGTGTCCTGAGATGAGAGATCCTGTGTGTGCAGATGAGAGTGTGTGTGTGTCCTGAGGTGTGTGAGATTCTGTATGCGCAGATGAGAGTGTGTGTGTCCTTAGATGTGTGAGATTCTGTGTGTGCAGGTGAGAGTGTGTTTGTCCTGAGGTGTGTGAGATTTTGTGTGTGCAGATGAGAGTGTGTGTGTCCTGAGATGTGAGATTCTGTGTGTGCAGGTGAAAGTGTGCGTGTCCTGAGGTGTGTGAGATTCTGTGTGCGCAGGTGAGAGTGTGTGTGTCCTGAGGTGTGAGATCCTGTGTGTGCAGGTGAGAGTGTGTGTGTCCTGAGATGTGTGATTCTGTGTGTGCAGGTGAAAGTGTGCGTGTCCTGAGGTGTGTGGGATTCTGTGTGTGCAGGTGAGAGTGTGTGTGTCCTGAGGTGTGTGCAGATGACAGTGTGTGTGTGTCCTGAGGTGTGTGGGATTCTGTGTGTGCAGGTGAGAGTGTGTGTGTCCTGAGGTGTGTGCAGATGACAGTGTGTGTGTGTCCTGAGGTGTGAGATCCTGTGTGTGCAGGTGAGAGTGTGTGTGTCCTGAGATGTGTGAGATTCTGTGTGCGCAGGTGAGAGTGTGTGTGTCCTGAGGTGTGTGAGATTCTGTGTGTGCAGATGACAGTGTGTATGTGTCCTGAGATATGTGAGATTCTGTGCGTGCAGATGAGAGTGTGTGTGTCCTGAGATGAGAGATCCTGTGTGTGCAGATGAGAGTGTGTGTGTCCTGAAGTGTGTTCATCAGGGCACATGAGATCAGACTCTATGGGTTTGCCTGTGTGTGCCTATTTGCAATTATACTGTAAATACAGAAATGCTGCCTAACAGTAATGAATTAGCTTTTTTTTTGCAATGTAAAGCTAGAAATAACTCAAAATAAACATCAGACATTTTTCTTTCTTTTACAATGTGATTTTCCAACTGCCTAATATTAAGAGGAAAAACAGGAGGCAAATTATCAGGGAAACGCAAGTAAAAAAAAAAAAACCAACATCCTGTTGTAGACGACTGTAGTAACTAATGCTACATTAACAGTCTATATTAATGATTCATAAATAAGCATTTGCCTCTATTTCAGTGGCAAGTGTTTGTGAACAATTTGCTATTGACACCACATTGAATGAGAGGCTTGGTGGTGGCAGGGTCGTGATTTGAGGCTTGTGCTCTTCGGCTGGGGCTGGGAGCCGTAACAAGATTTTTTTTAAAGAATAATTTAACTTGTTTTTTTTTTCTTTTTTGCTTGACATTAGTTAAGTTACTGCAAGGGCCACGTCCAAAAAATCAGGAAATCAGATAAAGCAACAAATTAATAACGGTTTTATTTACACACAAACAAAGGTACAAAACCTTAAGTGAAAAGTTTACAAAAGATGGGCACAAAAAATAAATAAGGCCAACAGAGCTAACAAACACAGATCATAACTGAACAAAAAACTGACCCACTTCAAAGAAATTTGGGGGAAACTTACAGATAGCGGTTGGCCAGACTAACATACAGAGGGAAAAAGATCACATAACCACAATTAAATTAACTTAGCACATGTAAATTAACTTGGCCCTCAACTATAAATAACAAAATTCCAAACATAACTCAATTTGACAAATATCATTTAAATTTACTCAAAAATATGATTAAATTATAATAAAAAGCAAGCATATTCTCCTAAAGGGAAAAGGGAATGGTGCCTCCCAATCAGGATTCCAAACAGCATCAGCTGCTCAGATTGGAGTCAGGGGCCCCACCCCCAGAAGGCTACATGGCCCCGCCCCAGGCAGACTGTATGGCCCGTCCCCGGCAGAACTGAAGAAATGTTGCGGACAAACGTGATACAACTAAACAGTTTTATACAGAGTATCTAAGATATGTGCGCCCATATGAAGTTAACAAAGTACATTTTCACAAACAAACTCAACATGAAGCAGAATCTGTGTTATTGCATTGTTTATGAGATATGGAAAAATAAAAATTACTAGAAGGAATGTTGGGAACTTACAAACCCAAAACCAGTGAAGTTGGCACGTTGTGTAAATCGTAAATAAAAACAGAATACAATGATTTGCAAATCCTTTTCAACCTATATTCAATTGAATACACTGCAAAGACAAGTTACTTAATGTTCGAACGGGTAAACTTTGTTATTTTTTGCAAATATTAGCTCATTTGGAATTTGATGTCTGCAACATGTTTCAAAAAAGCTGGCCCAAGTGGCAAAAAAGACTGAGAGAGTTGAGGAATGCTCATCAAACACTTATTTGGAACATCCCACAGGTGAAGGGGCTAATTGGGAACAGGTGGGTGCCATGATTGGGTATAAAAGCAGCTTCCCCGAAATGCTCAGTCATTCACAAACAAGGATGGGGTGAGGGTCACCACTTAGTGTACAAATGCGTGAGCTGATTGTCGAACAGTTTAAAAACAACATTCCTCAATGAACTATTGCAAGAAATTTAGGGATTTCATCATCTACGGTCCGTAATATCGTCAAAAGGTTCAGAGAATCTGGAGAAATCACTGCATGTAAGCGACAAGGCTGAAAACCAACATTGAATGCCCGTGATCTTCAATCCCTCAGGTGGTACTGCATCAAAAACTGACATCAGTGTGCAAAGGACATCACCACATGGGCTCAGGAATACTTCAGAAACCCATTGTGAGTAACTACAGTTCGTCGCTACATCTGCAAGTGCAAGTTAAAACTCTACAATGCAAAGCGAAAGCCATTTATCAACAGCACCCAGAAACGCCGCCGGCTTCGCTGGGCCCAAGCTCATCTAAGATGGACTGATGCAAAGTGGAAAAGTGTTCTGTGGTCTGACAAGTCCACATTTCAAATTGTTTTTGGAAACTGTGGACGTCGTGTCCTCCGGACCAAAGAGGAAAAGAACCGTCCGGACTGTTATAGGCGCAAAGTTCAAAAGCCAGCATCTGTAATGGTATGGGGGTGTATTAGTGCTCAAGGCATGGGCAACTTACACATATGTGAAGGCACATTAATGCTGAAAGGTACATACAGGTTTTGGAGCAACATATGTTGCCATCCAAGCAACGTCTTTTTCATGGACGCCCCTGCTTATTTCAGCAAGACAATGCCAAGCCAAGTTCTGCACGTGTTACAACAGCATGGCTCCGTAGTAAAAGAGTGCGGGTACTAGACTGGCCTGCCTGTAGTCCAGACCTGTCTCCCATTGAAAATGTGTGGCGCATTATGAAGCGTAAAATACGACAATGGAGACCCCGGACTGTTGAACAAATTAAGCTGTACATCAAGCAAGAATGGGAAAGAGTTCCACCTGAAAAGCTTAAAAATTTGCTCTCCTCAGTTCCCAAACGTTTACTGAGTGTTTTTAAAAGGAAAGGCGATGTAACACAGCGGTAGAAAGGCCCCTGTGCCAACTTTTTGCAATGTGTTGCTGCCTTTAAATTCTAAGTTAATGATTATTTGCAAAAAAAAAAAAAAAAGTTTCTCAGTTTGAACATTAAACATCTTGTCTTTGCAGTGTATTCAATTGAATATAAGTTGAAAAGGATTTGCAAATCATTGTATTCTGTTTTTATCTACGATTTACATAATGTGCCAACTTCACTGGTTTTGTAAATACATAAGTGTTAAGTTGACAGGCAGCCACTGCAGTTACAATTAAGGCAGTAAAGTCTGACATTTTTTTTTTTAATTTATGGATGCACATTTCTAAAAAATACATTTTTAATAAGCATGCACAGGCTTTCAACAGCCTCTGTATGTTTGAGCTGCTTATCTGAAGCATCTAGAAAATCATCTCTATCTACTGATGTCCCTGTATCTTATCCGTCCTGTTACTGATCTATAGATGATGAGTCACTTATCCCTCCTGTTACTGATCTACAGACGATGAGTCACTTATCCCTCCTGTTACTGATCTATAGATGATGAGTCACTTATCCCTCCTGTTACTGATCTATAAATGATGAGTCACTTATCCCTTCTGTTACTGATCTATAGATGATGAGTCACTTATCCCTCCTGTTACTGATCTACAGATGATGAGTCACTTATCCCTCCTGTTACTGATCTATAGATGATGAGTCACTTATCCCTCCTCTTACTGATTTACAGACGATGAGTCACTTATCCCTCCTGTTACTGATCTACAGACGATGAGTCACTTATCCCTCCTGTTACTGATCTATAGATGATGAGTCACTTATCCCTCCTGTTACTGATCTATAAATGATGAGTCACTTATCCCTTCTGTTACTGATCTATAGATGATGAGTCACTTATCCCTCCTGTTACTGATCTACAGATGATGAGTCACTTATCCCTCCTGTTACTGATCTATAGATGATGAGTCACTTATCCCTCCTGTTACTGATCTACAGACGATGAGTCACTTATCCCTCCTGTTACTGATCTATAGATGATGAGTCACTTATCCCTCCTGTTACTGATCTATAAATGATGAGTCACTTATCCCTTCTGTTACTGATCTATAGATGATGAGTCACTTATCCCTCCTGTTACTGATCTACAGATGATGAGTCACTTATCCCTCCTGTTACTGATTTACAGATGATGAGTCACTTATCCCTCCTGTTACTGATCTATAAATGATGAGTCACTTATCCCTCCTGTTACTGATCTATAAATGATGAGTCACTTATCCCTCCTGTTACTGATCTATAGATGATGAGTCACTTATCCCTCCTGTTACTGATCTATAGATGATGAGTCACTTATCCCTCCTCTTACTGATTTACAGATGATGAGTCACTTATCCCTCCTGTGACTGATCTATAAATGATGAGTCACTTATCCCTCCTGTCACTGATCTATAAATGATGAGTCACTTATCCCTCCTGTTACTGATCTATAGATGATGAGTCACTTATCCCTCCTGTTACTGATCTATAAATGATGAGTCACTTATCCCTTCTGTTACTGATCTATAGATGATGAGTCACTTATCCCTCCTGTTACTGATCTACAGATGATGAGTCACTTATCCCTCCTGTTACTGATCTATAGATGATGAGTCACTTATCCCTCCTCTTACTGATTTACAGACGATGAGTCACTTATCCCTCCTGTTACTGATCTACAGACGATGAGTCACTTATCCCTCCTGTTACTGATCTATAGATGATGAGTCACTTATCCCTCCTGTTACTGATCTATAAATGATGAGTCACTTATCCCTTCTGTTACTGATCTATAGATGATGAGTCACTTATCCCTCCTGTTACTGATCTACAGATGATGAGTCACTTATCCCTCCTGTTACTGATCTATAGATGATGAGTCACTTATCCCTCCTGTTACTGATCTACAGACGATGAGTCACTTATCCCTCCTGTTACTGATCTATAGATGATGAGTCACTTATCCCTCCTGTTACTGATCTATAAATGATGAGTCACTTATCCCTTCTGTTACTGATCTATAGATGATGAGTCACTTATCCCTCCTGTTACTGATCTACAGATGATGAGTCACTTATCCCTCCTGTTACTGATTTACAGATGATGAGTCACTTATCCCTCCTGTTACTGATCTATAAATGATGAGTCACTTATCCCTCCTGTTACTGATCTATAAATGATGAGTCACTTATCCCTCCTGTTACTGATCTATAGATGATGAGTCACTTATCCCTCCTGTTACTGATCTATAGATGATGAGTCACTTATCCCTCCTCTTACTGATTTACAGATGATGAGTCACTTATCCCTCCTGTGACTGATCTATAAATGATGAGTCACTTATCCCTCCTGTCACTGATCTATAAATGATGAGTCACTTATCCCTCCTGTTACTGATCTATAGATGATGAGTCACTTATCCCTCCTGTTACTGATCTATAGATGATGAGTCAGTTATCCCTCCTGTTACTGATCTACAGATGATGAGTCACTTATCCCTCCTGTTACTGATCTACAGATGATGAGCTTTGCATCAAACCCCTTCTCCTGGCACAAGGATGAGCCCATCAGCGGTACAGTGGGGTCGCTGTCACTCACTCGAGAGGATGGCTCAGTCATTCCTGTGGCGAATCTCAGCAAAGAAATTGAGGTCAGAGCAGAATTCCCTGGGGCCACAATCCTTCCTGGGCCATTGTGTACAATGCATAAAAAAAAACTCAAATTCTGCAAAAGTTGGGACATTCTTACATTTCTGGGATCAATTACCTTTTCAGAAGGGTGATAAAGGTGTAGGACAGCTGTTTTGTCTTTATTAACAAAATGAAACCGAAAAATGCGTTTCTATGTCCTCATTTCATTCAGTGGAGGTCCTTCGGCAGAAACACAGGGCCAGCAATAACCTCACCTTTCACTGCTTAATGTCCTTAACCTCTCGCAGTTTACCTCTCCCGATTAGCAACAGTTGCTCAGACTAATTAGTCGAACCGACGAGAGTCTAATTTAGTTTTGAAAGCCTTGTTGTACATTGCATTATGAAATTATACAGCGTTTTCTTCCGTACATCAATGACTACGAAAAATATCAATATGCTTTTATCATTTCTACGCTCGTGTAGGTTTTATGAAACAGCACAGATTTGCGTAAATTATTTTGCAAGGTTCATTGAGCAATAAGCCACGAGAATCCGTTCTATAGTCTGAATGTAGTGACAGCTAAAGGGCATTGTTAGGTGCGATGCACAGCTGAGTGATGGCGAAAATAATTGCTGCGAAGTCAGCGAAAGTTTCTGATTTTTTACAGATTGTCATCCTTATATCAACATAGGCAATAGGCAATCGCTTTGTCATTAGCATATCTTAATCATTTTGTGTCATGCATTGGTGGTGATTGTTCAGTTAATAAATTGTTTGATTGTTAATCAGGCAAACTTGATCACAAACAGTTTAAGAGCAATTATGCAGGAAAGGGTGATGTTGCTGAAGGCCTTCCTGACTTCTGACGGCCCGCCACTGCTTTCTGGAGTTATGAAAATACTTTTCACATCACTGGGCCTCACTCTGTGCATCAGGGCCTTGTCATGTTAAAACAGGGCTTTTTCCAAACTGTTGTCTGTGCACCATCGTCTGGAATGTCATCACATGTGGTTAAGGATTTCTTGCCTCATTGGACCAAAAACTATAAAAAAACAAAATCCACAGACTTTTAGTCATGGACTGCAATTACTCCCTACTCTACCACTGTGTCTGTTTACCTTGCATCTCCTGCTCTTTATACAGATTTTTTTGCCGAGGGCAGAGGCACCGCCGGTGAACAGCACTTTTCTGGACCTCGGGAACTTCAGCACGGTGGCCATTAATGTGACGGCGCCCACTGTCTCCCTGGTGCTCCGCCTGGAGCCCTCTGAAGACATCTCACTCCTCTTGCTCTTTGGACACCAGGAATATCCCAACGACACCAGCTACCAGGCCGAGACTCGGCTGCCTCATCCTGACGCTCCGCCAGGTCAGGTGTTTCCAACGAGGGAATCAGGAGGGTTTACAAACAACGCCTTCTGTTTGAGATCACTGACTTTCATTTTACATGCATCCCAGGAATCAGCACAGTACTGGGGCAAAAATAGGTTTTATTTGACGATAAAATGATAGTAAGTCTAACTGTGTACAAACTTAATAATGATACTCCTTATTATTATTATTATTATTATTATTAGTATTATTATTGTGATTATTATAATAAGAAACGGGAGCAGTAGCCATAATAGTAGTAATAGTGGCAGCATTAGTTGTATAAGTAGCCATGGAAATACTCTTATGGCATATTTTGAGTCTGATGAATCCGTGCCGCAGTACCTGCAGCAGTGAGTGATGGAGCTGTGTGTCTCTGCAGAGGAGAAATACACCTGGGTGCTGAGTCCGCTGTCCCTGACCGCGGGGATTGGAGTTTACTACCTCGTGGTGAAACCTGTCGTAGGCGCAGGCGTCAACTCCACCAACGCCACCGTTTCCATCACCACCATCGCCGCCCTGTGCCAGTACTGGGACGAGGCAGAGGAGGACTGGAAGGAGGAGGGATGCAGGGTAAAGACTACAGTCAGGCTGAGAGAGCGCTGTCCTTTCTCATGTGCGCTACAGTCAGGCTGAGAGAGCGCTGTCCTTTCTCATGTGTGCTACAGTCAGGCTGAGAGAGCGCTGTCCTTTCTCATGTGCGCTACAGTCAGGCTGAGAGAGCGCTGTCCTTTCTCATGTGCGCTACAGTCAGTTGGAAGTAAAATCAGGTAATTTATGTGAGGATAGTAAATCCATTTACCAAGTTCTTCATCGTTGTCCCACTTTCTCAATCGTGAGGTCTGTGTTTGGGCAGAGACAGAGGGTGCGTTTGAGCGCCTCTGCAACTAAGTCGGCTGCGTGAGATTCCTGAAAAATTACGCAAGAATCTTGCCGAAGTTGCTTGATTAGCCCTCCAAACCCTGGGCTTATCGCGCAATTTCGGCAAGATTCTCACGTAATTTTTCGGGAATCTCGCGTAGCCGGCTTACTTGCAGACGCGCTCTAACGCACCCAGAATTTTGAAGGCCTGCAGTCCCAGCAGTATTTACTCAACATGGCTGTCAAAACCCATCATGCGGAGAGATTGTGGTGTCACATGATTGCTTCCCTTGTGTCACATGACTGCTTTCCTTCCCCGCAGGTCGGTCCTCGCACTACTGCTGCTGTCACTCAGTGCTTCTGTAACCACCTCACCTTCTTCGGGAGCTCGTTCTTCGTTATGCCGAACACGGTGGACGTGTCGCGCACGGCCGAGCTCTTCGCCACCTTCGCCGACAACCCGGTGGTGGTGTGCTTCGTGGGCTCCATCGTCCTGGCGTACCTGCTGGCAGTGGTGTGGGCTTGGAGGAAGGACAAACTTGACACCACCAAGGTCTTGGGTCACTCCGAAAATCACACTGCCTGCTGTGCATGCGCTCGCATCGCCCCAAAAATCGCCCTGCTGGTTGTGTATGCGTCTGTGAGGTGTGTGCATGTGTGTGTACTGTTTGTGCCTGTGTCAACATCAGTGTTAATGCTTTTTCTTATTGTTCATGAGAACATTATTATTATTATTGTTCTTACTGTGACCTCTGTGACCTCTGCAGGTGAAGGTGACTGTGCTTCAGGACAATGACCCGCTGGCGCAGTACCGCTACATGCTGCACATAAGCACAGGGCATCGCCGCGGGGCATCCACTTCGGCGCAGGTCTGCTGACATTCTCGAAACATTCAATTCTCCAGTCAGGCATCATCCAGGGGGTTTGCCTGGTGCATTGTCTTTGTGAATGATTGGTCCAGACCAGTGATAATGCCACTTAGGCTGTTATGGAATCCTTGCTGTCATACCGAAAATTCCACATAAAAACACTCAGAGTGTTGATGTAGATTTAATATGTATTTTAATCACTTCCAGCAGATCAGCTTAATGTTCGCTTGGCCACCAGCTCACTCTCTGCTGACCTCTGACCCACCACAGACCAGCTGTGACCAGATGTGTTCTGCTTTTTCCCTGAAGGTTCAACGTCAGAAAAAGTATTGTTATCATATCGTAGGAAAATGTCTTAAACGTATACTGGTACATTTCCTGTTAGAATCATTTCACTCAAGCTACAGTACGTCACACTTATACTGAGAGAAATATTCAATCCCAGGATCCCATGTTTTTATGGCCACAGCATAACTTCTAGACTATATCCATCTCGTACGTAATGTCATACACATTGACAGTGCACTGACTGCACTGGCTTGTTCTCTGAGCCTCTCTGTCGCTGCCCTGCAGGTCACTGTGACTCTGACCGGCTCGGAGGGGGACAGCGAGCCGCACCACCTCACAGACCCAGACAAACCTGTGTTCGGGCGGGGAGACACCGACATGTTCATCCTGACCACGCCCTTCTCCCTGGGGGAGCTGCAGAGCATCAGGCTCTGGCACGACAACTCCGGCAGCCACCCGGCCTGGTGAGGTCCTGAGATCCACTGAGATCCAAACGCGTCTGGGCAGTAACTCAGCTTTAAGGGGCTGTAATTCCTGCGCAGTTCACTTGGTATGGATGTATACTCAGTATTGTGATTATGAGGAATGCTAGCACCCTTGGTAAATATTATTTCAGAAGACTACTCGAAAATGTAGTTGCTGTTTTCATAGTTTTATTGGAAATATTAATGAAAACTAACCTTAAATTTACAAAAATTGAAGAGAAAATAATGTTATCTTAGAGGGAATTTTTTTCCCAAAATTATGTGACTTGCTTTTATTGGTACACCTAGAAAATCATGTGAAAAAATGTAACATAAGTCTATTTCTATTCATATTTAACTTCCTAAAGTTCACCACCGCCACAGATTGGCCACCAGCCTGGATAGTTAGTTTCAACATCCAATTCATATCTCGCCTGGTTCAACAAAATACACTAATGTTTGACATGACATGACTTGGTAACCAGCACTTAACATTACTATTTTTGTGTTACAGCATTATTACTATTAGCCTCTGCACTCAAAAGAATGAAACCCTGCGAAATGTTAGATTTACTTAATAATGTTATGTCAACTTTTTCCTCAAAACTGAGTTAAGTAAATTCCACTCAATGCAATTAATCAAACTGGCCAAAAATGTTAGAGGTCTAATAAACGTTACGCAAAGCAACTGCATGGAACCAGTTGACATAACATTAAGTAAATATAACATTTCATAGGGTTTCATTTTTTTGAGTGTGGGTTTTCACTTTGACTATTCTTTTTCTTTTTTGCACTGACCATGGCCGGTTGGTAAATTAAATTAATTCAAAATTCTGTCAAAATATTTATTGGTAAAGACTTTCTTATCGACTAAAGCTTTAAACGCAGTCATTTGTTCTTTTCTACCTCCGCCCAACAAAGTTTGCAGGAGGTTATGTGATCGGTGCCGTTTATTTGCGAACAAGATAACTCAAAAAGTAATTCGGGTGTATCTCTGGGTGGGTCACTATTACATCAGAGATGAACCCTATTGATTTGAACTGCGATCCGTCTTGAAATTCCATGACATGGGATAACGGAACTTGGCGGAGGGTGGACTCTTGGAGTGCCTCTAGTTTAGAGAGGATGTCCAGTCTGTATAATATTGTCACAAGTGCAGATTCCACAGATCGTTCAAGATCAACAGCAGCCATCTTGAGCTCCATTTTGAGAAAACATGGCATCTCCTTCCACTGTTACGCAGATGACAGTCAGGTTCATGTACCGCTAAAAAAGAAAGATACCTCCTCCATCAAGTCACTTCTGTTGTGTCTCAATGACATTAAAGCCTGGATGGCCCTAAACGTTTTAAACTTTAATGAAAAGAAAACAGAAGTGATGTTGTTTGGTCCAAATGGCTCCTGTGTTTCCCCCCCAGTGACTTGAGCCCCTTGGGGCTGTATTTTTAGTCAACTGAGAGAGCGCTGTCATAAGTCAAAGCGCTGTCATAAGTCAAAGCGCTGTCTTAAGGCAAAGCGCTGTCTTAAGTCAAAGCGCTGTCTTAAGGCAAAGCGCTGTCTTAAGGCAAAGCGCTGTCTTAAGTCAAAGCGCTGTCTTAAGGCAAAGCGCTGTCTTAAGGCAAAGCGCTGTCTTAAGGCAAAGCGCTGTCTTAAGTCAAAGCGCTGTCTTAAGGCAAAGCGCTGTCTTAAGTCAAAGCGCTGTCTTAAGTCAAAGTGCTGTCTTAAGTCAAAGCGCTGTCTTAAGGCAAAGTCGCTACAAATCTGGGTTTGAAGTTGGACGGTGATTTTAAACTCGATCACCAATTAGTGCAATAGTCAAGTCCAGCTTTTTCACTTAAGGCAGGTGGAAAAATGAAAAGCCTTCTCTCACAGTAGCACCTCGAAACAGTGATCCATGCCTTCATCACATCACGGCTGGATTACCGTAATGCACTTTATTTCAGAGTGAGCCAGCTCTCCCTCTCACGTCTCCAGATGGTTCAAAATACTGCTGCTCGCCTTTTAACTGGAACACATTACCGCCATTCTGGCCTCCCTCCATTGGCTGCCTGTGCATTTTAGAGTTAATTTTAAAATACTTTTCTTTGTTTTTAAATCTTTGAATGGTCCTGCCCTGCCTTACCTCTTCTTCACACCGACACTCCTGCTCGTGCCTCAGGTCAGCTGATCAGCTGCCTCAGGAGGAACCGAAGTCGAAGCTGAGGCTCAGAGGGGACAGAGCCGTCTCTATCGCCGCTCCAAAACTGTGGAACGAGCTCCCGTTGCACATTAGACAGGCCCATTCGCTGTCCATTTTTAAAACTCATCTTGCGCACTTTTACTCATTGGCTTTTAACCCAGTATGAGACTCTACTCTGTTTTACTGTTTTTATTGTTTTATTTATTTATTTATTTATTTATTTGTTTGTTTGTGTTTTATACTTTTATCTTTGTTGTGCAGCACTTTGGTAAACCCTGGTTGTTTTTCAAATGTGCTATATAAATACAGTTGATTTGATTTGATAATTTACAAAAATACCTCAAGGTTATCATGACAAACCCGCCCCACAGGTAAACGATTGTGATTAGCCGACCAGAAAATGGTTGGATGGAAATATGTCTGAAATTGTGGGCTGGCAGACGCATCTGCCAGAGCCAATAAAACATGAGCTTGCAGATCCGTCTGAGGCCCGAGCTCAATGCTTCCTGTTTCGCTCTCTAACCCAGCGCTGCAGATCTTCTGTCGGGCTGCAAAGGGTTTTTAGGCAAATTAGCCTGTGTTACTTTGACACAGTTTTTCCTTGGAAAGTATTTATTATTTTATTCTGCACAGAACAACATTTCCCACTTACAGTGCTGTAAAACAAATATTTGCCCCCTCCTGATTCCTTCTATTTTAGAAGTCATATTTAAATGTTTCAGATCATCTAACAAAATAGAATGTACGACAAAGTAAGTACATACAAAAGGCTGTTTTTAAATGATGATTTCATTTATTAAAGGTGAAATTATTCAAAACCTATATCACCAATGCGAAAAATAATAATAATAATAATTGTGCACCTAAAGCTGATAACTGGTTGTGCCTCCCTTTTTGGCAACAACTGCAGTCAAACGTTTACTGTTACTGGCAACAAGTCTTTTAGATCACTGTGGAGGAATTTTGGCCCTGTCTTCTTTTCAGAAATATTTTATTCAGCCCCATTGTGGGGTTTTCGAGTATGAACATCCAGTTTAAGGTCATGCAGCAGCATCTCAATCAGATTAAAGTCAGGACTTTGACCAGGCCGCTCCAAAGTCTGCAGTTTGTTTCCTTTGAGTCAGTCAGAGGTGGACTTGATTGTGCGCTTTGGGTCACTGTGCTGCTGCATAACTGCGCTAAAGCTCCCGGTCACAAACTCATGACCAGACAGGATTTTCTGGTAGAGAGCAGAATTCATGGTGCCCTCAATTACAGCAAGTCCCCATCTGAAGAGATAGTTTTGGGTCTCAGAAAGAGGTCTTTCACACACAGGTATGTGGACAAGGTGATGGTGCAGGACCTGGAGTCTGGACAGCGGTGGTACTTCCTCTGTAGTTCCTGGCTGGCTATAGATGTGGGTGATTTTCTTCTGGACAAAGTCTTCTCTGTCGCCTCAGAGGCGGAGCTGAAAGCGTTCAGGTGGGCTGTTTTGTGTGATTTTTGGTGTTTTATTTACAGTTTTCTAAACACACACAATATTTGTGTTATTTCATGCATGTATCGTTTGACCTGCTAAATTCAAAATCCACTTATATCCTTCATTTTCACAGATGAGCTGTTAGCAGCAGTGTTTTGTGTTATTTGTAGTTTGGTTGTTGTTGGCAGTGGCTCTGCTTCATGTTGCTGATAATATGACATCCCTCTTACATCCTCACGCAGCAACCTGTTCTTCATGAAGACGGCCAAAGACTTCCGCGACGGACACATCTGGTTCTCAGTCGTCAGCCGGCCGCCGAGCAGCAGCTTCACCCGAGTGCAGCGGGTCTCCTGCTGTTTCTCCCTGCTGCTCTGCACCATGCTGACCAGCATCATGTTCTACGGCGTCCCGACTGACCCGGCCGAGCAAAAAATGGACTTGGGTGCGTATTCATCTGTTTAAATCCAGCAGTGCTTCACCTAACGTTTGTCATTTTACAGTACAAATGATGACAATGATGATGATGATGATGATAATAATAATATGATGATGATAATAATAATAAAAATAAGGCTAATAATACTGCACAGAAGTGTGTCTCAAGTGTTTCATCACTGGGGCATAAAATAATTTTTCTGTTAAGGAAAAAATATGAAGACCCCTGTACTCAAAGTACTTAAGTCACAAAATGTCACAAAAAGGCATGAATTATCTTGATATTTTTCCGCTCGATTTGGACAAAGTCCAATATGGCTGCCCTGATCTATGATTGACTGATGTGTTTTTGAAATGTTGAACTTCCTCTGCAGTTCTAATGGCCAGATTTTGATCAAATGAAGGGCTAATGTCTGGTTAATGGCCCTGACCAAGTGCTGTTGTTGCAGGATCCAATATGGCTGCCGTAGCCTCTGATTGACTCATGCATTTTTGACCTCTTGCCATTTGGTATATTTGGATCAGACTTGCTTCAAATGTTCACCACTAAGCCGACCGAGTGTTTTTAAATATTGGGTCAATTTACAATCCAGTATGGTTGTCCTGGTATCTGATTGGCAAATCTGTTGTGTTATTTCTCCATACCCTCTCTGGCTGACCAACCACTGCTTGGTGTTGTGGCCACCTGAGGTTAACAATGCAAAACTCAGCAGCTTTTATTGGAGGGAGACGGGCTGAAGCATCATGGTGTTACCTTGTTGACTTCACTGACATTTATTTAAGTGAAAATCTTTGAGATTATTATCTCTGAATTATAAGTTTTATGTGGAAAAGGGTGCAGTGAGTTTCTCCTTCAGTCGAAAACAACATGTTTTATGATCCGCTTCTCTCCCCACAGGTCAGATCGAGTTCACCTGGCAGCAGGTGATGATCGGCATCCAGAGCTCCATAATAATGTTCCCCATAAACCTCCTCATCGTCACCATCTTCCGGAGCACTAAACCGCGGGAGAGAAAGCCCAAGCAGCCCAAATCGGAGGCAGGGAAACAGGGAAAGACGGGCCGCGTCTCCCCCTCTCAGCCGCCGTCTCCACAGAGCGCCCACAGGGACATCACCCCCGACGCCATCATCAAGGTGAGCAGCCTGGGTCACCGAGCACAGGCCGTGGGCCACACAGTAATCTGGGACGTTTAACAGCTGTGTCAGCACTATACACACCTGGCAGTCCTGTAGGGCAGCGCATTCTCAGTCTTATTTGACTTATAATTACAAAACGTATTGTTCTGCCCAAACTCCCACAGCCAGATGAGAGCGTAGTCCAGACTCAAACCAACAACATGGGACTGTAAGGTTTATACTGCTGTCATGAAAATACCCTGGTACCCCTCTGAAAATGAGTGCTTGTGAAATTATTTCAGGACATTAAAAGGATCGCACAGTCACTCTACAAGACCATGAAAAGTCCCAGCCCAAAACTGGAGGCAGAATTCAGCAGGACGGCTGACATCAATGCCCTGCTGTCCCTGGTGGAGGACATCATCCGTCAGCATAACCGGGCCGGTGAAGAGTTCTACAGCGACAGCAGCAAGAAGGACGGAGCTCTGGTGCTCACGCTGGGAGCTGTGAACTTACAAGGTGAATCTCCTCAGCGCCACCGCGACACAACGCAGGGAGAGTATAATGACTGACTCATTTTGTGTCATATTTCAATCACTGCAGTCAGTATGTCAACAGTCACACAAATGTGAAGAGCTGTAATTCTTAGACTATTCCATCCTCATGCAAGAACTTTGTCTGTTGTCCAAACGCTCTGCAAACACTACATTGTGTTCGTGTGTGGAAACTTTTCATGGCCAGGCAGATATGCAGTTGCCAGAGTGCTGTTGATTATTAGACATTTTGAATAAATAATATGACCTATGGTCCCTGAATGGTAGGGTTTTGAAGCTGCTGTGTGTAATGTGCTGTATAATATGTAAATTATTCATCTGGTACTCCTCAATCATGCTGCTTGTGTGAGATTAAAAACCAGAATTTCTGTGACTGGTGCCGTGACAGAGAGGCCAGACTCTGCAGGAAATGGCCAGCGACGGAGCGACTACAGCCAGTACCTGCACCGGCAGCTGCTGCATGTGGAGAAGGAGTTGGGGATGCTCAGTCCGGCCCGCTTCCCCAACCCCGTCAGCCACGCCCGGGCGGTGCAGCAGGTCCAGCACATGAAGAGCCTTCTCAAGTCCCACCTCTCCTCCTCCGGCTCCACCTCCGGCGACCCGCCTGAGGAGGACGGCGCCGCGAGCAGCGGGTGCTGCAGGGGCGGTCTCCCCTGGTGGTTTGTCTATGTGGGCTGGCTGCTGGTACTGGCGACCAGTGGAGTTTCGGCCTATTTCACCATGATCTATGGGCTGAGTTACGGGCTGGACCGCTCCGTCAGCTGGCTCGTCTCCATGGTCGTGTCTTTCTTTGAGAGCATCTTCATCACCCAGCCACTAAAGGTGCTGTCTCTCGATTCCACGCACAGCCTCCTCATCGTATAACTGTACATTTGTTTGGCAGAAACACGCAAGAACGCAAGAATGTAAGAAAGGGTTCTCATATTTACTAGAAAGGACCCTCTGCAAACACCATTGATGGCATTCCCTGTAGAGACAGGATGATCGTGTTATGATGTTCAGTAGAGTGGGAAACAATGGGTTTCTGTGATTTGAACTCGGTGCTGATGATGTTATTTTTGGGTCTGAATCTGCAGGTCCTGGGTTTTGCGGCTTTCTTTGCCTTGGTTCTGAAAAAGTTTGATCAGGAGGACTATGGAGATGTTCCCATGGAAGGAGCTCTCGTGAACTCAGGTAACCCAGTCTGAGGATTCTGTGATTCTTAAAACGTCAACATATCTTCCAGGCAGCCAACCGGCTGTAGATGTAATCTGTTTTTTATTTATTTCTTCATTTATTTATTTACTTGTTTACTTGCGATAACTGTATTGCGTCAGCATTTTTCTCCTGGATAAATGAAGGCTACTTAAATACACTGTATAATTTCAGTGCCCTTTAAAGTGTAGGCTTGAATCATGAAAATTTATTTTTTCTGTCATTCATCGGAATGACACCCACTTGAATTCAGTTCACCCTTTTGCGCAGAATACAAATATGGCCAATTTTTCCTGTTATACTTGAGCCTATTTAGGCTTTATAACTCGGTATTTGTGTCACAGTGACTCTGGAAAATTATTCCAGTAAAGCAAGACATTTGGGAATTACAGAATTATTTAGGAATTAAATTATAGAATTTAGGGACGCTGGCGTCTATATCTTTGCAAAGGGGTTAATTAAACGGTCACTCCAGTTCCTGCAGGCCTCTTGTAGAATCTCCCATGATACCTCTCTATCCCCCTGTGATCTGCAGATGACCCAAACGCAGTGCTGAGCGCTCGCCGGGACAGCACCTGCAGCTTCTACCAGCCCCCGCCTCCCACGGACATCGAGAAGATGAGGAGCAATATGATGAAGGAGCAGAAGGTCTTCGCCCTCATCAGGGAGATCCTCGGTCAGACTTTGTTCCGCCACACATTCCTCACGAGAGCTGGGTCAGCGATGGGCGTTAAAGGGTGCAGCAGTACAGCCAAGAAATGCGCAAAAGTTTTCATTTTTTATAGTACTATAGATTCAGACCCAAAACAGGTCTAAAGGCGCATACAATGGCTTCCCCAATCCAAAGCTTGCAAACCATATGAAACTGAGGAAGCCGCTTTCACACCGGATGCGAAACTAATTTTTCACGCGACAGATTGCATTCCAAGTTAATGCAAAGATGCAAATATATTTGCTTTGAATGTAATCTGTCGTGGGGAAAATTAATTTCGCGTGCGGCATGAAAGCGGCTTCATTCTGGGGATGTAAGAGGATCAGTGCATGTTGTCAAACATTCTGGCTGTGGCTGGAAACATCAAAAAAAAAAAATATATATATATATATTCTGGCGAGGAAAGTAGTAAGATAGTTACAGATATGAAGGTACAAAGCGAACTGGTACAACTGTATTTTCTCAGAGTTGTGGGATGGAAAATTTTTTCTCCTGCAACACTTTCGCTGGATGGTAGTTTGCAGCGAAGTCGACTGCATTAAGCTCGGTCGCTGTCGTCCATCGCAGCTTACGCAGGGTTTCTGTGGATGTTGCTCCTGGTCGCGTACGGTCAGCGAGACCCCAATGCGTACTTCCTGAACCGACACATCCGACAGAGCTTCAGCAGCGGGATCCCAGAAACCGTCAGCGAGAGAGAGGTCTTCACCTGGGCCAACACCACCCTGCTCTCTAACCTCTTCGGAGAGTACCCAGGTGACAGATTCCTCTGTGCCGCTAAAACCCAAAAACAAAGGAAGTTTCAACAAGCACTTTATTCTTTTGTTCAAATTTCAGATGTATTTCTGTCATTTTTTTGCTCAATATGCCACGCAGATAACCACCGAGGTCAGACGAAATGACTCATTTAAAGGTTTGCCGAGGGCAATTTCATTTGTTTAGCAGAAAATTGATTAAACTACTATTTTCTCTGTGGACGAAAGAAACACAAGTTTAAATCATAGTACAAGACTGAAAACACTTCTCAAGATAAACTTTTGCCATGAATCAAAACGTTACTTACAATGGAAACAAAATCTGTCGTCACAAGTTCAGTATTTATCCACCTGACATTTTACATGAATCCGCTTTATAGCTGACACAATGATCTCAGCCAAGGAAAGGGGATTTCAATCTCAACGAGAGCTCAGTTAAGGCTGAATTTAACCACAATAAAATTATAGCCCGAAAGGGGTATTAAGAAAAGGAGGAGTAATTCAGCATGATGTGTTTTAAACTGCATTTTAGATAGGGCTGATTGTAATCCCAGGATCATTTATACAGAATGTTACATAAGATGCTGGGAGACAGTGCTGTGCTCTCTTCGGAGATTTCTGCTCACTTTAGCAGAGGTCAGTTGCCCTCATGAGCCTGTGTCGCACTGAAATCCTTGTCTTTGACAGGTTTTATCACTGATGGGAATAATAAGCTGGTGGGCGGCGCTCGTATTCGACAGGTGAGGGTTCAGAGTCAGTCCTGCACCATCGCTCGCTCCATGCGCCACTCTGTGCCGGACTGCCATGGCCCGTACTCCTGGGACGTGGAGGACACCGGCTCATACGGGCTGGGCTGGAACCGCACAGCCCACACCAACACCTCTCTCCCCCCGAGCCCTTGGCAGTACCAGAGTCAGGGCCGGCTCCGGGCCCCACCCACATGGGGCAGTGTGGTTCTGTACAGAGGTGGGGGCTTTGTTGCTGACCTGGGGTCAGATATGGAGAATGCCAGAAGGTGAGCCCACCAGAGGCCTCAGTGAATCAAAATATTCCTGTAAACAGTCAGAAAACTGAGCAGATGGGCGACTGTTTTGCCTGCAGGATGAGGTGCCTTTTTGCAAACTTAGGAGAGCAAAATGACTAGCCTTAAGTTGTCTGAACTATGTCAACCTGAGTCCTCAGTATATTGTGTAATAAACTAAGCGATTTTAATAATGTGGAACACTGTTCTTTTGGCAGAGTGCTTCAGTACCTGTTTGACAACACCTGGTTGGATCAGTACACACGAGCCGTCTTCGTGGAGTTCACAGTCTACAACGCGAATATCAACCTCTTCTGCATCGTAACCCTAATGATGGAGACAATGGCTGTGGGTACGGGACACTGCTTGTATACTTTCGTATTTGTACGTGTATCTCTTAAGTAACAGTTGTAGTTGAGGCACCTCAGTTAGCCAAACTATTTGCCAAAGAAACGATTTTACCCAACATGTGTTCTTGTCTAATTTCTGAGTATGAAGCATAAGTTCAGCAGCATTTGAACAGAAGACCAGGAAAGACGGTTGTCTTAAGAGGGAAATCTTGCTGAAATCACAGTACGCAACAGAAGATGTGGTGTTCTTGCTTCTATGTGCCATTATGTGCTGGCTAATGGACAATGGACCGATAGGCCTTATATCTCCAAATGGGAATCGCACTTTTCAGTGAAAGCTAAAGGTTTGGGTGACTTAAACACAAAAAAAAAATAAAGGTACTTTTAAATTTGAATCAGAACAGACATGATAGCTGCAAAGTTTTGTTTCTGTGTGTCCCAGGGGCCTTCCAGTATCATTCTGATCTGCAGATTGTGCGTCTGTACCAGGCCACTGGGGGCCTCCACATCTTCGTCATGGCTTCAGAGGTCATTTACCTCCTCTTCATCCTCTACTACATGTATGTTCAGGTCAGTCTGCCAAACACATAGTTTTTTTTTTTTGGAGAAAAAAGGTGCCCTTGAAAGCAGTTAATTTAATCCTGTGCAATATAGAGGCTGTTAATATTTGTTCCCACTGTACTCTTACCCACCCCACTGGGGTCCTGTGCTCTCAAACTACACTGAAACTGTAGCACAACACCATGCAGTGCTGATCCAGGTTTATTCCTGGTCAATATCACAGGGGAAGCTCATGAAACAGCAAAAGTGGGCGTACTTCCGGTGCAAGTGGAACCTTCTGGAGTTGGGCATTATAATCCTGAGTTGGAGCGCACTGTCTGTGTTCATTAAGAGGACGCTGTTGGGGAACCGGGACATTGAGTACTACCAGAGTCACAGAGACCAGTGAGTGGACTGATATTTCTGATGTAACTGCTTTGCATCACCAGCTCTGGTCAGTACACTGTTACATTTGGGTCTCATCGGGAAATAACCGAGAACAGCGGACATTTAGGTTACACGGATGCTCTGGGCGAGCAGCAGTCTTTACATCGATGCACATCATGTCCTGATTATCCAGCTCTACACCAGTGGTCACAAAAAAAATGCTTGTAATGCACTACATTTGTTTCAACAATAGCTTTAGATAATTTGCAGCAAAAAAATAACACATTTGGAATTATGAGACCAACATACGCTGTTATACATTTTAAGCTGGTTGAACTTAGAAACTAAAGTTCACTGGCTACTTTGAAATTTATGGGAATACGCACCTAAATATGAGGTAACTCAACTTCAATATAAGCCGTGTCTCAACTGACAATTAGTCAAGACAATGGCTAACTTCAAGTTTAAGGATTGAAAACTTGTAGAGTTCAATGTCTAGAACTTCTCATGACTAGTGGAGTAAATGAGAGGAAATAAGTTTACGTAACTCCACGGGACCATCAATTTTTACAGGGTTACGTAAGGCTTGTCCTCAATCCCTTTAAAGCACTTAGTGATTTTCAGATACCAACTAATATCCATGCATGAGTACAATCCAGCTAACTGCACAGCCGTAGTGCTGGAGGCGCTTCAGGATACTTTGTCACTGGCTCTGTGTTCTGGCTCTGGTAGGTTTGCCAGCTTCTATGAGACGGCTGCGGCAGATGCTGTTCTGGGCTACCTGATCGCTTTCCTGGTGCTGCTCGCCACGGTCAAGCTGTGGCACCTGCTGCGACTGAACCCAAAGCTGCACATGATCACCGCCACGCTCCAGAGGGCCTGGAACGACATCTCCGGCTTCATCATCGTCATGGCCATCATGTTCCTGGCTTACTCCATCGCTGTGAGACACTCTCATTCCACGACATGATTAGGCATGAAATACCCTACAGTTGTTATGGAAACTGGTTGTTTCCCCATCAGTGGCTGTCTCAATCAGGACTGGGTGACTCCATCTCTTAGATATCAGTAGACATGGCTTGGTTCCTAAGTGGCGAGAGCTGAGAGCCTTGGTTGTTCCTATATGGAAAGTTGTTTCCATAATGTCTGCCTTGTAGCTGAGCTGCAGTTTGGCCTACACCTCTGTCTTGAAAGCTCTGGCTGTATACAGGTTACTGTGTCCCACTATATACTCATGAAACTGTGTGACTGCCTGATGTGGCATTAACTCAAATAACACTAGATTGTGTTCAGTGTTATATACCCCCTCGGTGTGCCTTACAGGTGGGCGTGGCCAACCTTTGACCTACAAATAATGAGGTCAAAATTGGACCTTCACAGAAATTAGGCATCTGGAGACACCTGATTTGCATAACGTATAGAAGTATGAGGACTGTCCCTACAGCGGATCAGCTCAAGTGGTAACCATTGATGGGCAGACAGACTGATGGACGGACTTACAGTGCAGGGGATGACAATTCTTCATTAGCTAGAATTGCGAAGGGGGTAGAAACTTCTACAATTCTTCTTCTCCAATTCACTGTCTGAAACACTTCTCTTTGAATTCTACAATTAGACTGTAAATTAGGGGGAAAAGCAATGTGCAGAGGGCATTGAATATTCAAAAGTTGCTGGAGGCAGGCAGGCATGGGCCAGAGACAGTTTTCTCTCCTTCGATCCTGCAGTCAAATCTGATGTTCGGCTGGAAGCTCTACTCGTACAGAACCCTGATGGAAGCAGCTCAGACGATGGTCAGCTTACAGTTGGGCATCTTCAACTATGAGGAGGTGAGTGGGTCTAACTGTGTTGAGACTATCTAACTCTTTACTAAGCAAAGCAGGTTTATGATTTGGTTTATTTCTTCTTTCCGAGGTTCTGGACTATAACCCAGTGCTGGGTGCCTTCCTCATTGGCACCTGCATCGTCTTCATGACCTTTGTGGTCGTCAACCTCTTCATCTCCGTCATCCTCGTAGCCTTCAGTGAAGAACAGCAGTTCCACAAGGTAGATCTGCAGCCCCACGTCACTGATGTTGCTAATGCTTAGTTCCCGCTGTCGAGCGCTCCGTTACGAACGCCACGACTGGCCGTTCGAGGCCGATCATGGAACTTCTCTCAAGCTGCTTTCACGCCGGAAACAAATTTTTCGCACGACAGATTACATTCAGAGTCAATGCCAAAGACGCGACTTTGCATTGACTTTGAATGTAATCTGTTGCGCCAAAAATTCGTTTCGCGTCCGGTGTGAAAGCGGAGGCACGTCCATTACTTTCTTACCACCATACAGCCCGTATCAGGGATCACACCCAGTGTTGCCACCTCCTCAGTAAAAAAAAGTCGCTATTGGCCGTCATGAAAGTCGCTAAACATCCTGACGGCGTGAGAGACTGCATTTTTTGAGAGACTGTATTTTGTTCAGCGGGGGGGGACACGCAGTTCATTTGATTCATATTGCCCACTCAGTCGCAGTAACTGCAGGACAAAACCTGCTTTCACGTCAGTCGCCAAAACAGCATAAAACTCTCCAAAAACCTCAGAAAAAAGTCGCTACATTTGTCGCTAGGTGCTTTTGACAAAAAAAAGTCCCCAAGATGATTTGGAAAGTCACCAAGTTGGCAACAGTGATCACACCGGCACTTTCTGATTGACCCTTCGAAGCACACTTAGTCCTACATCAGAGCTTCTGCAACAGAAATAATTCGCACCAAGTTGATTTCATTTTAAAAATATTGCATTTGCAGCATTTTTAAATTAAGACTGTAAAATACATTTTAAAAACCCTGTTAACAGTACTTGAGAAGGCCCTGTACCTCTCCCCACAGCCCTCCGAGGAAGAGGAGATCGTGGACCTGATGCTGATGAAGGTCTGCAGCCTCTTCGGCATCAGCAGGAAGAAAGAACAGACGGACGGAGGGAAAGACGGCAAAGACGATGGCAGCAGGGGCTCCGCGGGCGTCAGTGCCCCGGGGGATTAGCCTCGGAGAGGGTTCTTCACATGTAGTGTTGTACAGCCTGTCAGAGAGAGTTCTCTCCCACAGCTTAGAATTTTCTAGATCTCAGATTCTGAAGGGATCATCTTTTCGGCCATCATGTGATTTAAACGGCCATTACATACTCTGTTTGAAAACCTTTTTCTCTCGTGATTCATTTAGAATAAAGTGGTTTTCCCAGCTTGTTTTAACATTGAAAGATCAATGCTTCAGACGTACATATCATGTGTCAAATATAAAGAATATTCATGAACTTACTCATATTAGTAACCAACAGTTGCTCCAAGCAAAGTGATATGTTGAAAATGTAAAGGCTCTGATTAAAGTAATCAATCAATCAAAAAAATCCTGGTCCTAAATTTCTAGGAACAATAAAATCACCTTCTTTCTACAGAAGCGTCTCAGGGCTCGCTGTCTGAGCAGGTATTTTAACCAGAGCATCACTGATGTCTCACTCCTGCCCAGACTGAAGCTCTGACTTTACCGTCACCCTTTATCGTAAGACACCAGCAAATATTTGGGCTCCATTACTATTCATGATGATTCAATGATGCAAATGAACGACACTTGGCTCACAAATTACATCATTACTTTATACCCAGCCAGATTAATGCCATTGTCCAGGAAAAAGCCCCAAAAAAAGAAAAAACACCAAAGAACAAGTGAGTGTATTTGGTCTGTTTTAATGAATACAGAAAAAATGGAGTCCTTATCAAAAATGATAAATACGGAGCCCAACCATCTCACTGCAGCTGCAGCTGGTGGGACGATACAAATTCCAGCTACAAAATGAAAAATAAAAAAGAAAAAAGAAAAGAAAAGGTGACCCTCCGACCCAAAGCTGCGCAAGTTCATTTCCTGTCCCTCTTCTCGTCCCTCCGGGCCGCGGCGTCGCCCTTCTCTCGCTCCTTCTCATCTTTCTTCTCTTTCCTGCCATCGTCCTTCTCCTGACCCTCCTTCTTCTCGGCGTCGCGGTTGGCGATCTTGTTGTTGATGAGGTTGTGAAGGGCCACCACTGAGCGGATGAGAGAGGCCAGGTACACCACCAGCATCTGGTCGTTGGTCTTCAGGTAGAAGGCCTTGATGAACTCCAGCAGGTTGACGTCGGGCAGCAGGTTGAAGACGTCCTGCAGCTGGTAGATGATCTGGTGGTTGATGGGGAGCTTCCCCGCCGCCACCTTCTCCAGGTAGCTCTTGATGTCCAGCAGCTTGGAGTTGAGGCCCTTGAGTCCGTGCACCTGGTTGGTGATTCGCTGGGAGAGGGTCCCCACTGTCGTGTCCTTGATGTCTCTGCAGAAGAAGACACGGGGCACAGTGGGGTCGTGAGGAGGACGGGTCAACCTCTTCAGTCTCTACATGCCAACTGTGAAAAAGCTACTAAATTCTGTCACCAACGACCAGCAGATATATCGCCGTACAAGAGAATATTTTTATTACAGTTTAATGGCTACACTGACATGCAGAACTGAGAGCAAGTGAACATTTGGTACATCTACGTACATTAAATGTATAATCATATAAAAGGCTGTGTATGTACATGTATGTGCTAATAATATTTTCTCTAAAACTCGTAATAATTATCAGATTTTCCCAAAAATCACTATGTTTAGTCTTCCCATCATATCAAAGGTACACACCAAATCTGAGATCAGGGAAAAACTGTGACCTCCGCAAAGGTAACGAGGAAATCTCCACAGCTGATGATGAACAACCACCGCTGATCTCTATCATCCCCGATATTATTATACTGGGAAACAACTGTGTTCATAATCCGTAAACTGACATTCATTATGTACTCCATTTAAATAATGTGTGAACTGAGCTTAACCCTTTGAGCACTAAATACAGCTATCTTTGCTCAATGATGTAAGATATCAAAATCAAAGCAGTTAAAAACCTATCATGTGGCAACTTGTTTAAAAGAGCTTCCGCAGGGGAGCAGAACGCTGAATGTTCACCTCAGCAGATGCTCCACACCCACTTCCTCGGCTTCCTCCGCCCCAATCTCACTGGTCACATGTTCAAAGGTCTTCGATGTGGGCGTTCCGTCCTACAGAGGAACAGCGCCCTAGTCACTGGCATCTCATTAACTCAGCCATAAAGAATTTACACACCGCATTATCACACAACATGGGATTTTACATGAACAACACCAAACCGCAGTGGAGTCCTATTCAAAACAGCTCAATCATCATATTTATTTTTTCCAATTTTCCCCGAGTGCACTGGTGCAGCATTATATTTGAGGTTTATTTTGAGGAATGATCAGATGACTGGAGTACAAGAGTTCCTTACATCGTGAACTTCCTCCACAGAGATGTACGCTTCTGTCGGCAGACCAAGGTCCTTTGGCTTCACATCAATTATGACCAGAACCTGAAACGAGGAGATGCACAGAATATTTAAGGCTCCTATTACAGCATCAACCACCTCAGGTCTGATCAAATCCATTTTTTCCCCAAGTCAGACATGGGCAAAAGAAACTGCATTACAGTGAGGGACGGCTACTTTTCGGAGTGTTATTGGGCCGGGGGGGCAAAAACAGGCCTTAGTGATTCCCCTTCGTGCAGCCGCACTACTGTCTGCTGAAAATCTCTCGGCTTCAGCCACAGTCTATCAGAGGCTTTTCCAGGTGGCGTCGCAAATGCCCTTCAATCACACGCCCAATGGTGGTTTAACAGCTGATGAGGTCACAGCAGTGAGGAAACTACAGACTGGAGCACCGCACTGATGGAGGGATCGTCAGCTTATTAACTGCAATGTCAATATCGCCACCTAAAGCGCAACCAGCCAAACAGCCACAGCTCAAGCTTCTGAAACAGCGTGTATCACGCCACAAAACCAATGCGAAACTCCATATGCATCGCTAATAAACTGAAATCTCCACATAGCAATGTACTTGCAGCTGTTTCAGAACCAAGCATCTGCTCTCAGTTCTCCTCCACCTAATGCCGCGTGTTTCCCATGTTTCTTCTAAAAGCCAGCAGTCCGCGTTCACGTCTTTCAGGGGAGTGGCTTTGGAGAACAGGGTCAGATGAGGGAGCAGGTCAGCTACTTTCAAAATCTACCCTGCTTTCGCAATTGTCTCAAAAGTTGCCCATCACAGCTTAAAATGTAGCATAATATGTACAGAAAAATTTACCAAATTAAATGTCCATAACACAGCAGTCAGTAGTTAGTACAGCTGTATGCATCTATTAATTGTGCATATTTCATGTCTGGCATTGTGATATCATAATTTGGAAAATCTTAATGAATATGCAAGGACCACCGTCCAGGGGATATTGTATCATAGAGTAGCCATAAAATATTGGACACTGCACAGAACTGACTTACTGAATTAGAGCAGTATTGCTTCATGAGTTCATTAATGGCAATGTCATTCTTATGTAGTTTTGGGCCAGTATGGTACCAACCGACAATCCTTTCTCGAGCTGGTAAAGAAAGAAAATAAGTTCATTCATTATAGTGTTATGACCAATGAAACAGTCTTTACAAAACAGGTAATCCAAGCAACAGAGGAGAAATAAAGATGACACGGTGCATGGAAGAATCTGCACTCTTACCATTGACCTTTTTAAACATGCCGTACATATTCTCCAAGTAGTCGTGGTCCAGGAACCAAACGGAATCGTCCTTATCGTCCTCATCGAAAGGCACTGCGGAAATGAACGCAATTAAGTTGTCTACCAAGCCCACAGCAGACAGTGAAAACAGCGCAATCAGTGGTTCAGCACAAGATAGGTCTTGAAAGTAGTGAGCAGAGAAAAATTCTCCCTTGATAAATGATCCCTCCAAAGCAACTCTCTGAAAAGACATGAACGCGCAAAACATGAGCGAGCAGAACGTAACAGAAGACAGAAGAGAGACGTGCCTGTAGAGCAGTGAGCGGATGAGTGGCGGTGCTCAGCGCATCATTATCTTTAACAACAAACCTCACCCAACCGCTTCAGGCATCACTCGAGTGTCATAAAAACATCACATTTCAGCTATATTTAAACAAACAAATCGTAAGCAATATGATAAAATGAATGTAAACAATAAACGTGGCTGAATTAATCATGGTAAACACCGCCGTCATGCAAGCCAATATAAAGTTGATTTGGAAGAAACATTCTGTTTTTAATAGAGTAAACAAATAATTCTGTTGTTTCTATTGTAACATGGATACAGTACCATATTTCTTGTACTAGACTTTTTAGTTTCGCTCTTTACTAATATAATTTTTCATTCTAAGTATTTACTTTTTATTATTTTATGTTCATTTCCAATCAGAACGCCACAAATTCTAGAGCCCAATGTCACCAGCTCTATTGTTTCATTGTATTTGTCCATAAGAATAGGCCTTGAAGGCGGCACCTACAGTGAGCTACATTAATCATGAATACAATATTAACATTATAAAATTAACACAGACTGCAGCCGGTCATGACTGAAACTCACCCGCAAAACTGTTGGACACATCAAGGATTTTCTTTTGCCAGGATCCCAGCAGGACGCCCACAACTCGCTTCTGGTTGCCAACTTTTCCAATCCTACACACGTAAGAAATAAAATTAATAACAACAATGATATTAATAATAATAATATTAGTATTAATAATAATAATAATATTATTATTAACAATAATAATAATAATAATAATAATAGGAACATTTCAAAGCACAGTGGGGAATAAAACGACTGATAAGTTACGTGCTTGACCACAAGTTAAAAAACCCATCTGTCGCCATGGTTAACTGTAGTATAAACACAATTCCACTGTAAGTCTTCGCCAGACCTAAATTGTCGTTTATCACATATAAAGTCGCCAAATTCGCGATAGTAACTCGCTCACAGGTTAGAAACAACCAAGCTAACAGTGAATTAACTCGCTGGCGACCCGGTTTCACGACAGTCACTGACTGGGCCTGCAGTCCAGTCCAACACAATGAGTCCGCAGTTTCACACCCGCGGCTACAGCATCAGTCACACACGGTCGCGCCACCTGTTAAAATGATCCACCACACTGAGCAGCACCAGCGGATGAACAACGACCTTCTCCACCGCTAACTCCGGCATTTTCTTACACAAAATCTACTACAACCGGGATGTATCAGCCGCTCGAGACTTCACTGCGGACTGTCACAGTCGGCAATCCCATAATTCCCACATAACGTTTTTCGTCATCATCACTTCTTCTTTCTTCTTCTTTGAAAGTATTACTTTTTAACACAATATACCGCCATCTTCTGGTATGGAGTGTGAATCAAAATAGTTCAGCATTTACAATGTCAAAAACCAAAACAAGAAACAATTTAAAAAAACTCATATCTTCGAAATCAAATTAATCAGTCTAAAATACTGAAATAGCCTTCAACAACACACATTTTTTGAGTTCTTTTATAAAATGTCTAGTGAAAATGGAACAGCAAGCGTTCAGATGCAAAAACCAATAAACACCATTTCCATGGAAACCAGGATCAGAGTTCGATGTTGAAGCTTGTCCTCCTTAAATCTATATTTAAAATGAACTGTGCTGTGAAGTCAGCAATATCCTCCTTAATCAGTCACCAAATCACTGGTGGCTGTCAAAACCCACCAAATGCCACTGACATTCTCTCACCAAAACCATTACATCCTGAGCACTCCACCTATCAACGACGCATTCTGAATCATGTGACATGGCCTTTGGGGAATCACAGTTGTGGCTAGAAGGGAGCCAACATTTGTCAAATGAGACACACTTCTCCTTAGAATCAAGCGAAAGAGTATGACAGAGCCTATTCTGAATCACAGCTTGTAGCACTACAGCCATTGCACCTGTGCCTAAAAAAACTGGCATTGACCAAAACAACTTAAAAAAAAACTTTCCTCCCATTTCAAACCAAAGTAATTGCACGTGTTGCAGCAGCCCAACTCCAAACTCGTCTGGAGTCAAACAACCTCTTTGAAACTTTTCAATCTGGCTTCCAGCCAAAATACCGTACAGAAACCGTCCTCGTCGAGATTACTAACCAACCTGTTGTACGGCAGACTCTGGAGTTCTCACGATGCCCATCCTACTCCATCTCAGTGCTGATTTTGACATTATTTCTCACTCTCTCTTTCTCACCTGCTGAGCCTCCCTGGAGGTCGCCGGCACAGCGCTAACCTGGCTAACATCTTACCTGACGGGGAGACAAGGATTTGTCAGGCTAAAACATTACAGGTCCAAATTAGCTTTTAGCTCATAATAGAAGTATTGTATACTGTGACTTGATAGGAGAACACTTAGAGCTACCAGATTTCTCGTTTGTGTGTTTGCCTTGCAAATTTTCCAGATAAAGGCTCATGCAAAGGAGTGTTTTTGTAAGTTAAGGGAGCAATATATACAGCTGAATTCTGAGAACTAATAGAATATGGAAAGATTGAGTGTTTGCAGAGACTTTTGACATTTGTATGTTTTCTAAAATTTGAAAAATATTGTTCAAACATGATTTCTTGTACCATCTTGTTTATATTGCAGTATACCATAGAAAAAATGGGGCAAAGAGGGCGATTGTGAGGCTCGCATCCCATTAGCTGATGGGGCGAACAGGACCTTGCCAATAGAATAGAGACATCAAAGTGATGACATGATATATATATATATATATATATATATATATATATATATATATATATATATTTTTTTTTTTTTTTTTTTTTTAAAGCCATGATTTTCCCAGGCCCCAGAGTTATGGCTGAGTAAGAATAAATATTATTTTTATCAGGTTGGAAATTTACAACTAAATGAAAGATTTTCGATTCAATTCTAACTTTAATCCATTTTCGTTCTTTTTTTTTTTGGGCAAATTGCACTGGCCTCCTAACACATCAACCGTTATTTTTTAAAAATAAAATCCAACTTGCATCCAAGGCCCTGTTCCATGACATGGTATTACTGTGCTAGCTCTAAGTGCACGGAGTATAACTTGATACCCTGCCAAACCTACAGCAAAAATGCCTGTTCTAGTCTTTACTCAGCTCTGTCATCCAGCGAGCTCAGGAATCTCGAGCTAAATACCTGAGATATCCTGATGTTGTCACACCCATTTTAAGAGTGCATATAATTATGAAACCCATCAGGCAAGGTTCTATCAAATAGGGTCAGCCCTCCAGCTATTCGTGGAAATTAATTGAAAAATTAATTCAGAGACTGAAAGCTTATGTTTTCTTTGTGTACGTGTGTGTGTGTGTGTGTGTGTGTGTGTGTGTGTGGAAAGAACATTATATCTCCTCTCTTAAAAATGCTCATTGGATTGTGTGCCATTTGTTTACTACAATTTCTACTGCATTTCATTCACAGTTCCCCATTGTAATGATTTGTTTATAATTTGTGATGAAATAAATAATAAAAATAAAAGTTATCTTAATGGAGGATGTTGGGACTGCATTACATCGTCTTTAATGTCAGATTATTGGGACTTTTAGGGTAAGGAGTTGAAGCAATCGAAAATAAACAGTGCAATCAGGCAGATAATCTTACTTGCACACTAAGCATGTATAGGGGTGATCATTAAAACACACTACAGTAAAAAAAAAAAAAAAGTCAGGATTTCGGTACTCTATCATATTGTCTCTGATATCAGAGCATTGGATTTTTTTTTTGAAATTTCAGGAAGTCAAGGCATAGAAATAGAGGGGAAAAAGCGAAATTAACGCGGCTGTCATTTAGAGTGAAAACTTCAAATGAGCCAGCGAATAGGGAAGTGGAATATTGTACTGTGCGTGTTGGGGGCCATCAGCTCTGTCGCTGTGGTCGCCCTGGTGACGAGGGGCCGGGCTCTCCCCGCTCTCGCCCATCTCGGTCGCGTCTCTATAGGAAGACTCGGGCTCGCGCCTGTGATAATGGTGCACGCCCCAGACAGCGCAGGCCGAGGCAAGTCATTCATTCCTGTTTGCACGCGGCGAAGATGGCGATGTTTGTCTCGCTCCGGTGCGTGTCGGCAAACTTCCCGGCGGCGCTGCCCCTGCTCATGCGTGCGGCCCGCGCGCCGCGGCGCGGAGTGTTGTGGATGGCCTGCGCCCCGCGGCCACTGAGCACAGCCTCGCGATTGTCCTCAGGTACAGTTTTACTTAATTGCAAGAACCGCTGCGCGAGTCTCGTAGGTCGAACCCGAAACCGTGGGCTCGCGGTTTCACGTGCAAGTGCATTTGTTCGTTTTAAAGCCGCTTTCGCACCGGACGTGAAACTGATTTTTCGCGCGACAGTTTGCATTCAATGTCAATGCAAAGACACGAGTGGCAATTCGCGTCTTTGCATTGACTTTGAAAGTAATCTGTCGCGCGGAAAAATCTCTTTCGCGTCCCGTGTGAAAGCGGCTTAATTCGGGAATAGCCCATTAGCCAGCGTTGCCGCATTGATCTGTAAGCCGCTCGCGTTAAACTGAAGCTCGCTTGTTGTTATTTCGAACGATTCCGCGCAAAGCGGTGCCTCCTCAGCGAGTGTCCCCTGCTCCGTGGATTAGTAGCCGGTCACCCTGCTCCGCGGAGACCGAGTAGTTCATGAGGCAGCTGCCCGCGGCGGAAGTGTGCGGTGCGGTTATGCACCTCTTGCATCGTTTATGCCGGATCACAACTTGCAGTAAAGTAGTTTGCATGCTAGTTTTTTTTCTTGGTTAGTTCTGTCCCGCACATCAGCATATGGACCTGTAGGTCGCTAACTTCGCTCCATTGCTGTTTCCAATGCGTTTATGCATAACGTTAGCCGACTGAACCAATAACTTAGCTCGCCAGCTAACTCAGGAGGCAGCTATGCGTAGGGCTAATCTTTTGAAAACATTATGCTGGAAAAACTACAACCATTCATACTTTCATAATTTCTTAATTTCATCACAACACGTTAAGAAATATTCACCAGTTATTCTTGAGATGCACATCTATCAATATCTAGTTGAGTTGATGGAGAGGAAAAAAAAGAAGAATTAGTAAGCGAATTTTCAGCAGAATGTTCTCGGCAGATTAACCGCCGTAACCCGCCTGACGGGTCTGTGAATCGCACGCTGGAGCAAAGCGCGCAGTAACTCCGGCTGTGCCCGTTTCAAGCCCTGAGAAATGAAAAATGAGCCAATATAGTGCGCGTAAGGGTTTAATCTCTCCTCAGGTTTGAAATGCAACTAGTTAACTAAACTGAAATATAACTACTACGGTCGTGTAGCTACCAAGCTAACAGTCTAAAGTTCACTTGAACACATGAAGGCCGTGCAGCTGACTAAAGCTGCTTTCACATCGGACGCGAAACGAATTTTTCGCGCGTCAGATTACATTCAAAATCAATGTTGACTTTGAATGTAATCTGTCGTAGGAAAAATTCGTTTCGCGTCCAGTGTGAAAGCGGCTTACCCGTTATGTCCGCTGTCTGGACGTTTGTCCCACAGCTGCCCCGCAGCACTGACGCCAGCGTTTGACCCGAGTCATTCCCGTGTGGTGCTGGTCTGTATAACCGCCGTGTATTTATCGCATCTTTCGGAAATTAGAAATTTCCGGCATCAAAATGGCAACTCCGCTCATGTCCTTGTGCTGATACTCGCTGCAGAAGGTTTATTCTGCCTCGATTTTGCTTGCTAGCTGTACGTGTGTTTATTTTGCGTTAAGTTTATGATAAGATGAAAAACATGCTTTTCTTTGTGTGGTACCGCAGGTAGTCATCTTAATTCGGTCGTACCGGTTAATTAATCGCTGATTGAGGTGTTTTTGGAAAGGTTCAGCGACCTTCCCAAGTGCGCAGAATCATTGGAACTTGAGCTGTCAATAGGACTAATCTGTTGATAAACATTCTGCTGAAAATTCGCTAATTATTTTTGTCATCAACTCAAGAATAACTGGTGAAAATTTCCTCTCAATATAATAAGAAATAAAGAAATTATGGAGGAAAGTATAGATGGTTGTGGCTTTCACAAACAGAATGTTTTCAGAAGATTAGCTCAACCCAAAGTTAGGGCCCTGCTCACCATATGCTGCTCACAATCTGGTTCAAACCTGTATTTTTCTGCTTGGGCTGATGCGAGCAATCGAAACTGTTGATGTTCCCTCAGGGAATTGGGATTGCATCTGTATAAAATACTACAGGTCAGTTGAAGGATGCTTTGACTACTTCCTGTCAAGCATTTTCAGGGGAGAAAAGACACTCTAACACTAGTAATTGATGGGCAATTGTGGCTTACTGTGCGTGTGAATTTTGGTGTCTGTTGAATTCTCTTATGGCCATGAATAAGGCTGTCCCGAAATGAGAACTCAAGTGCACTCACCGTTAAATTCAGGGGGCATAGTGGCTCAGGTTCTGGGGTGGGGTGGTGGGGGGGGTGTTTAGTGTCGGTTGCTATTGCTAGCTAAGAGGCTAGTTGTCTCATTAAGGTTTAGTTGGCTGTATCAAACAAAGACTCATTAGAAACTGCAATCACGTATGGTCAACTAGCAGTCCATCTGCAGTCTACTGGATTTTGTGACTGGACCAAGTCACATCTGGAATCTATTTTTTATAGTTTCCATAGATTAATCGGCATTGGCCAAGGTCTTTGGCCTTTGTTCGTAGTGCATCAAAGTGTCCTTTGAACATTGATTGACAGGAGCAGTGTATTGTGCGAGCAGATATTTCCAGTGTTTCTCTCGGTGTTCCAGCCTGTCCTCCATTACTCCGGGCTGTAAGTTCTGCCCAGGACTCGCATGTAGACTCCCTCTTCCCCTGGCGTTTTTATATGGTGATATTGCACCTATACTCTGAGCCCCTCCAGAACCGCACCATTTCTCATGTGCATCTCTGCTGTAACTTTGAGACATTTGGTTGTTTTTTTCCCTACCAACTTGAGAAAAATACTTGAATTAGGGGAAAAAAAATTGAATTTTGCCACTTTGGTTCCTCTGATCCATTCAAGAACAGTAAATTTTCAATATTTCTTTATTTATTTTTGAATGTAGCTTGCAGTCAGATTTTTTTTTTTTTGTTCCCTTTTCCGCAGCTCTCAAATTCACAGACAAGCATGAGTGGGTACGGGTAGAAGGTGGCGTGGGTACAGTTGGCATCAGCAATTTTGCTCAGGTAGGTTTAACACGTGGTTAGGGCAGGGGTATTGATCTCCTCGCACACTGATTGCACATGCACACTTATTTATGGCTCTACTTAATAGCTTTTGTCCTCTCTCCCTTGAACCATTATACAATCTAAGCTTTGTGCCTTCCGCTTTCATGTGTAAAGTTAAGGTGTGTTAGAGTCAAATATTTCACAACATTTTATGGTCTGATCATCAGGGGTTGTGGACTTATGAGTTTTTTCCTGAATACTCTGTATATATGGTGGTCTTCAGCCAGAACAGAATTCTACTGACTGTTCAATGGAAGCCTGTTGCTGACTCCTGGGAAAACTTTAGACATTCAAAGTGTAAAACAATCGCATAATCATTCAATTCATTTGTTTAATAAAAGGTAATATTCGCCTGTTGGTTTTTATGTATTAACAAATCAATTTCTGAATGCGATATAGGAAGCCTTGGGGGACGTAGTGTACTGTGGGCTTCCTGAAGTTGGAACAAAACTTGATCAAATGGGTGAGTGAATTTGATTGAAGTCCCAATGAAATGGCGGGCAGAGTGTTGGTAGAGCGCTATTAGCTTCAGCATATTTGCGCTTTGCTACAAAAACGGGAAGCTAGGGGCCACCCTCCTCCTGAAAAGCCAAATCTGCTCTGATTGGCCAGCTCCCAGCAGGCCTGAGTGGACCCCGCCCACCATTCCGCATCAGCCTTCTGGTGTATTTCTAACAGTGAGGCTATCCCCTTAGCGACTCACGTTTTGTCTGTCGAATTGATGCACTTTTTTTTGCTATTTGCTGCGTCATCGTACGCAGAGCAACGGCACATAGCTGGCTGTAAACTTTAGAGTCTCAACATGACCACAAACCCCAAACGTATCTGTGATGGAAGTGGAGAGCGGTGATGGAAACGGAGAGCAGCGTCGCAGAGGACTGCCGGAGGCGGGCAGTGCGACTGCAGTCTGTCTGTTGCTCCCATGCAGTCTGGCCCTGATGGCTGCGGCTCCAAGGTTACTCTACGCATATCCCTCCCCAGAGCATCTTTGTATTTGCTTCGCTAATCATGACACTAAACTGTTACTTGTGAAGTGGCCTTGACTAGCCTAATTAAAATAAAAATGGCTAGCTGTGGACTTAACTATATTAGACTAGACCAGAGTCGCAGAAGTATTGCCATTTCTGATTGATTTGCCTTTGCTGGTCTTATTTGATTGGATCAGTACTCTGAAGTCGGACTTGTGACTGCATGCTGTGGTTGGAATGGGTTACCGCATGACTTCAATTCTTGTTTGCTGGAGGTAGATCGAAGGAACTGATGAACGAACCTAGGACCGAATCCTCCTCACAAATTGAGTCAAAGGATCTGTGTCGCTGAAAGGAATCGCAATGTTCACCTCTACTCGGAGGTTCTGTCCACGCCAGTCTATTTGGCAGAGTTTATGGGGGAGGGACATAAAAATTTGTGTAGGCATGTTCTTTGCACACACAATTAGGATGTGGTTGTGAGCGCACCATGATTCATCGACACTATCGCTTTCCTGGAATTGAAAAACTGTAAAATACTCATAAGAATATCTACTAAATTGCTTTTTTGTAAATATCTGGCCAGATGCTGGTTTTTGGTGACATATAGCACAAGGTGTGATATAAATGCTCAAACATCAATTTTGACTTAATGGAGACTCCATCTTTAACAAATGTGCCTGCTTTGCTGTGTCTTTAGTAATTTATGTATCGGTGGTGTCAGATTTACAGAACTGTTCTCTGTTGTAGAGGAGTTTGGGGCACTGGAGAGCGTGAAGGCAGCGAGTGAGCTGTACTCGCCCCTGACTGGAGAGGTGACAGAAACTAACCAGGAGCTCACAGAAAACCCTGGCCTGGTCAATAAATCCTGCTATGACAAGGGTGAGTCTCCTGTGCAGGATCAGTTCAGGCAGTTAAGCTGATAAAAATTCATGTCAAGCAGAAGAGAGGTCATTTCTCCTAAATATTGTAATGCTCTCTTGCCAGATCAGCAAAGGTACATCAATACTGAGTGATTCCTCGAGCTGTAAGCTAATCTGTCCGGTCGTGTACTGCTGGGCCAGTTAACAAAAGATAAGAACCAACTAATATTCCCGTACCCTGTTCCTCCAGTACCTCTGTTCATAGTGCGCATTCGTAGAAATAAACTGGATTCTGGTTACCTTTCCAGGTTTTATTTCAGTTTGTTGAGAATAGTTGTATCCAAAAATCTGGACCGTAATCAGACTCTTTAGGCCATACTGCAAATTAGAAATGTATTTACTCCACCAAACAGAAGGTGGCGCCAGATTCCTGTATGATCTTGAGCTTTAGCGTGAGTCTTGTGGCCTGCAAATTCCCCTCACTGTGTTGGGTATTGCTGAAGAGTGGTCGTCTTCACTGAAGTCAAATATCAATGTGTTTGGTATTGCATTTAATGGACATTGTTTCATATAAGACATATTCTTGTGTTTTAATCCCCATTTATGCCCAAAAGGGCTTGTAAAAGTGATGAGCATGACCATGCAGAACAGTTTGCAGGATCCTTGAGTCTCGCCTTGAGGTCCATATTAGGGCTGGTTTTCATTCCTTGTGGTAATTAACTGATTAGTGGGCACCACTATCTACTGTGTGTGTGTGTGTGTGTGTGTGTGTGTGTGTGTGTGTGTGTGTGTGAAGAATGATACTATCTGTGAAGTTGCATCTGAATACACTGAAATGCACTGCATTACCTGATCCTGTACAATCCAGTAGGAATGCATATTCTTCTATCACTTAGCTTTCAAACCAAGCTAGCTAGCACATGAATAAAATTATTAGTGATTCAGTCAATGCCTGATGAAGGCTCAATTTCACTAATAGTTAGGTTGGCAATGTTTTCGTGTTTCTGGCTCTGGTGAAATGTACTGAACTAATGTGACTTAGGCATAAGTTACTTTCATTTCACGCCTGCAGTAGCCAGCGAGCTTGCTACAGAGCCATGTGAAAACTGTGGTTTTGAGCAGCTCATTTTTCATGTAGCTCTGTAGCCAGCTAGCTGGCTACTGTAGATGTCATATTATGCTGGCTGGGTAGGAATAATGTAGGCATTACCTTTTACTAGCTGGCTACATTCTCTGAACAGATCCTGAGTTTATAAGTGACACTTCAGCCTTGTTGCTTCATTCATAATATGCAAATAGACACCGCATGGCTGGATCCTGTACAATCAAGTAAGATGGTATGTTGCAAGCTGCTAATTTTTTGAAAGTAAGAAAATGTTTTCCAGCATATATGCTCGAGATTTTATGATCTGCTCTCGGGTTTATTGCGGTTTTAAAATGGCTGTCACCCCCCCCCCCCCCCCCAACAGGTTGGTTGATCAAGATGACCATTGAAAACCCTGCAGAGGTGGATGCACTAATGGATGAAGCGGCCTATGAAAAATTCATCAAATCGATTGATAACTAGGACTGATATCTCCGCTGTCTCGTAATAAACCCAGTTCTAACTCGCACAGTCTAATCCTAACGGTTCCTCCGTGACTCTGTCCGGCTGCCCCAGAGCTTACCGAGCACAGTGGGGAAACTTCTGACGGTACAGCGCTGCCGGGATACTTCCTCATCAAATCGTCCTCATATTTATTCGTGATTTTTTTTTTTCTCTTTTTTGTGTTTTTTTTTGCTTTTTGGGTTAATCCGCAGAGTGAGAGAAATTCAAACTTCTTGACTTCTGTTGGATGTCGTAGGGATAATAGCTTGACCATTAAAAAAATATGAAATCAAAAAGTAAAAAAAAAAAAAAAACCCCAGCGGAGGTTGAGATTTATCTAGAGCAGGTGCCTGTGACAGACGGTGACCGAGCCTGTGTGCCATTTTCAGCCCAATTCCCTGGTGCTTCCGAGTATAGAGATGCAGCACTGGAGAGGTGATTGTTGTAAATGAATTGCCCGTTTTAATAAAAACATCATTCAGATGAAGTGCTTGTACTCCTGCGGTATCCTTCAGCATTAGCCAGCGCTGCTTCCTACCTCACGACGACCCCAGAGGGGACATTCATGGCTTTGGTCTAACCCTGAGCCTCATGGTGTGTAACTGTTAATGAAGCAAGTCAGCTGCTGATGCCCGTTAGACCACAGTCTGGGTCTGTACACGTACAGACCCCTCTACCATGGTGGGACAATGCAATACACGCATCAATCCATCTGCCACACCATTAAAACCACTGGCTGGTGAAGTAAGTCGCCTTGATTATCTCGTTACGGTGACACAAGTAAGGGGGTGGGATACTGGGCAGAAAGTGAGCTGTCAGTTCTTGATGTTTCGTTTCGAAGGAGGGTAATGCTTTGGCTGATGATCTGCTGGGGAACTGTGAGTCCTGTCATTCATGTAGATGTTATATTGACATGTATCAGCTACCCAAACACTGTCGCAGACCATGTACTCCCCTTCAGGGAAACGGTATTCCCTAATGGCAGTGGCCTCTTCCTGCAGGGCACTTGGTCCTTCTTAATGACAGAAACTGATGGGTTTGTAAACACTGGAACCGGTTTGTAAACATGAGAAGGAGTTCAAGGTTTTGACTTGTCCTCCAAAGCCCCAGATCTCAATCCGCTCGAGCGTGTGAGGGATGTTCTGGAGAAACAAGTGCGATACACCTCACAATAACAGGACTTAAAGGATCTGCTGCTAATGTCTCGGTGCTGATACCACAGCTCGCCTGTGGAATCCTTACCTCACCGGTTTAGGGCTGTTTCTTTGCAGCATGAAGGGGACCAACAAAATATTAGGCAGGAAGTTCCAATGTTGCTACTGATTAGTGTGTGTTGCAGTTGGATCTGCTCTTGATAACACTCTTTGATTTCAGTGTGTGTACCACCTGCCTCGATTTGCTCACGAGTCTGATGTCAGCTTTAAAAATCATGAGCAGGTATCTCCTCACTGTTACCCAAAGGAACTCCTATATTTTTTCTGTTTCTTAATCATGCTCATATATTTATGACGACATGCAAAGGTATAAATGTGGTAAAACCTATTTAAACCTTATTTATTTACTTGCTTTTTCATACATCGTATGCCTGAAAACGTGAATTTAAGGATCCGGGCTAACTTGCGAGTTTCTGGTGTAAAGTCGGTCTGATGTGGACTATGTATCGTAATATTGAAGAAATTATTTGCGTGTTCATTGAGCATGATGGGACATCAGTGTGTTCTGGATAGGGCCTGTAGGTGGCGACAAAGCAGTTATTCCTACAGTACATATATCTTGGAATGGCCCAAACAGTGTATTCAATATGTTAGCAATTTCCTTAATCATCACATCTTTCTGACCCTTACATTTTTTTTGACAATCCTTATACAGAAATTTATAGAATTTTTAATTTGTGGTGAAAATATTAGGCTTTTCATTTCTTCAAAATTTGAAATTACATTATACAATCTGCATTTGGAACATGCATGCGAGAAATCGTGCACTTCATGACTTCATCTTGGGTTTTGAAGTTCATTCATAAGTATACGAAGGAGTGGAATATCAGAAGCATCCTGTGTAAGCTGCCATCTTGTGTGAGTCAGGTGATGTGCTGTGCGGCAGCCCCTGCTCCGCCTGAGCGGCTCGCTCCGCCCTTCTAAGGCACCGTTTCACTCTGCTGCAGGCCTCGCAGGGCAGCTCTTGTAGCTTGGGATTCTGTCGCTTTGACCTTAGACTCAGGAACATGTTCTCATTTTGGCGCGGGTTGGTGACCTCGATGTCCCCCTTTCAGCCTCCGAGCCCAAAGCTTTGTGCGATTAATCATTGATCACGTTATCAGAGGGCAAAGGTGGAGGTGAGCCAACAGGATTATGGCCACGTGAGATAATGCCTCTGCAGCAGATTTCGCTCTGCAAACTGAACTCTGCTGTTCAGATAAAAAAAAGCTTCACTTGCCTTCATTCTGTGAACATTACAGCACAGGAACTACTCCTGGGTCTCAACACTCACATAAACACTCACTGGTTTGTAAAGAGGGCACCAGGACCTTACTACACAGATCCAAAAGGGCAAAATAGGCCCCTGTAGGACATTAGACTCGCTGCTCAAGAGCTGTACAGTGAGATGGCAACCAGTTTAACTGCGGCAAGTCCACTCTACCGATGCATACGCAGCTGCCGCAGTGGTGTCGTTATATTTGGCCCTGTTAAAAAGAAATGAAGAGACACCCTGTAACTACCTGGATCACGCATGTTATGGTGTAAGTAACCTCCTAATGGGTACTGGACACAAATCGATTTCTATTAGCTGTTCTGAAGAGCTACGTAAGCTAATACGCACCAGCCAAACTGTCAGCATGAGCCTGTGGATATGGTTTCTACCACCTCAGAAAATAAACCCGTGATAGGATAATGAGTCCTAAGTCATGCCTCTGCATTTTCAGAAAATGCCAAAAGTGTGCCCAAAGGCGTAAATAATAATAATATTATACTCAGCCAAATAAAAAACTTTGCACTTGTTTGGAGGTTGATAAGTTGAACATACAAGAAATGAGGTTTTAAATAATGATTTAATGCTGTACTCATTAAAGATGGTGTATCTTAAAAATAATGTCCATAATGTAACCAGTTCCACCGGAAATGCTACGGAAATGTCCAAGAGTAAAAATGGTAAGTTACAACTTGAATAAGAGCAGTGCGCAGGCGATTACGTATGGTTTGGGCAGTCACACGACCTCTAAACAATTCATTTCTAGTGGACGTTGCAGTGACAAATCGATTATGCAAATGACGTAAGACAAGTTGTCGGTCTTCTGCTTTTGACGTCACACGTGGGCTACCAGAACGAGGTCGGTCAGCTGTGGCGCCAGTTTGTTGGAGACGTGTCCGAAGATCATGGATAGTCCGTAGACTGCATCCCATAACCCTTGCAACGTCAGTGACGGACGTTTCTGTATTCAGCATGCCAATGACACATTCACGCTGAATGTTTGACAGACATGGCATTGAAAATCAATGAATAATTAACTGTAAAAACTTGTTTTTCTGAGATGTCACTCTAACCCGCTAATGTGAGCTCAGTTGCACATCTCTCATATGGTCACATGACTAGGAACGCAAGAAAACATGGTTTTAGCTTAAAGTACGCTCGCACATGCTACGTACCTGTGCACGTCGGAGTTGATGTGTGTCATGTCTTTGACAACGCATTTTCCCCTAATGATAATAAAAACTCTTCTATTAAAAGTTTCAAGAAAATATTTACAAATTTATGATATATTATAAATAGTTTTGGCTGTGCTCAGCTACTTTATAATGTTAAAATTTAGTCTGGTGCACTTTCCCGGTGAGAAAACATTGGTAAAGGGTGGAAAGTGGGCTGTTTGTAAACAGTAGTGCACCACATGATGGAGAAATTACCTGAAACAAAGCCAGGATAACCAGTTTAAATATGGTATTCATTATAATGTCATACGTCATAAGCAGCCAATAGCAGCTATTAGAAGGTGTCAACATATTAGCCCAGTTGCTATGCTAGAGGTTGTGACTCCCCTCCCCCTCCCCACCATCCTGGCAGGTGATTGATCCAATTTCGCCAATGATGTAAATCGTGGCATCGACACGATGGCGTAGAGAACTCAGTTTTGAATATTTGGTAATTAAGACTCATTTCACTATCACTGGTCACATGCTGTACCCTCACAATAAAAGCCATTGGCTCTCTAATCCAGGACAGTCTCCACTCCAGCCTTCCTCCACAATCCAAGTTATTTTGCCCCGTAGTGGCCTCTTACACTACTGAGCTGTGAATATGATGTGTACAATTCAACGCCCTCCAGTTGGGCCGCCGTGATAAAAGTCAAAGATCAAACTCTTTGGCATAAAGGAATTTTAATTTCACTGATGTCAGCCCAAGAGGGGCCCACCCTGCGTCTTACATTACAATTACAGCACTTGAATTGAAGGGGTTATTTCCATAAGTGCTCAAGTCCATCTTCATTAAAAATCAGATAACACAACAAATCCATTCTTTCATTGATGAGGAATAAGCCAAATAAGCTAATCTTGGCCAAGAAACACAATAAAAAATGAGCCGTGAATTGGAAATTCCCCAAGAAGCTACTTCTAGTGGTGACCAAGTCCAGTATAAATCCTCTGCAAGTACACAAGTCCAGTCAGCCAATCAAAGCATCGCTTAGAAAACTGGTTGGCCAATAGCAGCCACTGTAGCTGTCTTTCCTTACCAAAAGGTCAGGATGTTTGTGTGTGTGCGCGTGTGCGTGCGTTCCTGCGTGCGTGCGTGTGTCTTTGTGTGTGTGTGTGTGTGTGTGTGTGTGTGTGCGTGTGTGTGTGTGTGTGTGTGTGTGTGTGTGTGTGTGTGTGTGTGTGTGTGTGGCGGACAGAAACATGAGCTAAAAACAAGCGAAAAAGAAAAGTCTCGTAAAAGGTCATCTTTAGCTGCTTATTCTTTGGCTGAACTTTCTAATTACTCCGCCACATCCCTCTCGATGACAAATGAAGTCCTCAAACCTGTTTGGATGGTGGTATTTCCCATTAATAATTTATAGAGATTGGTTTTCATTGTGACCTTTGTCCGGATGCATTAACCTTCCATGTCACTGTAAAATCTTCCATTCATTTTGTTCAAGATGCTTTTTTGACATCCATGTCTATAGTACACTGGTATCATCATATTTGCTGTTCATTTTCATTAGAAAGTGATGTTTTGTTTTCAAAAAGATGCTCTGTTTCAATACTCTTAAATAATCAAATTTAATGCTGTTATTTTAAAAAAGTTCAATTTATGTTATTTTGAGACATTTGCTTCTTAAAGTACTCAGATCCGCAGACTGGTGTTTGAAATATCTGGGCCAAGAACTAAGACAGTGGCTAGAGGGTCTCCCAGAATGTTTTAAAACATCTTTTCTGATATTTCATGAGGTTTACATCAGCTTAACACATGTAACATGATCCCCACAAGTTGTCAAATTCTTAAAATCTCATTTCTATAAAAAGATGAAACACCTCTGGAAATCAATCCTTCAATTGTTCTCTGTAAGAGACAAAATAATTATTTATTTACAAATGTACCATATTGCAGATTGGAGGAGGACATGACTGTATGGCTTATGTAAAGTCGCCGCAGACAATTAATTATTTGGCTGCCTCTTAATCTTCTTATATCAGAGTTTTTGATGGATGCAGAAAATTGTAGGATTGTGGTGGTGATACAATATGCACAATTTGCTGGATCATTCTAATTATTTGACTATTTCTATGACACCCTATTATGTGGGTTATCTCCTGAGTATTCAATATTTCTTCAATTCACTTTGACTTCCTGTTGTCCCGCCGGAGGGCATGCTCAGTTAAAGGGAACACACTGTTAGGGAAATGGATGAATAAAACAGGAAGCAACAACCTCACATAAGGGTCTGTCTACACATGATAAAGGGTATTAATACAGAATGAGGATTTTATCCGACCTGAAGTGTGTTATGCAGACTAAAGAAACAGAACTACCATTTGAAAAAGATGAGGGGCGTCTGTGCCTTGGGGCCTGTCAACATAAAGCATGGATGAGTCATCGACTAAAAAAGTGAGTTCTGCCTTTTTAAAAGACTTGGGCCTTATTTATAAAAATTAAATACTTGAATATTGCGTAACCTCGAGAAAAGAAAAGCAGTGTATGGTAAAAAGTATTCAACATGTAAAATGGATGCAAAGTAAAACTGAATGTAATTTTTAATCAAGATCAACCTCAAATTTTGAAAATGTGCAAAATCATATTTTTTGCGTGTCCTTTAAAGTCACGTTTGTTTTTATAAATCTGAAATTTGCGACAAAAGAGGCATAGGCATCTTTCATGTGCGTAAGCAACATTTATAAATGATTTGTAAAATTATTCCCATATTGTTTGTCCCAGTGAGCTTTGCTTTGATGAACTCCATCGTAATGACCTCGACTCTCATGTGAACTCACACTACACTTTAATCAGAGATTACTCTGAAATCATTTCCATAAAGAAACATTAAACCAGGACCAAGATCATCATTTATTTTTGAAATTTATGGAATTTTGTTGGGAAAATACAGTATACTGCCCAGAAAAACAGGGATATTATAGAGATACCCAAAATTTTGTTAGAATTAAATGTAGCCCTCCTTAAAGCTCTCTATGAGAGATAATTTAGTCATATTGAGCTCAGAATTAACCAACCCTGACTGCACAATGTAATTTATCATTCAGCAGTACTAAGTGTTGTGTACAGGGGGCAGTAGAGTAAAACTCAGGGATATGATTTTTCCGATAATAGTGGATAAGGAGTTTTTTCTCAGTCAGAGGCAGTCAGCAGCTGTGATAATTCAGTGATTTGTGTTGAAATGCCAAACCAGAGGCGTCTCACTGAGGAGCAGAGCCACCTAGAATTGGTCAGACTCCAAACAGGAAGTTGCCAAGTTGAGGTAACAGCAGAGTTTAGTGTAAGTCAGTGTCCTCTCTCAACTCCTTTCACGCTTTGGACAGACTGGCAGTGTTCAGGAAAGATAGGGCAGGGGGCGTCATCATATAACAACCCACCAAAACGACCGTTACATTCGAACATATGCCTCAGGTCACTGAACTGTAAATGCCACTCATCTGCAGCTGCATCTGTTAGAGAGGTCAGGCAACTCAAGGTGTCCAGACAAACTATTCGAAGCTGCCTTCATCAGCACGGGCTGAATGCCAGACGTCCGTTGCTGGCTGAACCCCTGAGGAGCCGACATCACCGAGAACAGCTGCAGTGGGCAAGGCAACGCGTCAACTGGACACACCGTCGGTGGTCATCAGTGCTCTTTACCGTAGGAAGCAAGGTAAACTTGTTCAGTTCACATGGTGGGAGGCGTGTTTGGAGAAGGAGGGGTGAGCATAATGCTGATTTCAATGTTGTTGAACGCGAAAGACATGGAGGTGGTGGTGTTATGGTGTGGGCAGGCATGTCAAATGACTTTAACACCAATTTAATCATCACAAATGGGCAAATTACTCTGAACACAGTAATTAACTCAATTATTGTGCCTCTACATCGCTGTCACTGCACTCATTTCCTCTTCATAGATGACAATGCAGGAGCACCATGCGCGAGTTGTCACCGAGCGCTTACAGAGGGCTGGAGTTCCTCATTTAGAGTGGCCTGCACCTTCTGTAGACTCGAATTCCCATCGTGTACCTCGGGGATCAATTAAAGAGATGCATTCAGGATTGCCCTCTGCCTCCAATAAACATGCATGAACTCCAGGTGGCGCTGCGAGAGGAATAGACCTTCCCTCAGGGTCGCGTGAGAAGACTTGTGAACAGCATAAGTTGTTGTCAGGCGTTGGTTGATGCTAAAGGTGTTCACACTCGATATTGACCCCTATTACCATTTGCGTTTTCATCAGGATACAGGTACTCCATTGCTCGCTTGCTACAGACTGGTAGACTGCTTGTAAATGTTTAATTTTTTTCAGTTGGCTCAATGAAATGTTTAGGAAGAAGAATAAATAGTAAATTTAATGTTAATTCTTCAATATTTTATTTTATATGCGACATAACCATAATATCCCTATATTTCTGTGAGCGGTGTATTTTTTCTGAAATATATAGAATGCTGAAAATTGGCTGATTACTGTCTAATCTTCTAATTGCTTATTGCAAGACAGGAAAATTACAAGACAAACCTTTAAAATGTTAATCATTAGAGTACTTATTATTTATTAGAAAAACTTGTAGAGTGCTCAAGTTATGCTAGTATTGACAGATACTTCACCTGACATTCTTCTGAGGTACCAAAAGTGAGAGACTGATATCATAAAAATTGGTTCATATTAAGGCAGAATATCAAGATTGAATAAGAAAATTTATACAGTAGTTTTTATGTTTTTCAAAACGAAGACTTCAAGTTCATTTCAGGATTAAATATGCAATTAACAATCCAAGTTACAATCAACTGAACAGCTGTATATACATGAATGAGAAAACCGTGTGACCTCTATTACTAATCAAACTGTGTTGTCATGCCGAACTGCAACAACAACAGGCCACTCTAATTTCCACAAGCTGACTGAAGCAGAAAAGCCCTTAAAAGAATGTCACAAAATGGCACTAATAAGACTGTACAAAACTAGATATCAGTAGTGCGTACCTGATGAATCTTCAATCATCCTCACAACTTCAAAATCTGGTCGTGGTATTTACCTGTTGTGAAACGATGCATGATTGGCCGAGATGTGACATTCCAGAGGAAAACCTTGAATACCAGCCAATCAGAAAGGGTCTAACAAAGCTGTATACAACTTCCGAAAATGATATGCCATTTTTTCATTGGTCATTTTACAACATAAAGGTCGAAGTCTCGCGCAATTTATGAATGAGATTTTCTTACAAACAAACATGGATTCTAGCGATGGTAGTGGGTCAGAATTTGATGGTTTTACTGCAAACGATTTAGAGTTAGCTCAGGATAGACTAGATAGGTTATTAGAGGAAGCTTCAGACATCGATCTTAGTGATTTCGAAGACGATCTTGACGACAGTGACGATGATGTACCCCTAGCGAGACGGTTCAGAGTTCGACAAAACAGTGCCGATAAAGGCGGCGTTGATGAAGCTCAGGAACCAGACGCAGATCTGTGGACACATCCGCTCACTGCTAAAGATATTGACGATTTTGTTCGGAATCCCGGACCAGTAATAATTCTTGACGAAACTAAGACGGAAATTGACTCTTTCCATTTGACCGTTGACGATTCATTATACCAAACATTTGCCGATGAAACGAACAGATAGCACAATGTTATGTAAAACACTGAATAGAAACAAACTTGAAAATAGTTTATGTGATGAACTGGACAAAAGACAATTTAATTTAATTTAATTTAAATAAATTTTTGGTGTGAATAAGGATTAAACTATTTGGAACAAGTTCTGAAAATTTGGTAAATAAATATTAAATATTAAGAAAGCTACAGCAGCCATATTGTCTTAGGGCACCAGGGGTCAGTGGCTGCTGGGGCAGCAGTCTAAGAGAGCTACCAGGGAGTAAAGAGTTAAAGTACCTTTCCAGCTGTGTAAAAATCATTTCCCTTGGCAAATATGTTGATTATGGGCCAATATTTGGAAAAATAGTTTTTAAAAAATTTGACCCTTTGACCCACCTTTCCAAAATTTAGTAGATCTGCCACATTGGGCAATAATGCTAATGGAAAATTAAAGTGACGGACCATTCAAGTTATTGTCAAATGTTTATTTGGCAACAAAAAACAAAACCAGCAGGGTGTCCAGGCTGTTAAGCCTTTTACTTCATGTAGCAGATATGCTACGGTGGTTAATAGAGGGTTCATTAGCATGATAAGTGTGGTAAGTCCAGTCTTGTTTTTAGGGGCTCAAATACTGTTGTTTATTTGCCTTTAAGTAGTGGAAAAAGTTTGGTGCTTCTAAACCACCTTGTGATTCCCTATTTTGGAATGTTGCAGGTGAGATTCTGGATTTTTTGTTTGTCTAGTAAAATTGAGAAGGTAACCATTTGTTGGTGGGAGTGATGGACATCATTGTTAAACAAGCAGTTAATCTGTGGCAAGGTGTTAATTTTAACTCCAGCGATTCACCCAATGAGTGAGTGAGACCTTACTCCAGCCTTCTATTTTATTTATTTTTTAACAAAGGTGTGATTGAGTTTGAAGAGTTCTGACAGCCTTAGTGAAATATTAATACCTACCTGTAAATATTTTATGTTGCCAGTGCGAAGTGGAAGGGAGGACTTGAGCGACAGTGAAAGTACAGTCGATTTGTTCCAGTTTAAAAAATAATGAGATTGTGGAAAAGTGTTTAATAATGTTGAAAGTTGTGTGTGGCGACACTTCAGGATTCTGTTCATGTAACAGTAAATCATTTCCATGAAGACTTGTGTTCAGCATTGACCGAATTCCTTCAGTTGCATAGTTCTGTGTGATTGCAGGCGCAGGCAGTTAAATAAAATGGCGAATGTGTACAGTGGGAGTCGGCATCTGTCTGTGGGCATAGAGTGAAGCTTCATGAGAATTAACCCGCTTGTGATGGTTATGGTGTAATGATAGGATCAGGAACCAGTCGCAAGAACCAGGAAATGCAGTAGAGCTAGTTTTATTGATAAATACAGCAATCACAGTAATCGTAGTCAGACAGAAATGGGTCTGGTTCACAGGAATAGTTCTATCAGAAGCAAAACCAGAATCCACAGGACATAATCCGAATCGTTACCAGGGCAGCAAACAGATCTCGTAGTCAGGCGGAAAATGGTCAAAACACTCAGATGCAACAATAATCCAAAATCACAAAGGCAAAAATCGAAAGTCAGGCATTCCAGTCTGAAAGCTAAACACTGAATAATCAAGGCGAGAACCGTAGCACGAGAAAACTAGGGAGAGCGATCTGACAAGAAAGTGAACCAAACAGACATCTTATGTACACACCCGGGGTAAACACATGACCAGGGAGAACAGGTGCAATCAATGGTGACAATGATCAGGGAGAGACACATGAGGAATAAACTAATTACATGAATTTGGCTGTAGCCAAAACACAGACAGGGATCACGAGACAAACCTATGAACAGAACAACAGCTCCAGTTAAGGAGTACTAAAGTGTATAGTTTAAAGAAAAGGAAAGCATAAAGTATAAGTGGAGATCCACAGAAAACTGCAGCAGAGATAATTAGGGATAGGCAAGGAGGCGGAGACTAGAATTGGGCGACTGCTGAGAGATCGTTAGTCAATTAGTAAGTGCAGCTATACAATCCCGAGTGCATGTTAGTAAGTTAGTAAAAATATACAATGTTAATATGTGTTAGTAATTATCGAAAACAACAAACTGTTAGTATGGATTAGTAGTAGTAAAAGAGAGAGGAAGGAAGAACACGAGATAATGAAAGAAGGTTGAAACCCAGAAACCAATAAATCACCCGAATGAGTGGCACACAAGACAAGGGACCGTGAGCAAAGATACACACATGACAAGACAGGGGAGACAAAGTGCAAAGCAAGGCATGGCAGAAAATAAACATGGTCAGGGATCTATGAAACATGGCAGAGACTATGAATACACAAGACAAGAAAAATAATAAACCAGGATACTACAATAACCAAAACACAATACATGATCTAAAGAATGGTCAGACAGAGCAGTGGTCAATAAACACAGAAAATTAATAATCATGGCTTAGCCAGGCACAGAACTTAAGCAAGACATGAGCATAGTCAGGAATCACAACTTATGGACGCAGGTGAAGCTCTGCCTGCTGTTTTCTTTTCCAGTGGAGTAACGAATCTCCGAAACCAAACCTGTGCGGGGTGTTAAAAAAGTCCAGTTTACTTAATCAAATGCTTTTCAGGCATCTAATCATAAAATTATGGTTTTGTTTTGTCATGAAATGTCAATGAAGTGAAATAGCCTGCAGATGATATCTGAAGCACGTCTGCTTCTGATGCAGCCTGTCTGATCAGAGGGGATAGATTTGCCAGATATTTATTTGCTTTGTTACAATATTGGAAATATTTGTATTTAAGTTGTTGGACAAGGAACTGTGTTTTTTTTTCACTTTGTAATTGTTCTCTGGGGTTATTGATGAAAGACTTGTTAGATATTTAATCCTTTGGTCCCAGGTATTTCCCAGTTCAGTGCTGTTTTTTCTTGTGTGATGAGCGCTGGCTGCTGCTGTCCTGCTCTGGTCCTGATCCAGTTCTGCTCCATCCTGCACAGGCCACTTCCTGCTGCTACAGACGCCACTGTTCAGATGGACTTAAATTGAACTCTTTTGTTATTTTACTCTATATGACTTTATTTTGTTAATATTTTGTTATCCCGCAGAGCAGGGCCGGCCCTTGCCTATATGATTGCCTAGGCAAAAATCCATCCCTTTATTGGCAACAATTAGTCCTGGCTTGTTCTTAATATTCCTCCTTTATTAACACGCTTTCCAATTTAAGAATAATCAAGTGGCAATTGAAGACACGGCTTTTCTCCCCCTATGCGATCTAACAGCGACAAATGGGCTACATTCAGTTCAGAAAAATAATTATAATTTGGTCTATGCACTCGCACTCAGCGACGTAACTTTTTTTTCCTGCGAGAGCGGCATTTCAGAAATCTTCAGGTAATTCTGGTGTCAAGTCCGTGGTTTCGTCCGTTTACATTTTCCAATCGGACAGCTGTCTATTTTTGACCGCAAGTTGCGTGACCGTGCAGCAAAAACAGGTGTGCGCACTTGTTGCCAAAATTACCTTCTTTCGCAAGGGAGTTCTGAAATGCAGCTCTCGCTGGGAAAAAATTACTGTTGCTCTGTGCCAGTGCATAGATTTATTTATAATTCAAGTATTTTTCTGTACTGACTGTAGCCCATTATTTTGTCGCTGTTAGATCGCACGGGGGAGAGAAGCCGTGTCTTCAATTGCCACTTCGTTAATCTTGAATTGGAAAACGTGTTTATAAGGAAAACCATCTAGAATTAGCCAGGACTAATTGTAGTCAATAAAGGGTAGGATATTTTACCCCAAATTTAGCCGTCTAGCGCCGGCCCTGCCGCAGAGGATGGGTTCCCCACTATAGCCGGGTTCCTCCTGAGATTCTTCCCACTGGGGAGTTTTTTCTCACCACTGTTTGAAGATTTTTCTCCCTATTGGGAGTTTTTTTTTTTTAACTCATCTGCTGTAGAGGGGAATAGGCTGGGCTCTGCCATTTACTTAAACTCTCACTGCAAAGCGTCTTTGTGACAGTCTCTGTGGAAAGCGTAATACAAAATAAATTGAATTGAATTGAATGAATAAAATATGTTTCTGCCTCTCGGTGCCCCTTTCCTGTTTCCCTTTGAAGTGATGGTGTAATTTCTGGAGAGTCAGGAAGGATGACCACTGCCTCTCAATTTGTGAGGCAAAGTCAGGATCTTCGGATCTTCTGAAAGTGATCGATTGAAGTGTCATCATGTTGGAGGCTCATTATATGTTAGGTTTTAATTGTTGATGAATCAGAACCCTGATCTGCATCTGGTTCCTTGTCTGGATCATAACAGAAGGGGGAAAGAAATCCATCTTAAGTCTGAGTTTAACATTATTGGAGATGAGAAAGGAGGGAGGAGGGCATGAAAAAATGTAGATGATGGACAGGTGGTGGAGAGAAGAAATCTGGGACTGTTTCTGACCAAATCTGACTACACCTGTTGCATAGATTACAAAATACCCTCATGAGACACGACAGTAAAATTAGTGATGGTCATTCTCTGTCCGTAGTGCTCCTCATCAGCGAAGTATTGTAGTATTGGAGTAATGCAGTATTGGAGTATTGGAGTATTGTAGTAAGGTAGTATTGGAGTATTGTAGTATTGGAGTATTGATCACTGGCTCCTGCCCTTTCTGTACCATCACCTGACCCTCATTAATCAATTATTCTATGTGCAAACGATATACAGGTAAGTTATACTCCCCTGTAACCTCGCAGAGTCTCAGTGCCGCCTCAGTGCCTCCATACATCTGTATTCTCACTTAAAGTACTTTATCCCCTTTTGTCTAATTGTTTTTATTAGTTCCTTTGCATTTCCCCTGAGTTGTCTGAAGCCCTGCTTCATATTAATAGAACCCCATTCTTCGGACTTCGGATCCTCTCGCCTCATCCCTATCTCGGCGCACACGGACATTGTGCACTGAAAATACCTTACTGAAGTTAAGATACAAAACATTGACAACAACAAGCAAAATATTAACAAAGGCTGAGAAAAGCATTGGTGGTTGTTTTAGCAGACTGTATTGAGAGATGAGAAAGGGCGATTCTCGGTACAATTGTTATGGTTATTTTCAGTTTAATACTTTGGCCCATTTCAGTTTAATTAGAAGAGCCATGCTTTGACTTTTGTACTCTGGAATAACTGTCATTTGATATGTAGCCTGCCGATTAAAAGTGACACACTTTTCTTATCAGTCTTGTTCTCATTTAAGATTGGGCGCAGTCAGCAGCGGAGCTACAGGAGGGGCAAAGACACGTCCCTTTTAGTCCTGGCTGGATCTCAATCATTTTCCTTTATTGACGTCTTTTCCAATTTTCGTAATTAGCAACTGAAGACATGGTTTCTCACCGTATGGGATCTAACAGCGATGAAATCATGGACTAAATTCAGTGCAGAAAAATAATTTACTTATTAATTGGCCAATGCTTTGCGTGATTGAACTGGTCCGTGTTCCAATGAAACACGGACTTTCACTCTCGCTATTTTGTGGGTGGATTAAAAAAAAAAAAGAAGTGGCACCTCGCAGTTAAATAGGCTATAACAAGTGTGCGACTCAAGCCATTTGCGTGAGAGTCGACAGGTAGGCTATGCAACTTTGAATAACATAGATTTAAATACAGCAAATACACGTCCAGATGAATGATTGTCGTCTTACCTAATTGGGGAGAACAAGCAGCACCTGTTAAGTGTGGAGCCTCTCGGAGTGAACCTTCTGTTAATCATGAAGATGACTGAGAACAGGTCAGGATTTATAATTATTTTAAACGGCTGTTTTGTGCAGCCCAATTCTCTGTTCCACCACTGTACTGAATTTAACCCGCGATTTAATCGCTGTTAGATCGCATGTGGAGAGAAACCGTGTCTTCAGTTGCTAATGACGACGATTGGAAAACACGTCAATAAAGGAAAATGATTGAGATCTAGCCAGGACTAAAAGGGACGTGTCTTTGCCACCCTGTAGCTCCGCCACTGCGTACAGTATTCACCATCTTTCATTAATTACTTCTGCCAAACGGAGTTTGTGATCGGTGCCGTTTGTTTGTTTGTGAACAAGATAACCTAAAAAATGATGAACGGATATCCCTGAAATTTTGTGGGTGGGTTGCATCCCGGATCAACCCTTTTGATTTTGACAGCAATCAGTGAAACAGTATAGCCGCCACAGCAGCCATCTTGACATCCTATGACACACGATAACTGAACTTCGCTCCCATTCACCAACATTCAGACTGTGCTGCCCTGGGGGGGGTTTGCACTCCAGTACTGCCTCTAGTTTCTCAAGGAAAATGGTCATTTAGGCCATATTGTGTCTTAAGTTCCTTTACTTACATTTGGACGTGTTCTTTTTACTCATCTTTTTACTCTTGGACAGAATAAGATGGTAATTTTAAATGCATCATCATAAAGTCTTCGATTAATGGTTGCGTGAGGGTTGCGTGGGCGTTACGTGATTATTATGCGGGCATTGGTTTCTCTACATCTGGGGGTTGGTCGTACAAAAGGGGATAAACACCCCACCTATGGGGGGGGGGGCTGAATTAATCCCTGACACACACTTATATCATGGATATGTGGACTTTATGATTTCCAACCCTCATGTGTGAAACTACATGAATATAATATGGAAACATATTACTAATATATTAACGTAATATTACCTTGAAGATTAGAGGCATTCTTGATTTTCCCCAAGGATAGCCGTTTTGAGGTTATGTTGCTCAGCAACAGTACTGTGCTTGACAACAATATCATATCATCATAATAGTAAAAAGAGACATATCTTTAGTTCAATATTTAGTTAAAATCACATTGATGAGCAATATTATTAACAATATTTTCGAGAATAGTGAATATAGCATATACAATATTGCCACAATGTGGTCATTTACACCAACCAGGGGCCCTGCAAAGGCAAATTTGATCTGTCTGAAGAGTCTAAACACCACTCATCGAATGTGACTGTGAATGTGGTTTATCTAATGTTTGTGCATTTAACAATGACAATGACTAAAGGGCGCTTCGGTACTGTAGAGCGCATACCTCTGCCACAACACCAGTCTGTATTATTGGTCTGGATCCACAAGAATATCATCCAGATCACCAACAACTGTTATCAATTCTACTTTTGAGTAGATTCTATTTAACGCTAAAATTGTATAAAAATTGTTTCATTACATAAGGGACAATCATTCCATTCAAGTATATTTTAGCTTCTTCCGGATCCAGAATCCAGAACATGCTCCGGAGCACTTCCAAAATTGAAACAACTCATCCTTGGACTACCAGCTACCATCCTACGAAAGTTCATGCCAATCTGTTCATAACGTTTTGAGTTATCTTGTTAACAGAGAGACAAACAGACAAACATAGGTGAAAATATAACCTACCTGGCAATAACACAGGTAATTGGGTAATACTGAAAGTTGAGGAAAGTCAGGTATGCTGTATTACAGATAGGATGCAATCAAGGATGTAAAATGTGAAAATCATAAAAATCACAATGGCGATGCACGCTATTGTGAGTTAGTGTCAGATCTATCTATCACTATTCCACCACAGCTGCATCGCAATACTCTTACTTCCGAAGCTCAGATTCAGACGTTTTTGCAGGTCAAAGAATTATCTGTTGCTTTCAAGCAAATATGTGAAGTTGTAAAGTGATGAACTTTGTCAAGAGAATGTTTTCAACACCATGGCCTAAACTTTGCAAGGTTTGTTCTCCTGCCATGGCTACAAGTTTTTCTCTTAAGGTCTTTCCTGTAAATACGTCTTCAGCGTGACAGGAAATATTCTCTGCTATGTTGACATTCTGCATGCGCTCCTCTGAGCAATGCTCCAGGCAGCCCTCGTACTCCTTAAATATTGTCAGTTCCTCCCCATCAATATGACTTTCTCATGGGATCGGAAGGAAACCGGTGGGTCACTTTGCCTTCGCCTGCTCGAGTAACACATCCTTCTGTTGCATTACATGGTATAGTTGCAAAATGGAAGTTTGATTTTGATATTGAAGACAACTGCAGGAATTATTTTCTATCATGACGAGCTGTGCATAAGGATAGCAACATGGCTCCCTTTCGTCAGGTAATTAGTTATTATCCAATCACCATTCAGGTGGACTTGAAATAGATTGGCCAAACTCTCGCTATACATGGCTCTGCAGTTATCCTGCTGGGTTTAGCTGGGTTCTGGTGCAGTCAGCAGCTCAAATGCAGCCGAAATCTCTGGTCACTCCTGCATTTGTAGACTAGCAAGTCTGGAGTGGTCCAGTTCTGCAATTACTCAAGTGGAGGATCAAGAACACTTTTATATGGACATACAGGCTAAATCCAATGATGAATCCAGTTTATGCACGCAGGACTAGCCTCTCCCGGACGTCTGAGGTCCTCACCCTATCCTTGAAGGGTGAACTCAGGCAACCTGTGAAAAAAGCTCATTTCAGCCGCTTGTATTCAATCTTCTCGTTATACTTTGTGTGGGCTCTGCCCTTTAACAGCTCCACTGGTGCCGCTGGTGCCAATCCCTTGCAGTGCAGCAGCCCACCTGAAGAAATTTGCATATCCTTCCCCTCCTGGCTATATAATGGTGAAACCCCTTCCCTTCGACTCCCTTAAATCTTAATGCTTTTGGAATCTAATTATGAGCGCCCTCCGCTCTCAGGTGCACCCTCTGTCAGAAAAACTGCGAGTGCGGCGACTGCTGTGTCTTTTAGCCCCATGACTCGACCGAACGTTAAGCCAGGGCTACTCACTCCAATTTTCAAGGACGCCCCCCCCTTTCCAGGGCATTCTCAAATCTGCCGGCGGCTCGCAATCAGAGGTCCTTTCTCGGGAGATTCAGAACTTACTGCTGAAGGGTGCCGTTGTGCAGGTACCAGTGTTGGACACTCACAACAGTTTTTACTCTCAGTACTTCCTGGTTCCCAAGAAGTCGGGAGGGCTGCGCCCCATTCTGGATATACGGGCGCTCAAAGGCTACTGAAGCCCATCAAAATGCTGACAGTCCAGCGGCTGTTGAAAGCACAGCAGCCAGGTGACTGGTCTGTATCAGTCGACCTGAAGGATTTATACTTTCATGTGGCTATCTGGCATCGTCATCAGAAATTCTTACGCTTTGCCTTTCAGGGTTATGTTTTTCAGTACTCCAGATTGCCTTTTAGGCTTTCACTCTTGCCCTGAAAATTCTCCAAGTGCGTGGACGCGGCCTTGGAACCATTGGTGGTGGGGGGGTGCGACTCCTACACTACTTAGATGACTGGTTCCTTCTAGTCAACTCGCCAGTCGAAGCCATAGAACAAGCAAAGCGCCTGATTCTCCAGATATCGCAGCTGGGGTTTGCGATAAATTGGGAGAAGAGCAGGGTGACACCATCTCAGACTGTGACGTATTTGGGACTTAGCTTGGATGCAGCATTAGGGCCTGCGCACCTGTCCGACGAGTGCCGCAGGGCATTGCTGCAGCTGGTACGACTGGTAATGTCGTCTGGTAAGGTGTCAGGACTGACGGTCACGTCCTTGTTGGGCATGATGTTGGCTGCACACCTAGTGGTACCATTGGGCCTTCTCCACATGCGGACCCTACAGACGTGGTTTCGGCGTCTGAAGCTGAGTCCCTGGAGCTGGAATCTCCGCATGTTCACTTTGCCACAATTGGTGATGCCCGGACTGGTTTCCTAGTACAGTGTGGAAAACTTGACCCCGGGAGCTCCGTTGGGCCAGCCGGAAAGCTGGATTAAGGTTTTTACAGACGCCTCCCTCCAAGGCCTGTGGGGGAGTGTGCCGAGGCTGGTCGATCGGGGGCCAATGGGACTCCGAGGAGTCCCGGCATATAAACGCCCTGGAAATGGTCGCAGTTTTGAACAGTTTCTTCATTTCCTGGAACTGCTATAGGACTAACATAGGTAACACTTTATTTTAAGGGGTCACTGTTCCTGTGTATCTAACTAATTAATTACGGTGTAATTACCTATGTAACTATATGTAATAACATGTACTTACATTGTAAATACATAGTGTATTTTGGTGTACTTAAAGGTCCTTGTTACACTTGTAATGAGAAATGCTTGTTACAATACTTTGTCAAAGTGGCCGCTCTCTTTGGGGAAGGGGAACACCTGCAAGAAAAATGGGTGAAACCACAACCCATGTTGCCTTTTTCCATCAATCTTCCTCCTGCCTCTTGAGTCTTGGAACATGTATGCTGTTACACAACTTAGTATATGTAACAGTTGTATTAATACACCTTTGTTACTCCTTGATACAGTGGAATGAGCACATTAAAATAAAGTGGACCTGCTGGGATACCACAGCTCTTACACATTAACTGCCATAACCAGTGTCTTCGATACTGTACCACGTGTGCTGTTACACAACATAGTCTATGTAACAGTCGTGTTAGTACACACTTGTTACTCTTTGATACAGTGGAATAAGCACATTAAAATAAAGTGTACCTGAGATACCTCAACTCTTATAAATTAACTGTGATAACCAGTAACAGGGAGCCACACACAACACATTGAGCATTTCTGGAAGACAGCAAAATGTGAGATTTGGCGAGCAAGGGGAAATCGAAGTGAAAAAATGTTAAAGACCCATTTAAAGTTCATTGAATGGACTTACTGGCTTGGTAAGAGGCACAGAAATGGTGTCTTTGGGCGGATTGTCCATGACATCAAAAGATATTACAAGGTGTGATTCGTTATAGGCTACAGGTTATAGACTACAGTATGAGGAATATGGCATTTTAGGTTCATTATAGTTTTTATTTCTCTGCTGTAAACATTTAGGTGGCGGCCGACACCATAGCAAGCAAGATAAAGGGGGACACGTTAGGTCAGTTCACAGAGAAAAAGTCCTAAAAAAGAAAAGGCAATACCACAGTTACATCAATTAAAATTTTACTCAGTTCTATGTAATGTTTAAATGTACTCAAATAGGTTTCAGGTACAAAGTACTCTTACACACCAACACTGAGATCACTTATAACATAGCTTATAGTCACATAACACTGGAGTTACGATTTCACCATTTGTAATGAAATACACTATTTGTAATAAAAATGTAAATCATTATTTTGTCAACTTGTTGTGATTGTAACACTGTTTAGGTTGATCACATTCAAAAGGGTGGAATCAAATAAGATTAACACAATGAAATTACCTTTTGATGCAAAAATACTTGAGTACCAAGGTCAACACCAGTTTACAGTTTCTATCCCAGCAGGTACACTTTAATGTGCTCATTCCACTGTATCAAGGAGTAACAAAGGTGTATTTACACAACTGTTACATATACTCAGTTGTGTAACAGCACAAGTGGTACAAGACTGAAGACACTGGTTATCACAGTTAATTTATAAGAGTTGAGGTATCTCAGGTACACTTTATTTTAATGTGCTTATTCCACTGTATCAAAGAGTAACAAGAGTGTACTAACACGACTGTTACATAGACTATATTGTGTAACAGCACACGTGGTACAGTATCGAAGACACTGGTTATGGCAGTTAATGTGTAAGAGCTGTGGTATCCCAGCAGGTACACTTTATTTTAATGTGCTCATTCCACTGTATCAAGGAGTAACAAAGGTGTATTAACACAACTGTTACATATACTAAGTTATGTAACAGCATACATGTTCCAAGGCTCAAGAGGCAGGAGGAAGATTGATAGAAAAAGGCAACATGGGTTGTGGTTTCACCCATTTTTCTTGCAGGTGTTCCCCTTCCCCAAAGAGAGCGGCCACTTTGACAAGGTATTGTAACGAGCATTTCTTATTACAAGTGTAACAAGGACCTTTAAGTACACCAAAATACACTATGTATTTACAATGTAAGTACATGTTATTACATATAGTTACATAGGTAATTACACTGTAATTAATTAGGTAGATACACAGGAACAGTGACCCCTTAAAATAAAGTGTTACCCTAACATATCCTAGTGAGGAGTGAAAACTCCACCATGGTAGCTTACATCAACTGTCAAGGTGGGGTGTGGTCAAGGACGCTTTGGGCCCTCGCGGGGAGACTGCTGCAGTGGAGTCAGATCCAACTCAAGTCTCTGAGGACACGTCCCATTTTGAGGGCCTTGAATCAGAGAGCAGACCTTATGTTGCCGGTAGAGTGGTGTCTGCACGCTCGCATTGCTCAACAGGTGTGGGCTCAGTTTGGCCTCCTTGTAGCGAATCTCTTCGCCTCCAAAGAGAAGGTTAGAAAGGTGTGATCTTTCTGCAAATGTCATTGCTACCATCCAAGGGGCCACGGTGGCTTCCACGGTAGCATCGTGTGCAACACGGTGGGAACTTTTTTCTGGTTGGTGTAATGAGCGTAATGTCGACCCCATGACGTCTCCCATCGCAATCATCTTTACTTTCCTGCAATCTCTTTTGGATTCTGGCAGAGCTGTTTCCACACTGAGGGTGTATGCAGCTGGTATCTCTACATGTCATGAAGGACAACGAGAAGCTCCTGTGTTCTCCGCCCCCTTTTGCAGAAATTTTTTAAAGGGCACTCTGCGACTCAAGCCACCACAGCGGGTCACAATGCCTCAGTGGGATCTCCATATAGTCCTTCATGATCTTTGTAAGTGTAATGTGGAAAAAAAAAGCCACTAGATGGCAGTATTGACATTTTTTGTTAAGTCCAGTCTCGAGCTGGGGTTTGGGCATGTCCTGGGCATACCTCAGAGGGGCAAGCGCCAGAGAACTGATAAAAATCTGGAGGGTGGGAGGGAGCTGGAAAAGAGTATATAAGGAGAAAAATTGAGAGAGTAAAGTAGTAGGAGAAATTGCAAGGAGAAGGATACATTTGACCAGACCTGTCACTCTTTTCAAGACCTGTGAAGCTTTTTCGTGGATTTTTGCCTGTGTTGGAGCATTTTCCTGTCCCAGGACATCACCAAGCAACCCCATCTCAAGGGACTGTAAATATTTTTTTTCTGGTATATGTCAATCTTGGTCAGTAGTATAAATTGTAGGTTAGTTTTCAGTCTTTGTTTCATTAAATCTGTTTAAGTTTTAAAATTTTGTCAGTCATCCCTTGCTGTCTTATATAACAAATTGGGGCCATAACATAAGCCACCATTTGAGCCATTAGACAATGTTTCCATTCGGCTTCTGCCCTTGAAGACAGCCCTACTGCGCAAACGTCGATCCATCTCGTCCCAAAGATGCTCGATTGGGGACATGTCTGGGGATCTGGCTGGCCATGGCAGGACATTGACATGTTGTTGCATCAGATACTGCTGTACAATCCTTGCAACGTGTGGTCTGGCGTTATCATGTTGCAGCGTTATTCCGGGACCATGTTGCATCAAAAACGGTACCACCAATGGCCGTAGCACTTCATCGCGATATCTTTGACCTGTCAGATTTCCATCAATAACAAGCAAATCTGTTCTGTTTCTAGCCGTGATCCCTTCCCAAATCATGACACTACCACCTCCAAAACGATCAAATTCCTGAACACAGTTGTTGGCATGACGTTCTCCACGTCGACGGTATACACGTAAACGACCATCACATCGGTTAAGCATGAATCTTGATTCATCAGTGAAGAGTACAAGATCCCACTGACGTTGGATCCACCGTCGATGTTGTTGTGCTCACTGTAGACGCAGTCGTCGGTGTTGTACTGTGAGTATTGGACGTCTTGCTGGCCGACGTGGGACAATGCCAAAATGACGGAGACGGCGACGGATTGTCTGTGCAGACAGTCGCCTCAAACCAGGTATCGTTCTTGCAGTTATGGTTGCAGGTTGGAATCGATTTCGGAGATGGGTTGTTCGAATCCAGTTGTCCTGTCTGGGAGTGGTTACTCGTGGACGGCCGCTGCGAGGACGGTCTCTGACATGTCTTGTCTGCTGATGACGCTGCCATAAGTTCCAAATGGTGTTTCGGTGGACATTCAGGCGATGAGCAACTTCCCTCTGCGAGGTTCCGGATTCAATCATCCCAATGGCCCTCCACCGATCATTTTCAGACAGTCTTGGCATTTAGAGGGTAGAGTTCCTGATCCGAAATGGCTGTGTTTTCGATAAGTGATGCTTCCGTCGTTCATCAGGCACAATGTGAACATTCCAAAAATTCTCCTCTTTTATTGCCATCCACAAGCATGATTTACGCACATTTTCACGTGCAAAGTCATTTTCTCGCATTTTCATGATTTCCATTTCAATGCTGTGTTTACGTGTACTGTTTCAGTCTGATATCACCATGTATGACAATTTCATAATTGCGTTATGAAAAATAATTAACAATATTGGTGTCACAGAAACTTTAGTTGCTGAGTATACTTCTGAGGAAGACAGCAGGCTACACTTGATTTGCCCAGTAAGGGCCTTAGCCTGGTATGTATGCCGTATGAGAGGGAGCAGCTATTCATCTGTTATGGTGCATCTGCTTCTGGACGACCTGTTTCAACGCAGCGTCTGGCTCACTGGTTATGCGACGCCATCTCTGAGGCTTATGTCACTATGGGAAGAACTGCCCCAGCAGGGCTGCCTGCTCATTCAACGAGGGGTGTGGCAGCCTCTGCAGTCTTGTATCGGGGTGTGGCTGTTTGTGACATCTGTGCTGCTGCCTCCCGGTCGTCACCATCCCCCTTTTTTTGATTTTATCTCAGGGATATGACGGCTGGTTTCTTGTCTGATGCTGTATTAAATGCTGCTCTGGGCAAAGAACAGGACTGGAAATTGATGCCAGCATACTCCCCCTCCTACACATTAGGACAGCTGGGCGGGAACTCATCTACGCTCCGCCCTCCGTGGCACTAGCAGAGCGATGAGAGGGCAGAGCCCATACGAAGTATAACAATAATTGGTGGGTATGTAACTCCACTTACACGTGTATGGGCAGAGCCCTCTAACCACCGTGGCCCAGCTGTTTTTTCTTCAAGGCTTCAGTTTTTCCATAAACTGGAGTCAAATGGAAAAGGGCTTCTCCTTATATAGCCAGGAGGGGGACGGAGTTACAAATTTCTTCTGACGGGCTGCTGCACAGTAAGAGATTGGCACTATCGGCACTGGTGGAGCTGTTAGAGGGCTCCACTAATACTCGTATTATGGAATCATTTTAATATAAATTTTTTTTTTTATTATTAGTGTTTATCCTTGCTTGCTCTTGCTCATTTTCTCTTTGGCCTAAGCTGTATATTCTTGTCTGTTTCTGATTAAACTAGGCCTTGCGTAGCTGTAGTTTCCATAAATTTGACCAATGCGTCATTGCATATGGTTTATCTAGAACTTGAAGGACCCTAACAAGGGCAAGATGTTCTTTTCCTTTCTTAGTTTATGTATTTTCAGAAGAAGGAGAACCAGGAGAGCCTGAGACACCAAAAAAGATAAGCCCAGGGAGTGAGAAGAAGAAGCCGCCTGTCTTCTCTGAGCTGTTAACGCAAACCTCAGGGTCAGCTTGAAGTAGGTTGCGTACGTCTGCAGGAACATTCCAGTTTATACCATGATGTTTAAATCAACTTGGGGGGACGAGATTGTCAAGATGTTCTCTTACTTATATACCAGCAAAAAAAACCTTTTTTAATCCTTGTTCTTGCCTGTAAGGAGAGTTCTCCCATGCGGTGAGGATACTACTTTGCAAAGGAGTAAAAACTGGATTTATATTATTCCCTCTGCCTCTGTCTGAGTTCTTTTCTTGAGAAGGTAACAGCAGGAATGTAATATCAAAATTCCCACCTCAGTATAACTGGAGTTACATACCCAGTAAATATTGTGTCCGTCTCTACCCAAGGGTTGGGACCATCGATGAGAGTTGGAATGCCGATGGACCAGTAAATCGAGAGCCTCACTTTCAAGCTCAGGTCCTTCTTCACCTCACCAGACTGGTGCAAAACCCATCACTGGCCTCAGAGGGAAGTGGATATTATTTGTTTTTTTTTTTGGCATCAAAATGAGGGTGACTCATCAAGCACCTATCTATTTGCCCTCCAAACTAAACAGAAAATTAGTATAAATATTACTATTTTATTTAGTGTAATTGTGAGGGTTGGTCGAGAAGGCAGACACACAATGTGAATGTGAGGTATGAATTATCACAGTCCCACGATATGCCGTGGCAATGGCAATCATGTTCATGCAAATCTGTACTGTTCTATGGCCATTTACATTTCAAAATGCAGCAATCAAACATGTTGTCTGAATAAACAGCTCTACTCATTCAACTCAGAGAGTAAACGCATCCACCATTTGATTGCAAATCAGGCAAAGTAAACGGGAACAGGTTTGTTTTTCTCAGAGTTGCATAATTGGTTAATATGAGGCGATTCTGTAGTCCTTTACTTGGCTCTGTGCAGCATGTTGCCGAAAAATACTGATGTCAGTCAAGTTTTTTTCCCCGAAGCATTTTCCATGGCCTTTGATGTTTGGCGCTTTCGTTCTACCTGCATCGGGTTTAATCAAGAAAAAGGGAAAGTTCGGATGTTCGCCCGATGGCAGCAGGTGGTGGTGCTACCCCTTAAAAAACCGGGGTTCAGAATTGTTATAGTCCTAATCAACCTAAAACTTTATTTTTTTTGAAAAAGCATTTTTTAATTGAAAAAAAATTGGGATGGGATTTGCCTCATTTTCATGATATAAATTTTTTAAAATATTAATATTATCGCAATATTCCCAATTGCAGTAATACCTGGTGTTCAACAATTTCACTTCTCAAATGCTTGAAATAATCTAGTTTATGCAACAATCTCCATGTATATATTCAGATGATTATTTTCTATATAAATAATCAGTATACACCACCCATTAAAAGTTACAATAGATAGTAATGATACTGCTAGAGGGCAAACTTGGCTAAAAAAACTTACAGCAACTATATGGAAAACCAACTTTGATAAATTTTTATTCTCAATCTCTAACTGATGCTACTGCTTTTGAGATGAGGAATACAAATTCTTTGGTGCAGTTTAATGCATAAAAATATTTGAGCTCGATACCTCATTCTCTGCAAGTGTTATAACTGTTCAAAAACCCAGATTAAAACACTTATATCCAGTTATCACCTAATTTTATTTTGATAAGTTTAAGTATGATAAACAGAATGTTGTAATTCATTTGCAAGAACTAGTGCTATTAATCACCATAATTAATCATGGAGATACTTTTTGGTTTGTTTTTGATTTAAAGGTTTGTGCAAATGGGAAAATATCAATAAATCATCTGTTAAAATTGCCATATTAGTAACTGACTCATTAAATATTAGCAAAATTTACATTGGAATCAGTAGTGAAACTATGATTAAAAAAAAAAAATTTCAGGAAGATGAGGCAAAACCCCTTCCCATTTTTTTTATATTTTGTCAATAAAAATAAGCTCTTTAAAGAAAAAAAAGTTTTATGTTTATACCTGGTGTCATTCATGGTGAACTTTGTCACAAAAACTGAAAATAATGTGTTTTTTCTCATTTTTGGACTTCAATATCTCAGCAACCATCAGACTCTATGACCTGATATCATAAGGTGTCATAGACATGGTTCATGTCAGACTCTCTGTGAAATTGGAAGACCTTCCATTGAAAAGTGAGGTTTCTATGGACATTTAAAGACCCATCCAGATTTCGTACAGTAAATTTATTAGGAAATCCAGAGGGTCAGCATTCAGGTATGAATTGAGTAACAATGCTATTAGTCTATTACTATGACAATATTGGACCAGGACGGGAGATAGTAGTTCTGGAGATATTCCAGGTTGAAAATGGCCACTCATTCAAACACGTCTGAAAACAGGTTAAAAAAAAAAAAAAAAAAAAGGGTCCATTTTGCTCGACTTATGAATTTTTTAATGAGGAAACTAAAAAGAGTCAAGACCTGACATTTTGGATTTAATCTATTGGTAATATTACCCAGCACATCTGAGGGTGTCATGTGGGGAACTTTTCCTTAATTTAATTCATTGACACGGACTGACTCAGATGCTTAAACATTTATCACATTCAGCTGATATTTGCTTTATTGAGTACAATATTTATCTATTGGGTGCCCCTGTGTAAGAAATATTTTTTGTGGGGAAAAAGTGCCACAAATCCTTGATAACTGAATATGGGAATATCAGAGATCTGGTGGCCTCCAGTCTGTCAGAGACGAGAGGTGATATGGGAATTGTATGAACAGGACTGGTTCATTATTTCATTCCACCGTTTTCCAACTAACAGATAAAATACTACAACTGAAAATTCAAATTGTAACATATAAATTTGACAGTGAGAATAGTTCCGGCATGGGGAAGTTGTCAGTAAGTACAATGAACCACCATCTTCTTTAAAACGTCGTGTCCAACTAAGCAAAAAGGACTCATTTCATTGAAAAGGGAAAACAATGAGGGTTAATGAAAGGTGTGTCCCTGTGGCTGACCTCTGAAATCAGAAGCAGATTCCATCACTATATAGGGAGCATACTGCTGAGAAAAAATAATAAAATAATAAAAAACCACACACACACACGTACACACACACACAATTTTTGTTCACAATCACGCTCTGTACTTGGAAGTACGATATCTACCTTTAGATTTAAAACCTCATCATCAAGTGGCTCCACTGTCACATGCTCGCCTGCATCAGTGGAGGCATCTGGCATGTGGAGCTTGGCGTACTCAGTGTTGAACACAATGTCAGACTGCCTGGTTTGTTGTCTGATCCACGGTGCCCAATTTTGATAACTTGGACGGACAACAAATGGATTCCTCCAACCACCTGTGATGTATGTCAAGAATTCAAGTTCAAAATATTAGCTCAAATTTTTCCCTTTATGCAATTATTGCTTCCGTCCGACCAAATTGTCTTAAATTGTGGGATCAAGGCCGTTGAAACACTCAAAAATTGTCATTGCCTTACAACTAAATATACAAATAACCTACAAGGGTAAAAACCATTGTCATGATTTTGGAGGCTGGGGTTGGCTTTGAGAGCTTTTTTGGTCGCTCTCATCCAGGACGATATCGGTTTGCCCACAATCGGATTCTTGGGCCAGCTGGCATACATTGGAGGTGGTTCCCGGACTCTATTTAAGCCCAAGGTCCGCCTCACTGCCCTCGCTAGAGTCAGTGTTTTGTTTGCACTTTAGCCGGTAAGGTCTGTCGTGAGAAAGCTGTTGAGGTATTAGCTGCAAAAGAGGAAAGTGCCGGACAGCAGGGGAACCTTTCTGTTTTCCTCCTTATGAGCACCGTCTGGTGCTAATTCTTTTTATCTCAGATTCCGAGATATTTTCCCTTCATATTCGTTCTGTCGAACTCGCGTTGCTTCCTGATTGTTATACGGACTGGATCTGGGTCCTTTGGAGGCGCGAGTTTCCCTCTCTGACTTCTGTGTTTGTCTCGTTTTGCTGTTCCTCCTTTCGTTTCGGCCACAGCATTTGGCGTCTCAAAAACCTGACCATCACAACCATGGCTCAGGATTTCCATAGTCACAGCATTCCAGAAGTCTTTCACATTGACTCTGCCATCATATTCCTGTGGTGGATTTAGGATTTCACTGACAGAAGAAAACAAGAGGAAACAGCTAAGAAATTCATGACCGAATGCAAAAAAAAAAAAAAAAGAAAAAACGTCATTAAACACTCCCTCCAAACCGTTTAAAAGCTTTATGATCTTCCCAATTATTTCATTTGGCTGACAACTTATTTGTATTAATTAGAATATTAAACTCAATTTAACAAGCCATTTACCTGACATGAAGATTCCCTTCTTTTGAAGATCCATGACAATAAGATCCAAGTTCTACAAGTGCAGGTTTGTTTAACAAAGTTAGACGAACGAAAACGCCGTGGCGTGGAGCATCAGTTAGTGCCAGACAAAGCCACCTAATCGTGGGGAACGGAGCTGTGCCAAATTTCAGACAGATCTTGAAAGGGGCAGGGAACAAACTCGCACTTGCAGAATTTGTGAGTTCTTATTTGATGGGAATCATGGGCCGCATTCCACCAGACAAGTCAGCTGTCATCGCAGGGGGTTTTCAAGATGGAGAAAAGGTGGTCAGAGTGTCATGTGAGGGTATAGAAGATCTAGTTCAACACTTCGGCAACCAGGAAGAAGCAGTTACTAGGATGGTTCTGCATGCAGTGGGTGTGAAGTCGCAGTATCTGCGTACTATCGTACGATGTGATGACACTGATGTTTTAGTGATCTTATCTATGACATGAGCCTTGAGTTGCTCACTATTGAAGTTTTCATGCATGCTGGCAATGCTGGCAGGTATATTACAACAGAGCGGTTCATCCCCATTCATTCTCTGGCATCAGAGCTGGGTAAAGCCACATGTCTGTATCTACCATCTGTACACACCCTTACATGATGTGGCTTCACAAGCTCACTCCTCGGTATCGGAATGAAAACGGCATGCTCCGTTCTTCTCAAGACGTCAGATTCTGACAGTTCAAGCCTTGACACTAACAGCCCAGCAGAGAGATGGGTAGCTGCTGCGAGAGAATTAGTCTTGCGCATGTACGGCAAGAAGGCTGAAAAGTGCAAGACCCTTAATGAACTTCGCTACAAACTTGCAACAACTACTGATAAACCAGCCACCCAGTTGCCCCCACCGAAGATGCATTTAAGCAGCATGATTTACGGGCCAGGTACCAGTCTCTTATCTGGTGCTATGGTCATGTTCCGAAGCCACAGCTCGATGACCCAGAGGAATGTGGCTGGTACAGTGACTCGTCTGGATTACCCCCCGTATTGTCCACTCAGGATTCAGCCCCAGCTGAAGTGAGAGACCTGACTCATGAATCCTGCCAATGCAAGGAAAGCAACTGCAAAGTTTGCGCTCAGTCTACTTGTGTTCATGCAGGGTTGAAATGCATTTAACTTAGTTGATGCGAAGACTGTCCGTATGTTCCATCCGGAGCTGTTCGTACTGCAGAAGAGTTAAACCAAATTCAGGACGATATACAAGGGTAGGAAATATGAAATTAATAGTAATTGTGCTCACTGGTACATCCTGTAATCATTTGAAGATTCAAAATTAGATTTTCAGGCTGTGGGCTGTGGCTTAAGTTCACTGAGGGGAATCAATGGGATTTTGTGGCAGACGGCTTCGATCAGCAGGTTATAGTGAAAAATCACCCATAAAGGGTTAATAGCTGCCTGGTCTGAAGGCTTTGTAAGATTACAGTCATAAAAATCTCTATGAAGATACAGATGTAACAATCCTAAATAAAAGACATTGTAAACATTGAAATTTATTCCATTCTATCCCAAAGTGTGTTTTCCTGATTGTAGCTCCCCAAACACCCAATATTCGGGGTAAGCGCATCCACATCCTTCTTAGGAGCAGTTTTCAAGAAGGTCCACCCATTCAGTCAGTAGAAAATAGGAAAAGAAGTCAATAGATGCTAAAAAACACTGAAGTTTGGGCAATAAGGGGTTAAAATGAGGACCTGAAGTGTTAATCTTGCATTTTTTTCACATTTGTGTATTCCTTCAGATTTGTCATGAATAAAAACCAGTACAATATCAGGAATTGTCACGGTTTTGCCCCTGCCGGCAGAAGGCATGAAGCCGGCGGGCACTGGGACCATGTACCCAAACACCAGAAAAAGGGACCCACACGCACAGGCTGAGTAAAAATATAAATAAAAATTTAATTAAACCAAAACCAGGGGAGCAGCGGCTACAGAGAGGACTCCATCACACACAGAATAGAAACCAGCTCTTTTATACTCTCAATAGCACCTCCACCTCTACGAGCAGCAGCTGTGGTTCGTTGAGGTGGAGGTGCAAGCAAGACGGGGGAGGGTCTCCAGGGCTGGACCATCACAGGAATGCCTTTTATTTTCTTACCCAGAACTGACTTAGGGGCATGCAGGATGAATTGTTGACATTTCCAAAGTTTTGGCAAACAGGGGGTTAATGCATACCCTTGTTCGCACTTTACATTAGTACAAACCCCATAATATGTTGACTGACATCCATCCCTTTCATTTAAAACAGGTATTGTTTTGTTCTACCGGGTGGAGGGGTATCTCCTTTAATAGGCCCTTTTTCAGGTCGGCCGCAGTACTAGTGTTGGTTTCAGTTGGTTCAAAGTTCTGCTATGTGTGATTTAAAAGATAGCCTGTCATCAACCCAAATTTTTGCAGATATTGCACTGTCTATCCATGCAGTGGCACTTAAAAATGCGCAACAATACATCAGCAATAAAAGGAACGGCTAATGCTCATTACAGCCATTGGTGACGACATCTATATAACAATGTATCGTAATATTGAATAATGAAGCTCCTAATGCCATTTACACATTTATTACCTTCAAAGAAAATCCTTTTACCTGCTGACCTCAGAACACAGCAGAACACCCCTCCCACTCCAGCATAATTTGTCTCTTCCACTCTACTTAAACAGGTGAGCTGCTGCAGTTCAGGTTTAGCAGTACCTGTTCAAAATGGTGGAGGGAGGCCAACTCCAGGTAGGCAAATGTGTGTTCTGTATTAAGTCATGGGGTTTCTCAACGACAATATTATATATTATATAATATATTATATAATATATTGTTAACTAGCACAAACTAGGCTAGTGATGTTGAAGTAGTGTATTCCCTGGACATCGATGGTTCTTAAAGTAGCATGACACATTGACTCTGGTTACATGCACACTAATATTCCATTATTATTCCAAATATAACATAAGGAATTTGACAAGGGTCATGTGAACAGCATATTGTGTTTGGATATTGGGCTTTTTTCCCCAAATGTAGCATTTTCTGATAGACATGTGGGATATGCTGACCTTATTTGGGTTTTAGGAGCATTCTTTGGACATGTATACAGTGTATTCAGAATGTGCTTCAAATGCAGTTTTTAACAAAGAAACTGCATGTACACTTGCCTGTTGACAGTCAGTCAGTACGTTTTCCAGAAACGACCCAACAGTTCGCAGGGCTGGAGAAGAGGTGCGTGCACCGAGAGACACACACATTTCTGATCAGAGGGAGAAACACACTGTTAAACATCAGGACAGACATGGAAATCCTCAGGGTTTTGGAAAGGCACAAATATCACAGTGCTGCAAATATCGATATTTGCTGCTTGAACCTTTCATTTTAAATCTTAAAAAAAAAATGTCAACAGCGAGGAGAACACACTGACTCCAGAGACACTGCCCCCAGGCTGGATTTCAATGCACAGTCATCTCGCTGTGAGGCAACAGTGCTGTCAACTGTGTCCTGAGCCGCATAAATAATCTACCTCTTGAAATAGTGCTCACTTTTTTCCAGGGGAGAAAACTGCCCCTTTCTCGAATGTTTAGCTACACTAAGGTAACGTTGCCAGCTAACTGAAGACTGTAAGCTGCTTTTACTGCATAAGCCAACCTGAAGTGATAGCTAATTGATTGTGGCTGTAGCACTGCGGCTAACGTAGCCAAGTTACTCTTGCTAATGTTTGTGTCCTAAATATGCAAGAGTGATATCAGGGGAAATTCTACAGAAGGTGTGTGAACATAAACCTCATTTGAAGCAAATACTTGTTTCTAATTTGGATGCTTGGTACAACTGTTCACAGTAACAGAACTTGCTGTCTGTAAAACCTGTATTGCAAGGGTTTGTCTCTGTAGTTATGACCGCTCGGTTACCAGCTACTGCATGTTAGTTTGCATGTCAGGCTAATTAAAAATGCTTCTGGTTTACTTATATGCAGCAATTATGATCGGTATGCTTGTGTTACCTCGGTAAGCATCAATGTGACAGTTTCATCATAAACGTTGCCTGATTGTAGCCACTACAGTTGAAGTTAAACGGAGAGGTGCTGTACGTGTCTGCCGAGTTTGGCTGCGGTTAGACCAGACATAGATTTTGCAGAGCTTGGGGTACGTTTTTTGGGTGCTTATGAAACAATCGCTTTACTTATCCATGACCAGGGTCAGCCTGATACATCTCCAATGTCTGGGCAAGCTCCCTGATACTGCCGATGAAAGCAATAGGGAAGCGCACAGGCTATTACGTGTCCAGTATAACATACAATTTCTCTGCATTGCCATCGATTGAATATTAAATTCTTTCCTGTAAAAGTGATCGATTCGCTAGCTACACATAAGCAACGGTTCACACAGACGGAATTTACAGTCTTTAAAACCTGTATTATGTTCATGACATAACCGGAGCTCTGCCTAGCTCTCACACGCTATCCATAATGCGCCCATTTTCCTCGAAGAAAAGCTAGTCATTCCAAAGCTATAAGTAATAAGGGAAATTTGCGAAAAGGCTGTTTAGCTTGGAGCTTTCGCCCCTCCGTCATATACCAGCGCAGAAGCTGTTCGTTTCTCCCCACCAAAGCTATGCACACGAACCAGCAGGTCCTAATACACACCGAAGCAGTCCATAAGCTGTTTGTCCACTTTTAGCTGCTCCGCACTGTCCATGTTTCCCTCTAAACTCAGACCCACCAGATTTCTACGGTCTCTGGTCTACACTTGGGCATGTTGACCCGTTCTACAAATGTGTCTACAAAGGGTGGATTCTAGCTTTGCCTGCATCCTAGCTCTGGAGTAGAAAAACCGCTGTATTCACCAACTGTTGCCGTAGCAAACTGTAGCCGATAGCAAATTCGTGCTTGAGCTCCCAGACTTTCGCACTGCGTCCTACACTTTCCCCGTTGCGTTTATTAGAACAAGTTAATTTCATTAGATCTATACACATGGACTGCATTAGATTGCAGAATATGCCCGTTGATTTCCGTCAGTTTCACTCTGGAGCCGGACTCAGAAAACTGCGTTCTGCTGCCTCATCCCGCCTACATACGCCCTCCACAGAGCTGGCCAGTCAGAAGAAAGTGGGCACACAGGGAGTGGGGGCCATAGCAGAAGAGCCGCCCCAATGAGGCGTTTCAGGCAGAGACTACTATGGACTACAAATGGGGTTTTTTGAGGATGGAAGTGTGAGTGAAATAAGTACCCTTTTTTAACTTTGCACGATCAGGAGTACTCTAGGGGATTCAGACAAAAAGATAAACTTGGAAAAATAATATTTTAGGTCACCTTTAAGGACAAAATTGCCTACTCAGTATGAAAACCGAAAGGGCATTGCCATTCTCTCAATTCTGATAAACATTATCAGTCCAAAAAAAAAAAAAAACATTAGTTTTAATATTTTTGTTGGTCCACCTTTAGCTTTGATAACAATGCACGTTCGTTGTGGTATTATTGCGACAATCTTATATAATGTTACAACATTTATTTCTGACCAGATTTGTGTTCATTTTTGGCCGAATACTGTACAGACGATGAGTGAGTCAAAACACTGCATTAACCCTTCTCCAGAACATCTCAAAGATTTTCAAATGGTTTAGATCTGGACACTGAAGTGGCTAATTTATCTGTGAAAATAAATCCTCGTGGTTGATAAATCATTCTTTCCCAGTTTGAGCACGATGAATCTTGGCATTGTCATCCTGGAATATGCCTGTGCCATCAAGGTTTAAAACGTCCATTGATGGGTCACTGGTCATTCAGTATGTTCGGGTGCTCTGCTGAATTCATTAAATTGCTACAGAACGGTGCTAAGCTCAGTCCTGACCAACTGAAGCAGTCCGAGATCATAATACTGTCTGCACTGTCTCAGGATCGACTTCAGAGAGCTGGAGGTGAACAGGTGGCCAAGTCTAGCTGCTGTGAGAAGATGGCGAGAGGAGCGTCAGTCCAGTCTTCGGGTGACTCAGGTACATGCATAACCCAACATGCCCATTTCAGAGACAGGAATTCAGGTATATTGCAATTCATAAATTACAATTATTTATTTATTCACAGACATCATTTTTATTTTATAAAAATATAAATACTGTTTAGCAAAGGACTCCTGGTACATGCATGACCCTATACAAACCTTGGTAAAGTACAATTGCTTCAGTACATTTATTTTATAAAATGTGACCACAGTTCAGGGTACATAATTGAACATTCAAAAGGGGGAAATATTTCCCCCCCCTGGGAAAAAAAAAAATCTAGCACCATTCCAAAAGGAAAGGGGTTTATTGTGTAACACAGAGCAGAGTCAGTAACACTCAAATCCAATCTAGAAGCTTCCATTCTGGAGTTTGCATGCCATCCTTGTGCTTGAGATTCTGCTTCAAGATTTTCTGCTAGAGAGCAGAATTTCAGGTTTCAGCGGTAAATCATCGAGCACCATCACACTACTACAGCTGTGTGTTAATGCTGGTGTGTTGTTCGTACTGTGGGATGCTGTGTTAGCCACACACCAGATGGAACAGGTCCCAGCTCTCCCAAAATGTTCCACTTGCCACTCAGTAGTTCTAAGAACATAATCCCAAAAGGATTGGGCATCATTTATGTTTTGAGCAAATAGAAGATTAGCCATCCTGTGGCTTTTGGTTAGCAGTCCTTGCCTTGCATTTCTCCTGTGGATGCCGTTATTTCTGTTGACGGAATCATGACACTAGCCTTTTATGAGGTGAGAGAGGCCTCCAATCGCTGGGAGCTCCATTAGGTTCTTTTGAGACTTCTCGAGTGACTCGTTGATGCCCTTTTGGGGGAATTTTGCTGACCAGATACTCTTGGAAGATTCAACACTGTTCAAAGTTTTTTTCATTTTGAGATGTTGGCTGTCATCATGGCTTCGTGACTGTTTCCAGACTGACAAATTTCAGTTTCATTTTAGCTTTTTTTCATATTTCTGGAAATGTTCTATTTAAGCATTGATTAGATTAATGATCAGGTCCGGATGTGTTTGGTTTAATCTAACCCAATTATCAATAAAATCTGGTGAATTGGCTGATTTAGCTACAAATGGGTAATACTTCTTCAACACAGTCCCCCTGTTGGTTAAATGTCATTTATAGGCTGCATTTTGTGTTTTATGAGTTTATATTTCGCATGAAATTTGTTTGAAGATCTGAAACTATTTATTGTGAAAAATGTAATGATTGGTCACACTGGGGCGTAGCGCTGTGGTAATCCGGCCCTGACAATCGGGAAGAAGTACTTTTTTACAGTTCCATAAATGAAGAGTCATGTTCTCTCAGGACAGAATTTTTCTCATACAGTTGTACAGTAAAGCTCATTTTGATCTAGCACAATGACTAGGTCCTTGGCTTTTCACAGATCGTACCAATGATGTTTATCTTTTTAAGAAGAATATACATCAATTAAAGGATTAAACCTTCATTTTCACTGGAATTTGATAGGATCTGATTCTGATGCTGTTGTAAGTAACCTACAATGTAATCTTAGACAGTCAGTAAGTGTATATGATAATACACAAGCCAGTAAGTTGCACATGTTGCACCAGGGCACAAGAGTGTTTGCAATTCATGATAATATGAGCAACTAAATTATGTGGACAAATATCCCCCCAAAACTACTGTGCCAATAGAACCACAATTATATAACCATATTTGTAAATATCTGGGAAACTCAGAGTTGTTGCACCATCAAACAATTTGTACTATTTCCATGCAATCTGTTGCCAACACCTAATTAAAATGCGCAGTAGTTTGTTATCTGTCTCTAGAATTCCCTTTTTCGAGATAGTAAAATACAATTGTGAGGTGGTTTTACTGGTTTGAAAACCTGACTAACTTCCCTGCCAATTTCAGAAAGCTGTGTATGTTGTGTTCCAGGGTTCTGGCCTTTGGCCAGAACAGTATTATTCATGGTTTTAACAGTTTCATGTATCAAGATTCCATAGTTCATAGTTTCATAGTTCATGCTCATAGTTCATGCCACAGTTTTAACAGTTTCTTGTATCAAGTCATAGTATTTCATTATTCATGTTTATTGTCCATGTTTTTACTTTTCCATGTTTTTGTTTTCACCAGGTCTGCCATGCCACTCCACCGCTTGTCTGCGTTCCGCCTCGTGCCTTCGTTGTTGCACATTTCTGAGCTCTGGTTGGCTTTGGTATTTCCCCTTCCTTCCATGCTGTGCTGGATTCGGGCCTCTCTAAGCTTAATTGGCAATTAACTGTTTTTAAGTTACTAACATTTACTAACACTCACTGGGTTGGTGTAATTCTTAGACAGGCACATTACTAATATTACTAATTTAGACAGGGAGTTTATTGTCATGATTCCTGCTTTACTATTTCAAGATCTTGCTGTGCTTTTCTGTTCTTAACATTCATGCTTCCAAACTGCATACTTAATTGGTACTTTAGCTGAGCACGCTCATTCTCTGAATGAGCAGGTCATGTCATCCAATCTCTGTCCATGTCTTGATCTTGCCATTCCTCTTGTTTCTCTCTCTCTCCAGGTGTTACCCCTCATGTCATGATTTTCAAGCCTTTATCTGGATGCGGTGGAAGTTGGCTGGCAGACAGTGTCTTGTTGCATGTTCTAGTTTAGCCAAGTTCTTGTTGTCAAGTTCCCTAGCATTTCTAGTTTCAAGTCTTGTCCTAGCCTCTCATCTTGTGTATATATATTTAGTCTTGTTATTTATTTTTCTTGATCTTCTTGCCTGGAGTTTCCAGTGCCTTTTGTTTTTTGTCATTTGCATTCTTTGTTTTTTAGCTCTGTGTAGCTTAACTTAGTTTGTTTTTTGCAACCCTTTGGGCCAAGTTTTTTGTTGGCCCTCGTGCCTGTTTTGTTTTGGTTTAAAATAAAATCCTCATTCCCTTTTCCCGCATCTGGTGTCAACTGATTCCATATCAGTGTAATTAACATAACATAACAAGAGTAGCAAGAACAGGCCATTTAGCCCAACTAGGCACGGCAGTTTTTTTTTTTTTTTTTTCTATTGTGAATATATCCCTTCAGATACGCAAAGACACAATGGTATCTCGCTTTAAGTCAAGCCTGCTCTTGAAAACCCCCAAGGTTTCTGCCTCAACAATATGGTCAGGCAAGCTATTCCACATCCAAATTATTCTTTGGGTGAAAAAATATTTCCTAATATCAGTGCTAAATTTACCCTTTGTCAACTTCCATTTGTGAACCCAAGTTCTACTGAAAAAACTTGGCCGAAGGAATCCAACATAATTTGCTTTCTTAACCCTTAAATGCCCCCCTGTGACAAATTTGTCACACGATTTTGGGGGTTGCCAAAACCACTGACCCCACATAAATTTTGCAACCTAGTGCCCATAGTGACATATTTAGACCATCAGTGCTGCCATCTGATGCATAAAAGTGAAACTGACACTACACTGGCTGCACCAGCTAACCTTTTCAATATGGCCCCCCCCCCATTGTGGAATCCACATGGTAGATCAGCACCCATTCATCACTGGATTAAGTAGACAAACAGGTAAGCTAATGAAAAATAAGCTATGCCTAATACTTCAGCTATATGTCAACTACCAAAACGATGGATTAAAGTTCTCTTTATTAGAGTGACATATATGTCACAAAAGTAAAATGAGGTCAAAAGTCCCCAAAAATTAAAAATTGCTATTGGGTTGTTATTAGCCCCTCCACAGGACATATTAAAAGAATACATAGATTTTTCTTTCAACTTTTACTATAGTTGGGCATTTAAGGGTTAATCCCTTTAACATATTTAAAGACCTCAGTCTGATCACCCCAGAGCCTCCTTTTCCTAAGACTAAAAAGATTAAGGATCTTCAGCCTCTTCTCATAGCTTTCATCTTTTATACCTGGAATTAGCTTGGTGGCTCTTCTCTGAACTTTTTCTAGAGCCCCTGTATCTTAAAGTATGGTCCCCAGAACTGTACACAATACTTTAGATGTGGTCTGACAAATGTGTTGTGCAAGAGAAGTATCACCTCCTTGGATTTGTACTTAAAATTTTTGGCAATGTAACCCAGCATCCGATTGACTTTTTTTAACTGCTACGGCACAATGGCCAGAGCCTGTGAGGGTTTGGTCAACAATCACTCCCAGATCTTTTTTATGTGGAGCACATTCCAGTTTTAAACCTCCCATGAAGTAATCCCATCTAATGTTTTTATTATCTACATGTACAACTTTACATTTTGCTACATTAAATTTCACTTGCCATATTTCTGCCCAATTCTGGATTCTATCCAAATCATCCTGAATCACTTTAGTGGACTCTAAGCTATTTGCCCCGCCCCCCCCAATCTAGTTTCATCTGCAAATTTAACCAATTTGCTCTCAATATTCCTATCAAGGTCATTAATGTAGATGAGGAACAGCTGGGGTCCCAACACCGATCCCTGGGGGACGCCACTCCCCACCATACCCAGCTCAGATGAGGTTCCACTGACCACCACTCTTTGTGTTCTGTCCTGTAACCAGTTTTGAATCCACCCCAGAATACCTCCTGTTCCTCCAAAGGTGCTCATTTTTAAAATGAGTCTCTTATGCAGTACTTTATCAAATGCTTTCTGAAAATCCAAGTATTTGATGTCATAAGCCCTGCTCTGATCATAAGTCTTGGTGGCCTCTTCAAAACATTTCATGTTTGTCAGGCATGACCTTCCCGTACATAAACCATGTTGGCTATCCCTCAGGATATTATTACATTCAAGAAATACTTCAAGCTCCTCTTTTATGATAGATTCCAGTATTTTGCATGCAACGCAAGTTAAACTAACTGGGCTGTAATTTCCTGGCTCGGTACGGTCCCCTTACTTATATATTGGTATTATATTGCCCTGCTTCCAATCATTTGGTATTTCTTCAGTTTCTAAAGACCGTCTGAAGATAGCTGAGAGCAGTTTAAAGATGATCTCACTAACCCCCCTGAGCACTCCAGGATATAAGCCATCAGGACCCGCCGCCTTCTCTGTCTTTAGTTTATGCAACTTGTATAATACTTCATTATCCCGAACCTCAATTTCCGCTAAATAATTTTGAGCATTGGACATGCCCTCTGGCCGAATAAACACCTGCTCAGGTGAAATTCTCAACAAAGTAAATGTTTAAGGTATCCGCAATATCCTTGTTATCATATAGCAGCGATCCATATTTATTCTTCATGCACTTAACCTGCTCTTTAACTTTCCTTTTTCTGCCACAGTACTGAAAGAAGCGCTTAGGATTAGTTTTTGCCCCCTCTGCAATTTGTCTTTCATACAGTCTTCTAGCATTCCTCAGCTCTTTTTTGACCACAGCCCGCAATTTATGGTATTCAGCCTTAGTATTCTCATTGTTATCCTTTATGTACATCTTATAAAGATTCCTCTTTTCTCTCAAACTCCTATGAATACTTTTGGTCATCTACTGAGGATTCTGCTGTTTCAGCTTACTTTTGGACACCTTTGGAATGAATTTACATTGTGAATCAAGTAAAACCCCCTTAAATCTTTCCCACATCTCAGTTACAGACTCACAGTCCAGGAGTGTCTCCCATTTTATTTCGCTTAAATGTGAGTGCATCCTGTTAAAGTTTGCTCGCCTAAAATGGAAAATTTTGTTTTCAGAAGACACCTTTTTAACTTCCCATGAAACATCAAAATTAACAGTAGAGTGATCATTAGTCCCAAGTGGCTCCAGTACGTCAACAATACTAATTCTACCAGGGTCATTACAGAGCACTAAGTCTAAAATTGCCTTCTCTCTGGTAGATTTATTAACATACTGCACCAAGAAATGATCATTTATAACATCTAGAAATTCTTCCTCCCCCCTACCCTGTCCTTTCACCATTTCCCAATCGATACCAGGATAATTTAAGTCTCCCATAATAATAGTCCCTCCTCCTCTACAAGCTTGCGTAATCCTCTTAAAAAAGAGCATTTCATTTACTGTACTGTCCAAAGCTGGTGCTCGATGGCATACTCCTATGTTTAAACCTGTCTCATGTTTGCCAATGAGCCAGATATCCTCACAAGGCAAGGAATGTTCAATTTCGGGAATTTCCTGTACATTTATGTTATACTAAGCCCTCTCCTCGCCTATTACATCTATCCTTCCTAAAGAGCTTATAACCTTCTATGTTATATTCATCTCCATCCTCTTCACTGAGCTATGTCTCTGTAATCCCAACTATGTCATAGCCCTCACTACTCATCACGACCTCAAGTTCCGGAAATTTTTTTTTTGTGCTTCTTGCATTAAATAAAAACATTTCAGGTTATTACTAATGCTCTTACCCTTCGAATTCTCATGCGGCCGCTGCTTCAGGCCCCGCACCACGCTTTGTTGCTTTAAAAATATACCATCAAACTGTTGGTAGTGAGACTTGCCCTCACTGCTATTGTTACACTGGCAGTCAGTTCAGCAGTTCTTATGCATTATCTTATATAGCAGAAGACATTTTATGGAATGTGTTTTTGTGGCGTCACAGATGACGCACTTTGTCGGGGACGACAGCTGACACATCTGGTCATTCTGTCATCCCTGCAGTCTGGATACAGTCATTTAATGGACATGAATGCGTCCAGAAACTTTTGAGACTGACCATCGTTCAACACTCAAAATGATTGATCGTTCCGAGATTCATTCGTTTGTGGCATTTGAATTGGGAATAATGTGACTTTCTTAATGTATGTTGTTATTGGACCTAACCTCGAACTTTTTATGTGCAAAATAATTTCATACATTACGTAATTCATAACCATGATCCTGGGAATTTTGTTGCATTTGGGTAATCAGAATGATGTGTTAAACCAAGAAGGGGTTTGAACTTAGACACCTGGCATTTTGCAATGCTGACCATACCTGACGGTCATTTCATCAATCAGCAAAAGGAAAAAAACAAACAAAAAAAAAACACTATCAGTTGTCAAGTTAAGCGGGGGACATGCATAAAGATAATCTGCCTGATTTTTATAACATTATCCGATGGTACTATCCTGTGGTCTGAGGTGTGTTAAGAGTGAATTTGTCCCGATAATCAGGTCCGAAACGGGTCGGGCCCGACAATCGTAAATATTAAACTGGTTAAATATTTACGACCAAAAATCTTCACATGTGTAGGGACAGGTAACAACTCCCGAGTCATGACTTTGTGAATTGTGAGGTGAAACGGAATGTAGCCAATGAAGAAGGGACCTGAACACCGTCATCCCCTCCTCTCCTGCGTCCTCTTCCATGTTGTGTCCTGTGTTTGTTGTTGCCATGTTTCTTCTTCTTCATTTTTTGTCAGATTACCTTTGATCATGCGGGATTTCTGTCTTGGAGGACTAGATTCTGGATGCGTGGTGGAACAGAATCGTTATGTGTGTGGTGTGCTGTGTTGGGATTATCGGAGCACACCACACACAGTACGATCAAAACTGTTCAGTGCCTGATTTTTTTATCTTCATGTGTGGGGTCTGTAGAAGATAAAAAAATCTCTTCAGATTTAAACAAATCCCTATGTGTGAACCCCGCCTTAGACTATGAAAACTATGAAAAATTTCTTCATTAAAAGAGGAACAAAGAACGTCACTAAAAGCTTTTCTAACAGGAAACAATGTTTTTGCTCTTCTACCAATCGGTTTCGCTAAGAGTTTGATCTACCAGCTGGTCGTGAAAAAGATGTGAAGGACTCCAAACCCCATGTGGATTGGTCGGTGATGAGTGTGACGAGAAGAACCATCGTCCAATCTGCAGCCGCAGATTTTTTTGAAGATTCTTCCTCTGAAAACCTTTTTCAGAAGGACTTGTAAAATATTTCCGTGGCAGATATATGGTCTGGAGTGTCGGGTTAGACTAGGAGTAGAGAAAGATCTTGTGCTGACGAGAATCCAGTTCAGTGAGTGTTGATATTCATGGGCAGACAGGCAGGGTAAAAAAGAAAAACGAAGCAGTGATGTTTCAGCACATGGGGTCGTCCAGAGTCGTAATCATAAGAGTGTCCAAAAAGCTAAACCCAGGAAGTAGGTGTGCTAATGCCAAATTGCAGAACAAATCAGGAATCCAAAAAGACAGAGCAGAAATCAAATGTAGGAAGTTAATTATACACTCTGGGAAAAGACAGAGTCAGAAACAAAAAGGAGAAACCAGGACTGTAACCAAAGACTCTTACGGAACTCAGAGATGAGCCAGCAAGCAAACTCACAAACTAAGAGGGGGATATGAAGGGAGAACAGAGACTCATATCAAATGGGCTTCCAGTGCGCAGGGAGGCGTGGCTATAAACAGGAAAACAATAAAATCAATGAAACGGTAAACAAAGGGAGAAGGACATGAGAGAAGGAGGCCTGAAAGCACCAAGAGGAAGCAAATAACTCATTCACAGGAAAGCTAAACTAAACAATGGACATGAAAAACTATAAATAAAGAATCATAATAATACATACAAGACAGATCCAGACACATACAAGCGTGTAAATGTGTAAATGATCAAAGGAAAACCATCAACAAACGTTTTGCATTTCAGACCATTCTTCATGCAGCGCGCCAACTGCAGGCAGTTTAAATTACAAATTTATGTCTATTGTGGGCAGGTTGAATTGTAAATCTTCATTGTAAGTGGCAGGTTAGTTTGCCTAACATTATTTATGGCACTAATAATCAATCTATTATTTTTTGTCATTTTCAACTTTAGGTTTTAAAAATTTCTCTACTGTGATATTGTATTCATACAGTCACTAGAATATTCAACTTTGTTTAACCAGGCATATCATGGGAGTTTAAGTTAATGCAGGAGTGGGGTTGTCATATGAAATTTATTCAACGAGTTTGATAACTTTCTTATGACACAACCAAGAGTATAACTAAACTGCACTGCATAATTTAATGGAGAACAAATATAATTTCTTTCGGCGTCCATTGCATGTTTGCATTGAGCAAACTCCTTCGCTAACTTAGTCCTCGTCACATCTATATTTTAAATATAGAAACTTTTTTTAAACTTTTGCTATGTTGTCGCTTAGCATCCATACCACTCTGGCTCACTAAAGCTTGCACCACATGCAACATTTACGCAACTCTTTTCATCAGTTGCATAGAGCACGCACACTCCTGTAAGATCCCTTATGAAGTACCTAGTCCTGTTGCATTTGAAGACAGTTATGTCTTGTCATTAAGTTGTCAGAAAAAATAGGTCTAAGGAATTTTGGATCTTATCAAGTTTGCTTGGGTCCCATTTCTCCTGCATCCAACAGTTAGAGGATGAGACCCTGCTGTTACCATCTGATGCCTGTTTTCTGGCCTTGACATATAGTTAACACAAGATTATCACTGTTACTTCATTCATCTGTGCGTGGTCATAATGTTTTGGCTCAGCAGTGAGCGTCATTGTTACAATGTGGATCAAAGGCAGGACACAGAGGGGGGGCGGGCACAGGCACATCCCTTTATGACAACAATCAGTCCTGGCTAGTTCTCAATCATTTTCCTTTATTGAGGTATTTTCTAATCACAATAACAGGCAATTGCAGACACAGTTTCTGTCCATATGCAATCTAACAGCCATGAATTTATGGGCTAAATTCTGACCGAATTCTCCTGGCCTTGTATAAGCGGTTGCATAACCCCCTTTCATTCTTTCACAGTCGCTGTTTGTCATCCCTTCTTTTTTCCCATACAAGTCCATGGACAGAAGGTTTGCACACTCTATAGGATTAGAGTGGAGAGAGGCAAAAAAATGACACAGATAAAAAAATTGAAATCGCTCCCCCGGCTACAATTTCCAACGTACACACACAAATTCTACATCAAAATGTAGGAAAGTTTGTGCAGGCCTGAAAAATGTCATGTTAGAAGAAAACAGACAAAGGGTTCAGGCTCTTGGCGACAGGAGTGCCGACCAACTGCCCCATGGACAGCCATTATAACAGGAGCAGAAAGTTTGGGAAGAGAGCTGACAAACTCCTGTTTTTTAAATCGCCACCCTGACCACATACTGTACTGTACAAGAATAAAAATACATGGGGACGATCAGCAGAGTCTCCTCTCACTCACGGTATTTTTGTTTTTACTGTAGGACCTACGGTCTGCCAGAAAATGGTAGTAGTTCAGACAGTGTCACTGAAAATTTTTTTGCCTTACTTCCTATCTCACAGGTGCTGTGAGACAGCAAGCACACTGGGGTGCTGCTGCCTCTATAGAGACACGCACACACATAGAGAAGCTGCTGCGTCAGACTCACACACACACACACACCTGCCTGTGTTTCTCACTAATAAAAATACAGCGATTTAAACAGTTAAACATGTCAGATGATACCTGTGTGTGTGTGTGTGTGAGTGTGTGTGAGAGAGAGACAGAGAGAGACAGAGACAGAGAGAGAGAGAGAGAGAGACTGCATCTGCATCCTTAGCGTCAACATTTCAGAAAGCACACTGTCGAGGTTCGTCCTGACAAAACGCAGTTCTTGTTATTTATATACTGTTCTGCACACCTAAATGAACAAAGGTCAATTTCAGTATTAATAAAAAAAAAATAAGATGAGAAAAAGAAAAATATCACCTTAGTAATGCTACACTTAAATTTTCTTCACATGAGTGATTATTTGTGATTTTTGTGACACTCAAAGCTAGTTTTCTGGTTTGGTGTCCCATTTTTGGAATTCAATAGCTGGCCACATCAAAGCTTCAAATACTACTGGCTCTTAACTCAGCTCTCTTGAAACACATCAGTGCCACTCTTGAAAAATAACCAAAGCATTAGTATAATTGAGATTTATATTTTTCTTTGCTCCTAACATTCACTTCACTGCATATTGTGTTAAAGCCACAGCAGAGCAGATGGAACAAGGGGTCAGCCTGATGACCGGATCCTTCCATCCAAACAAGGGCTCTGAGGTGCGGAAGAATCACCCCCAGAAGGCCAGGGGCCAGTGGGCCAACAAGGCGGAGTACCTGCTGTCTGTGTTGGGTCATATTGTTGGGCTGGGGAATATCTGGAGGTTCCCTTACCTGTGCTACAGAAATGGTGGAGGTGAGCAGACGCTGCCCTCGCAGGAGGGAGAGCTGATTATGCGGCATTAGAATATCTCTGGGGAGCATTTGAGGTTAGTTTTGTGCTTGGCACACATGAGGGTCACTCAAAACTCATATTTCTATATTTTCCCCTACTTTTCCTCCCGAGTGCTCTGACTGGCTCCTCCATCCGCTGAGGAGACAAGGATAGAAGGAGGGAAGTGTAGTAAAGATGGGACTGTGGTCACAAAGGAAGGGAATTTGCCTGATAAAATTCAGTTGCTTCAACAATGTGGGGGGTTTTCTGGTCATACTGGGAATTGTTTGTTTCTTGTTTGAAAATCTTTTATTTTGTGGAGTTTTGTGGAATCACATTAATGATTTGCGACTGGACTGCCTCTGCCAGGAAGCTTAAACCAGGGTCGGGTCAGAGCCTCTGCTAGAGTAATCACTCAATCCAGGCCTCAATGTCAGTACAGAAATGGTTTACCAGGTACAGTGTTAAGGTTTTACTGCAGCCACCCCAGTTTCCTGCGATAAAGCCAAGAGAAACCTGTCAGACAAGCCTGAAGAACCGAGGCCATAAACTTGGAGAGAAGAATTTCAAGGATACGAAGAGATTCAACATGGAGGAATCCTCCCCAGAACTCTCGCCATGTTTCCCCCACTGTCATTACACACCAGCGGAACAGACCGAGCTGTTATTTTGGCAAGCGGTGGCAGGCAAAACATTAAATGAGAGGATCCATTACTCCGGACACATATATTTCAAGAGGAAATGTCAAGATGATAAACAATGACATTAATTAAAAACCGTCATTTGTTCATATTTACAAGTGTGCCATTTTTAGTTGAGGACACTAGATGGCGTACAGGGAAAGGGTGGGCAGGCTGCAGGGGACTGTGGTGGGAGTTTCTGCAGTGGTGGGTAAAGGCTGTATTCTTCCCCACAGGTGTGTTTCTTGTACCTTTTCTGCTTTTTCTCATGGTTCTGGTCATCCCCCTCTTCCTGTTGGAGACGTCTATGGGCCAGTACACCAGCCTCGGGGGCGTAATGGCCTGGAGAAATTTTTGCCCTCTTTTTGGAGGTAAGATAAGACGTTTTATTTAACAGTTTATGAGGCAGGGGTAATAAAGAGTCCGAAAAGACACATTTGGGGTCTGTTTTTTTCCTGGTGCAAAATGGCGCTAAGAGCAACTATCTTTGGTAGTTTTAGACCTTTAAGACTGACAGAGTAGCCATTTTCTTGTCCAGAGCTCAAGTTGTATAAATAGCTAATGTGCCTGCACCAATCTGAGCGCTCATGGCCGTGTTGGTCCTAAAATAAGGATTTAAGGCCTTTCGAATTGTTGGCTAATTGCTTTCTTGAGGCAGTGGAATGCAGTTGCACGACTGACTAACAAAAACCTGATCTAAAGTCAAGGGTGAATAGTTTACGGCTACTTTAAGGATGAATTGTTAAAATGTGATGTGAGCACACAACACACCGACTCCACTCCGTATGGACATTTTGGAGATCAGTGATAAGATTTTTATTGCCCACTTTCAGAAATGTAAACCCCGTTGCGTGCTGATGTGTTATTCCATGACAGCACAGGAGGAGTTAGAGAACCGCTGCTGTAATTTAGTAAAAGGGTCCTTGTAGCCGCTGTCTGTCCCAAGCTTAGACGTGTTTGATGGCAGGATAAAGAAATATACAACCAAGTATTTTTCTTCTCTGTTTCTTGTGTTCTTGTGTGAAACAAAAAAAAAAAAAATGGACATCTGCAGGGTTTTCCTCTTTTCACATGGGCAAATGCAACTGGGAGTAAACAAAACCAGATAACAACTTGTTTTTCACTTTTACTGTCAAATTGATATCATTTGCCTCTATTGCATCAAGAAGAATTATCACTGGCCGTGACTGCAAGAGCACAGATTGATTGGCTTATTATAAGCAGCACAAGTGAAGGGCAGCGGTTTTCTAATTTTGGTTTAATTTCTTGTCCAACTGTCGATCTGAAGACGAAAACGAGACAAGTATGTGGATTTTGGGTAAAACGAAATAGAACCTTTAATATTTGTTCATCCTGTCATCAAACGAGTATAACATCATTCCAAAGGGAGGGCACACGGACCGCTTCAGCTCTGTAGGTCTAGTTCTTCTGCGTAGAAGCGTGTTTATCTCCTACTTGACAAATTTGCTGTGATAATAGGGCAGGTGCGGCGCAGCACGCTTCAGACTGTGTGCTTCGATTGTTGAACCGCAGCCCAGTGCCTGCAGCTGTACTTCGTCCTGCATCCTTCTGGAGTAGGACGCCCTGAGGCCGGTACTTTGAAATATTGTTCAGGGGTAATAAAGTAAATTCAGGTTAAATTGTGGATTTTCAGGGTATTGACGGTGGTTCACTTTTTAGCGGGTACATTATGCCACATACTTCACAATTTGCAGCGTATAAAAAAAAAAAAAAAAAAAAAAAAAACGTAAAAATGAAGGTTTTTTTTTCTCCTCTATCCCGCCACCCCCCCACTTTGGAGGACAACTTTATTCATTCAATCAGTTATATAATTAAGTATGAATCCTCCTGCCATCACCGGACAAAACCCACACAGACACACACACAAAAAAAAAAAAACATAAAAAATAAATAAAATGCAATACAATAAGGATTACATTCACAGAGTTTTATATCTTTGGCATTTGTAACTATTAGCTCATCCATTCCATCTCTTTGTTATTCCCAACCTTCAGCCTCCCGAATTTGATCCCATCTTTTGGCATAAATTACAAGACCCGTCTCACAGGCCATCGCACACTCAATTCTACTGTAATACATGACAAAATTCTTCAATCTCTCAAGTCTTAACTCCCCAACAGATGTCAACCTGAAAATAAATATTTTTGCAGGATATACAATTATATTACATATTTGTTGTTCTTCTTTTGTTACATCACCCAGTAATACCTTAAATAAATCTAGTTGTATACTATTATACTGAGATATCCAATTTTGCACCTTTATCCAAAAAAGGGCTGTTACAGGACAGTACCAAAAGAAATGGACTACTGACTCCGCTTCCTCTTGACAGAATCGACAGAGGGGTGACGGCTCAATTCCCCAGATATTTAGCATCTTTTTTGTTGCTAGAAACTTATATATTAGCTTATATTGAAAATATCTTAGCTTCGGATCAAGTGATGTATTGTGAAGAATTTTGGAGACTTTATTCCATGGAACTGGTGTGTCTAACAAATTTTCCCAACTGTCTAGAATTCTATATGGTGTCGCAACTAAATTCTTTATTCTTAAGTAAAATTTGTATATATGTTTATTAATCTTTATTTTCTTTAACCATTGTACCATGTTCATTTGACGCAGACAGACTAAATGTCCTCCTGGTCTTTTAATAATTTTTGATTTCCAAGTATTTGATAAAGCTCCAATAAGTTGATTATATTGTTGCAGTGTGCAGACAGTTCCATAAAAACTAGTTAATTGTCTGTAGGACATAATTTTATTTTCCTCATTCACTATATCCTTTAAAAAAATAATTCCATTATCGAACATGCGTTTCCAGAAAATCATTCTTCTATCAACAAGTATATTGGAATTTAACCATATTATTTGTTGTAGAACTTGTTCTGTATTTTCTGGTGGATGAAACTGAAATTGTAACCAACTCTGTAGAGCTTCTTCCAGAAAGATGGAGACACTGAAAAACATGTCAGTAATTAACTCGATATGCACAGGTTTAATCTGCAGGAATGGGAAGAATCCTTTTTCAAACATAGGATGGACACTTTTAAGAAATTTACTAGAAAACCAGTTTGAATTGAAATAGAATTTTGGAATAAGGGAGGCCTTCAGTGAAAGATTTAAAGCTTTTAAATTTAATAATTTTAGGCCACCAGATACATAATCATTGTAGAGATACACACGTTTAATTTTATCAGGTTTGTCATTGTTTGTCATTCCATATAAATTTAAATATCTTCTGTTCATAAATTTTGAAAAATGATTCTTTAGGAGTTGGTAATGCCATGAATAAATATGTAAACTGGGATACAATTAATGAATTAATCAGAGTTATTTGGCCATAAATGGCCAAATATTTCCCTCTCCGTGGGAGCAGAATTCATTCAATTTTACTCAGTTGATTATTGAAGTTAACCGTTGAAGTTTCACTAATATTTTCTGGAATGTGCATATCGAGAACATTGACCCGTCCATCTGTCCAGTGAATTGGTAGATTGCATGGATGAGTGAAATTTTTATTTTTCGGGGAACCAAGTCTCAATATTTGACATTTTTTGTAATTTGGGTTCAGCCCAGAAAATGAATGTTAAAAAAAAACTAAAAAAATCATGACATAATCGTTGGACTTTGCAGGTGTTGGCTTTGCGACTCATATGGTGATCATTCATGGAACGGTGACCTACGTCACAGTCCTGGGCTGGGCTCTGTTCTACCTGGTGAAAAGCTTCAATTCGCCATTTCCCTGGTCCCACTGTAACAACACCTGGAATACAGGTACAACAAACACAGCACCCAGAATACAGCTCAGTTTACATCTGACAACAAGCAGACCAACATACTGGCAATACTTGGCGCAAAAAAGAAAATGCCTTAGATGTGGCCATTAGGTGAAGTGAATAACAAATGAAATGCAGACTGTCATTGAAAATTGAGAGATTTCAGTTACTGAGTCTCATGGAGAGACTTGAGTTCTGCCTGTGAAATTCATATAGAACTTGGCCCTCGGTTCTGACATTGATGCCTGTGATTGTTTGATCATCTATCTGGTAGAAAACTGTTTTGAATTTGAGGGACACAACCTGTCAATGGATGCATCTGCCCGGCCAGAAAACGCCACGTCCTCTGTCACAGAATTCTGGGAGTAAGCCTGGCTGTTCGCTCCATCCTCCTTGGATTTGGTACATGCATGAATGACAAAAATATCACTTTACACGATGGATTGTACACCTGGCTCACATTATACTGCTGTTAGCTTTCAGTAAACAGGTGATGTACTCATTAAATGCCGTGCAGTGTATTGCTATGATGTAGTGAGAAGGCTGACTCCGTCGAGTGTGGGTTTGTGTACAGGAGGGAGGTATTACAGCTCTCCGATAGGATGGAGGATATTAGTCCCGTCAACTGGAGACTGGCACTGTGTATGCTGGGGATCTGGATCGTCTGCTACTTCTCCTGCTGGAAGGGAGTGAGGTCCACGGGGAAGGTAATCAGTCAGCGCATCATACTGAGGGCCCGAAAACTTTTCATAACTAATAATAACTTTTTTAATTATTAATTTGAGTTTATTCTCACATCCAGTGTAAACTTTGTGTTAGGGAGCTATAGTGTGTGGACCTCTGCCTATTTTATTTTCCTTCTGTCATTGTTCAGCACCTGTTCTTAAATTTAATTGGACATGAGCATCTTGCACATGTTTTTGACACCTCCGTGTTGGGAAATTATTATTTGAAATTTTAGAGCCATATGTGCCTTAAGTTAACTGTGATTCCACCACCCACAGCAAAAACAAAGCTCTTTCTTTCTCTCTCTCTCCCTCTCTCTCTCTCTCTTTCTCTCAGGTAGTGTACTTCACTGCTACTTTCCCATACGTTACGCTCCTGGTTCTGTTGATTCGTGGGGTCACTCTCCCTGGCGCCAGTGAAGGGATCATTTATTACCTGAAACCGGACCATACCCGCTTGGCTGACCCGCAGGTACTGCAGGCTCAAGAAGACTGACCATGACTGACAGAGGTGGTGAGGCATGAGCTTCAGTCAATGATTAACTCTCATATACCCAACCCTGACACTGTATGATTCTGAAATACCAGTGAAGTAACTCTTTACCCTCATATTATTTTTGGGTTCAGTTTGACCCGACTCAATGTTCACCATCTCCACAAACATGGTTAACATGCTTTTTCAGCTAGATTTTTTTTTCATAACTTTATGGGTAAAACATTAAATTGACAAAAATAATATTATATTCCCTGTACACGTGTTGTAAGCATTGGTGTCGTGGGATCATTTTTACCCCAGGATCCATTATCATACAAAATCATCAATTTGATTTTTTTTTTTTTTTTTTTTTTTGAAGTGTCGCCTCGTACTGAGGGCGTGTTCAAGTTAATTTCTCACTTATTATACATCTGGTCTCATTCTGCCATAATCATGTAAAGTCGATGCTCGATGTATAAGGGGAGGATGGGGGAGTCACGCTATATTTACTTGGCCATTACAGCGGTCAGTAGACAGGCATGACTGAGCTGAGAGGAGATTGGGTGACACTTTCAGTTACAAACATCTACTTTTTCACTGCAGGTATCAAACTGCCCTCAAACCAAATACGGTTTATTCATTTAAACATAAGACACGGAATAACACTGACTGAGCTGTAGAGCAGAGCACAGAGCAGGGAAGGTTTGCTGCCTCAATGTAAACTCCATTCAGCTCATGTGACACTGGTGCGTCTCTCCATGATCCAGGTGTGGGTCGATGCCGCCACACAGATCCTCTTCTCCTCTGGTGTCTGCATGGGGTCCCTCACTGGTCTGGGAAGCTACAACAGATTTAAGAACGATTGCTTAAAGTGAGTGATTGATGCAGGCGTGCTGACACCCCCACTGGCAGCACATCTGCAGACGATGCTACATGCAGTGACATCTGGACACTGTTCCTGTAAACACAGGAGTCGCACTGTGTGACATCACAGAGGGTCTCTCATGCAAAGCTTCCCCAGGTGTTGCCCTCACAATTAGCTGGGGAGAAAAACCCTGCGTATGTTCATCAGTATGAGAATAGTAAACGTAACCAATTATACATTTCAATTTCTGTTAGTTTTAAAGATAAGGGACTTCAAAAATCAGCCCTCTACCAGTCTTGAGTGCCAATTTTGCCAAGTTTAGGAGTTTATGACTCAGTAATAGAGCCGTTTGGGAACTTCAATCGTCCTCGGAAGTCTTCTATTTTGAATAATAGTTGATGAGGTGCTTTTTGATTGACTGACACAGTTTCTCTTTGCGGCAGGGACTGTTTTACCCTGTGTCTTCTGAACAGCTTCACCAGTTTTGTGGCTGGTTTTGCTGTTTTTGCCGTTCTGGGCTTCATGGCGCATGAACAGGGCACTGACATCTCAGAGGTGGCACAGTCAGGTGAGCAACATTTCACAGAGGCTGTTACAGCTCCTAAACCCCTTTCTGCAGATGTAGATGCTCGCATCACACACATTACAGCAGTATGAGGCACTAATGCATGAAGAGAAACATTTAACTGGACAGCAGTAAAATGATAGAGCAGCAATGGAGGAGTGCCTGTGTGTTATTGGACAGCCGTGAACAGGTGATCTAGCTCAGTTGATGGCTGTGGACAGTAATGGCAGGGGAAATAATGAGTGAAAGTGTAAGAGAGATGTCAATAGGCGCATACAAATGGAAATCATGAAAAGGAAGGTCTTACTGGATGAATTTTCACTCAGCTTCATTTCAGTCAGGGGAGACAAAGTGAATGAAGAAAATATAATTATTATATCCCCGAACGCCGAACATTATATTATGTTTTTGGTCCGACCGCCGCCGCGCCGCCCTATGTGTTAATGCGATAACTTCAGGAATATTTCAATTAGAAATTTCATGTTTTGCATATAAATATGTATCATAGAGAGGAAGAACTGATTTGATTTTGGACAATTTACGATTTCTAGATTGGCCACTAGGGGCCAAAAACTGAAAAATCACTGTTTTTATCATATCTCTGGATATATTTGTCCGATTGACCTCAAATCAAGTGCAAATGAAAGATCATGACCTGAGGATGTGTCCCACAATGACATTATACCTGTTTGGTTCAAAATTTTGACACAAGGTGGAGCTTTGTCACATAAAATTCACCATTTTAGCCATATCTTTGGAACCATTTGTCCAATTGACCTGAAATTAAGTTCAAATGAAAGTCTATTCAAGGTTTATTCAAGGATTGGCGAATTGGAGGATTGGGGGCGTTCGGGGATATAGCCCAAGCCGTCGCCTCCGACAGCATAAGCCTAGTTTATTATACAGATGTAGTGACAGAATTGTTGTACTAAGTTTTTAGCCCTGATCAATCAATCAATAAGAGCCAGCAAAGGCTTGCAATCTGTGGAGATCTAAGTGCAATGTATTGGCTTGAGGACTGCAAGGGCCTGAATGCAAATAATAGCCTTCGCTAGCAATGGCTACTGTAGCAAAGCCAGTAAGATGGGTTGGGTTGGGCCCAGAGGGATTGTTAGATGCATGAAATGTTAGGAGTCACATTTCACGGTGTGTAATGAGATGATAAATTAGCTTTACCTTTAGTCAACAGTTGTCTAAACCTTATGCGTGGAAGGAACACTCTGCCAAAGGATCGGCTTGATTTATTTCCTGTTAAACTATTTTCTTCGAAAAGGAATGTAGTTAATTGATGAAGTCAAAGGTGAGAGTTGCTGCTCTTTTGTAACGACCTTTGATGCAGTAAGTAAGTCTGCAGACTTTCTTGGATATGCTCAAGTTTTTTTTTCCTTTATTCATTTTTACATTTTTCCCAAGAACTCGAGGGGTGAGGCTGGACCAATCATTTCTCAGCCGAGATGGGTAATGCCCAGATAATTCAGAAGGCATCTTGATTTTGATAGTGCGGAGCTAGACCTGGCAAACAGAAACTAGGCACGGAGGCTGGACTCAAATTCAGAAAAACACATCGGTGTCCTTGGTATGAACACTAGCTAGTGCAAATGCATAGAGAAGGCAAGTCCAAGATATAAAATTATTACTGAGCCCAATTATTTTGAGTACTGCCAAAAGGTACCCCACTCCGCTTGAGTGAACACCTTTCCTGCGTCCAAAAAAATGACTAATTCTGGAGTTACTGAAGAATGTTTTGAAATGAGCAATTTCAATAGTGTGCACATATTAAAAACAAAGTTGTCATCCTTAATAGAACCTGTTTGCTCCTCAGATATTAAACTTTGGATTTATGTTTGGAGATGCTTAGCTAGTCGGAATCTTGGCTTTGGGACAAATATTCAAAAACAGAAGAAATTGAGAGAGGGGCAAATACTTCTTCACAGCTCTTCATACATTTCAGGTTGCGGAGGAAAAAATGTAGAAAATTCCCTTTCTGTCCTCAAAAGCAAAGAGGGCTTCACGTTGGGAGCACATCACCTCATCTCTCTTAATGTTTGAGTTTGGAAACGATCAAATGAATATCTACAAGACCCTTAAAAGGGAAACTTACTTCTTCCTCCAAACTGAACAGTAAGAGTCTCTTAAGGACACAGAATAGAAACTGCTTACTGGATGTAGGAAGAGGAAGAGGAATGTTGCTCACGTGCAGCTCCAGTGCTAAGATCAAACCTGTGTTTGTGTCAGTAACTGGTCATGTGGTGATTTCTGTCTCAGGACCTGGTCTGGCCTTCATCGTGTTTCCACGAGCCATCGCCATGATGCCCTTACCGCAGCTCTGGGGCGTCTGCTTCTTCCTCATGATCATCCTACTGGGACTCGACTCTCAGGTCCACACTCACACACGCATGCACTCACACACACGCACGCACCCACACATGCACGCATGCACACGCACACACGCACGCGCACACGCATGCACTCACACGCACGCACACACACACACATGCACGCACACACGCACACACACACATGCACGCACACACGCACGCACACACTCACAGACGCACACGCACGCGCACACACACATGCACGTATGCACACGCACGCACGCACACACACGCACGTGCGCACGCACCCGCACACACACACACACACACTCTGTTTCTACATCCCCATGTTCACACACAGTATGGCAGATGAATAATTGAAAGGTGGAAACCCTCCCTCTACTTATTTTCAGACTCAATTCTATGATTCATTTAATTATTAACTCCTAAGTTACTCAACAAAATCATTGCCTGTTCTGTTTAATTATAGTTGTAATTAATGTATTTGTGTTTGTATAGCGTAGTTGTGCTTGTATTATAAACATTATTCACGGATGCATGTAGACCCCGTCCTTCTCTGCATGCACATTTGGAGCAACGGCAGAAATCTGCAATGCAAATAATTTTTTAAAAATCTTTAACCTTAAGTCTTGTTTATTTCCAGCGCTTTGGATATAAAACACTCTGGTGTCTCATAACAGACAGAAATGTGTTTCTTCTTTGTTATGATTAAATCAGAATTTTCCCAATTATATTTATCATAAAATTAGTCCAAATGCCAAAAAGCAGTTTTTTTTACTTTTCAGCTGGTTTTTCAGGTATTTGGCAATGTTGTTTAAAATAAAAAAAATAAAAAAAACAGTTTAAAGGATTTTGTCCTGGGTGAGCATGTGTCGTAAACTTGGAAAAAATTGACACATTTTTTTGAGTTCATACAGGGTGGTATTTGCTTGTTCAATGTCATATTGTAGTTAATCATATCTGTTTTTTTCCAAAAATGAATTACCGACTTTACAGCAGGATTGATACTATATTTTATTTATTTATTTATTTATTTTTTAAATATCCATTCTGCTGGCACAAACTTTGGGAAGCCAAAATGTACAAAAAAAATTGTGAGTATTCCAAGGTATCACATTCTCAGTAATACTGCAAGAGATTAAAGTCACATGCGAAAGTTAAGATTGTGGAAAGCTGAACAATCTCTCTCATGACTGCTGATCCTTAGCCAAGACATCAGGGCCCCTCTGAGGACAGTTTTTTACCCCACAAACTCTTTCTGATCACCCCCTCTTCCTCTCTCCGTCCCTCAGTTTGCAAGTTTTGAGTCCTTGATGGCATCTCTGTCGGATGTCTTCCCAACAATCCTGATGGGATATCGCCGAGAGCTGGTACTCCTGCTGCTCTGTGTCATTAGCTTCCTGCTGAGCCTGATCATGATCACTCCAGTAAATCACACTGCCCTTTCTACACTGCACCTCTCTCCATGTCTGTATTATACTTTAACCAATTGAGCTACGCCAGTATCATCAGGTCACTGAGCTCTATACTGTATATGAACATTTCTGAGATTCAAACTTACCACTGCCTGCATTTAGAAATGAATGGCAACAAAGGCCACCTGACCTCTGACCTCACAGTTTCTGTATGAGATGAGGACAAGCCAGACCAAAAGCCCTCCTATCCGAGCCTTGGACATCACTGCACGTCCAGCTGCACGTTACCTATTATCTCTGCTGCTTGTCTGCACAGACTCAGTCCTGATAGCAGACTGTCACGCACATCTCCCGTGAGAAACCATCTTTTTTTTAACTTAACATTAATGGAAGACAGTTATTCTTGGTTCACATCACAGACACTTGATCACTTTTTTGTTTGGCATTTTTAGCAGGATCTATGACAGAACAGAATAGTGTCAAAGTACTCGCACTTGTCCAGACCAAACCAATGTTCCCAAACCTTTTGATTCCAATCGTGCCGTTCCACACCGACTCAGCGCCACACACTAATCAGGGTCGTTCGCAAACACTCAGAACCAGGTGTGTTCCTGGTTGGTTGGTCATGAAAGCCTGAGCCCACACCAGCGTAAGAGTCTGTACCCCTGGTCTGCAGAAACGGGGAGAGTGAGAGAGGAGTGAGGGGTGAGGTGTCCAACAATATCAGAGGCTTAATTTGAGCCCACAACATGGAAGCTACTAGCAAGCCTATGGATGTTGCTGTAAAGTCCTCACCACGGAGACGCCAGCAGACTATTAATTAATGAAGTTTTCCTTGTTGTGGTTCTCACTCGCTGTCTCCCAGGGAGGTTTCTATATGTTCCAGATCTACGATTACTATGTGTACAATGGGCCTGGACTTCTGATGCTGACTCTACTCGCCAGCATGTCTGTCGGCTGGATGTACGGTGAGTTCTTTCGAAATCCCAAGACTGCCAGGCGATCACCTTCTGCCTTATGATGAAATTGTTTTCTCTCATGACTGTCATGTTGGGGGAATAGTTGTGTGAATTTAGTGATAAAAGTCACATTTGATTTGTGACCGATTTGCACACTGTGGGGGGCGCAATCCCACGTTAGCTCTCACATCATGGATTCTGGACTCCGACCTCTACCCTCCTACAACCCTGAGGAGAAAGGGTTTGATGGTGTTAGAGGCTGAATTAGTGCTGTAACTGGAGGGACAGTTGATCATGAATTTACTTTTATACTTCCCATCTCATTCTCCTGGGGTGCAAAGTTGAAGAATGTATTTGGGTTTTTTTTTGGTTTTCAGGTGCAGAGCGATACTGTGACGTCCTACAGAGCATGATTGGATATCGGCCCAATGTTATCTTCAAGTTATGTTGGCGCTACCTGACTCCAGCCTTGTGTATCGTAAGTTTTCCTTGAACTTTTCAATGTCTGTGACAGAGCTGTGGCTCAACCAGGGAGGATCGCAGTTCTACAGCGAATGTGGAAGCTGCCACGATGTGTTTAAGATACAAGAGCTAAACTGGATGGAGAACTACACAATGTTTTATTTAAAGGAATTGAAGACAACAAGGGCAAAATATATATAGATGTGAGGACTGCACAGAACAAAGATGTATGGGTTTGATGCGTTTGTTTCCAAAACAGATGGGTATTTGGTTTTAAAGAAATATTCTATGCTCAAAATGATAAAATGTTTGATTTACACTAAACACGATGGCTACTATCCCATAAAACTTCAAGTAATTTCTAAATATTTTCTAAGATTAAAGGCCAATTCAGTGATCAGTGAATGGAAGGTGACAATAATGTTCGGGTCAAATTTGACCCGTTTTGACATTTGACAGCGGTAAACATTTGCTGAATGTTATTCTTTTAGCCTGAAATTTGATGACTTTTCCTAAAGTGACCAAAAAACAAACAAACAAAAAAAAACATTTAAAAATGTTATATTTTTGTTCAGGTGCTTCAAGTTTTTGTCCACTGAGGCTGTTCCGGGTCAAATTTTACCTGTATCTATTTAGATGGATTTTATATCCACTATTTTGGGTCAAATCGAGGACAGTGCTGGTTTTAGGGAATTTTGAAACTGTCCAACTGGACATTCGATGCCTGTGTGTATATTGGACAGTGGTGACACAGTTCGAGGGGGACCTTGACACTGTCAGGGCTGTTTGTGGTCCCACCACATTTCCCAGGTTCCCGCAGAGACAGGCACCTGCTGGCCTTTGAAGTGTTGTGGGGGAATCTCGAAACAGTGAAACACCATAGGAGTGATCAGATATGATACACATAAGGAACAGAAGTCACACAGAGGTCAGAGGGTGCCTTGACACAGAATTGCATCTGCAAGCCCTTGCAATGTGACAAAATAATGTAAAAATAAACAGATTAATATCATTGGGGATGGGAGGGTCACAATGACAAGTCACACAAGAAGCCGACACAAGTGGACACAAGTGAAGGTGATGCAATTTCTGCTCTGGAAAAAAGGACCGTAAAACTCAGACAACCTGCTGCAGATGTGGGGAATCCATCTGCAGGTCCCACACATGCATGGTCCCCTGCCACTGCTTTCAGCGCACAGACTAGTTTACTAATCCTTATTTACTCTCCATGCTCTCTGAAACATCACTCAAGCATTAATCATCCATTTACTAATGTCAAATGGGATATTTTTACAGTCAAAATAGATCTGCACTTCAAAATTTAATACAGATATTTATTATGAAGAAATTGTTTGGCTGGGAAGATACTGTAAGGGCATCAAATATAAACAGTATGTAAGGGCTAAGTAAGTCTATCATTTCCAGACTGTTGTGAAAAAAGTGCATCTAATGTATGTATAACAATATTTGACGGTATCAACCACTTGGCGCTCGGAGCCATGTTTACTCACGAACAATCGCCCGGCTTGAGTCCCGGATCCGTCTATGAACTTGCTCATGCGAGTGGTGTTTAACAAGGCAGCAGTAAGTGCTGCCGTGAGCGCTGGCCCAGATTATTTTCACTGATGGTCGTTGGCGTAATGGGTGATAAGGACTATGCTGTTTAGCATCTAAACCATCCAGACACTGACTTGAGTTCATGCAACGTATGATAAGGCTGCAATCAGTTACGCTACATACATCTTTTAGGGGAGAGCCGGTGCAAAAGTAACGTGGGACGAAAGTAATACGGCAATTTACTCACAGCCTTTGATGCGTCAAATTAGGTCAGCGCGTGCAGCTCGCGACACTCTCCAGACCTGGGAAAAATCTTGAGGTTTCGTCGCTCCCTTGAAACGAGACCAGGAGGACCATATTCCACAGTGGTGAGTAAATTCGGACAAATAGTAAACTATTTTGATTTAAAGACTGTCTTTATCACTCCATGTGTCACATTTATGATGGAATGATAGGTCATTTAGTTTTGTAACATATCCTGAAGTTTGAAATGTCAGACTTTTTCCACTTTAGAAGCAATCCTGGTTCAAATGTCAGGAGTCACTGTCGGGGCGGAAGTAGCAACGGTTACGTTTGTTCCTCTGCTAATGCGGCCACATTTTGTGTTTTAAAGCTCATTAAAAATGTGTGTGTTATATTTTACCGGCAGAAAGTTCCAAGAGTTAGGGTCAGAACTACCCAGAGAGGAACGGTTGACCCAGAGGTTTATGCAAGGGCCTTTTTTGATGTCCGAAGAGGCGATGGTATTAGGACGGCAGCAGAGGTGTGTGGCGTTTGTCATGTGACCCTGTTCAGGCACTGCAAGAGGAGGACAGAGGCAGGAGGGCAACAGACCAGGGCCCCGGGGTACAGGGCTCACAACAGAGTCTTCACAGAAGAACAGGAGAAGAGACTGCAGCAGACCAGGGCCCCGGGGTACAGGGCTCACAACAGAGTCTTCACAGAAGAACAGGAGAAGAGACTGCAGCAGACCAGGGCCCCGGGGTACAGGGCTCACAACAGAGTCTTCACAGAGGAACAGGAGAAGAGACTGCAGCAGACCAGGGCCCCGGGGTACAGGGCTCACAACAGAGTCTTCACAGAGGAACAGGAGAAGAGACTGCAGCAGACCAGGGCCCCGGGGTACAGGGCTCACAACAGAGTCTTCACAGAGGAACAGGAGAAGAGACTGCAGCAGACCAGGGCCCCGGGGTACAGGGCTCACAACAGAGTCTTCACAGAAGAACAGGAGAAGAGACTGCAGCAGACCAGGGCCCCAGGGTACAGGGGTCACAACAGAGTCTTCACAGAGGAACAGGAGAAGAGACTGCAGCAGATCAGGGCCCCGGGGTACAGGGCTCACAACAGAGTCTTCACAGAAGAACAGGAGAAGAGACTGCAGCAGACCAGGGCCCCGGGGTACAGGGCTCACAACAGAGTCTTCACAGAAGACCAGGAGAAGAGACTGCAGCAGATCAGGGCCCCGGGGTACAGGGCTCACAACAGAGTCTTCACAGAAGAACAGGAGAAGAGACTGCAGCAGACCAGGGCCCCGGGGTACAGGGCTCCCAACAGAGTCTTCACAGAAGAACAGGAGAGGAGACTGCAGCAGATCAGGGCCCCGGGGTACAGGGCTCACAACAGAGTCTTCACAGAAGAACAGGAGAAGAGACTGCAGCAGACCAGGGCCCCGGGGTACAGGGCTCACAACAGAGTCTTCACAGAAGACCAGGAGAAGAGACTGCAGGCATATATAAAGAGAGCAGCTGATATATATTATGGCCTGAGTCCTAAAGAGGTGCGAGTAACACTGCAGACAGAGCTACACCACTACCGCCATGTAGCAAGCACCTCCGCTCCGGTTCTGCTCCGGCACTGAGCCTGATCAGCGGGAGCCGGGGCAGATCCGGAGCAGAGGTGCTTGCTATCTGGGAACTAACCTCTTTTTTCATGCTGTTTTAGGTGCGAAAGTTTGCATATACGCTGGCAGAAAATATTGGCCTCAAAACTCCATTTTCATGGAAGAAAAACCAGATGGCAGGGAAGGATTGGCTCACCTCCCTCCTCGAGCGCAACAAAACCCTGTCCATCCGTCGACCTCAAGCCACCAGCGTGTCCCCTTCCACCAGCTTCGACAAGACGAACATGACCGCGTTTTTAACAACGTAAAGACTGTCCTCACCCGCTATAATTTTGAAGCAAAGGACATCTGGAACATGGAGGAAACAGGTCAAAATTAATATTTAGATAAATTAAAAAGCAACAGTGATTTGCAACAGCAATAATTCTTTTCATTTATTATTTCAGGTACCACAAGGGTTGAAGTGCCAGACAAAGTCATTGCCACCAAGGCCAGAGCCAGGTCGGTGCTGTGACCTCTGGGGAAAGAGGGAGTTTGGTGACCGTTGCCTTTGCTGCAAACGCACAAGGCAACTTTGTTTCCCCTTCCCAAGGAAGAAGTTCCAGAGACAGATTTTTTGGCCTTTTTACAGCATTTTGCAGGACACACCCGCCTGACCCTGGAGTCAAAGATGCTGCTACTCTTAGACAATCATACATCACACCTCTCTGTGGCAGCTATTGACTTTTGCAGGCCACGTGGCATTGTACTCCTGTCTTTTCCACCCCACTGCTCCCACCGTCTTCAGCCGCTCGACCGGAGCGTTTTTGGCCCTCTGAAGCACTACATTAACAGTGCAGCAGACAACTGGATGCGAATGAACCCTGGAAGAACTTTGACCATCTACAACATCCCATGTCTTGTGGCTAAAACTCTGCCTCAAGCTGCAACACCAAGCAGCATTTCGTCTGGGTTCGAGTGTACCGGTATCTGGCCCTTTATTCCAGATATTTTCAGTGAGACAGATTTTGCTCCAGCTTTGGTGACCGACCGTCCTGCACCAGCACCAGCTCCATCACCAGAGCCCTCTTCATCACCATCACCAGCTCCATCACCAGCGCCAGCTCCATCACCAGCACCAGCTCCATCACCAGCGCCAACTCCATCACCAGCACCCTCTTCATCACCAGCACCAGCTCCATCACCAGCACCAGCTCCATCACCAGCGCCAACTCCATCACCAGCACCCTCTTCATCACCAGCACCAGCTCCATCACCAGCACCAGCTCCATCACCAGCACCAGCTCCATCACCAGCGCCAACTCCATCACCAGCACCCTCTTCATCACCAGCGCCAGCTCCATCACCAGCACCCTCTTCATCACCAGCGCCGTCTTCATCACCAGCACCAGCTCCATCACCAGCACCAGCTCCATCACCAGCGCCAACTCCATCACCAGCACCCTCTTCATCACCAGCGCCAGCTCCATCACCAGCACCCTCTTCATCACCAGCGCCGTCTTCATCACCATCACCAGCTCCATCACCAGAGCCAGCTCCATCAACAGCTCCATCAACAGCACCCTCTTCATCACTAATATCCGCTCCATCACCAGTGCCCGCTCCCTTAACCCCTTTCTGCAGATGTAGACGCCCGCATCTATAGACCTGCAAACTGGAAGTACGCTGTTACTGTACTCGATCACTAGATAGCACCCCCGGATCAGTTATTGAATGTTCACAAGCAAGCAGACCTCGAACGCGGTTCTGAATATGGGGAAGTTCACTCCACGCCCTGTTTTTCAAGAGCTGCATGAATTTAACTCCTCAGCTAAGCCTGATGTGCAAACTGGTCAGTATCCTTGCCTATAGTATCGATCCAGCAGTTTAAAAAAACGATATCTTGACACAGAAAAAATCGTTATCCTCTGTAGCAACCAGATAAGCCACAGTGAGCCAACAGTATTCCAAGTAATGGTTCAGAAAAATCAGTTTTCTGAGGCAAAAAAATCGACATGGTATTGATTCTCTCACATTCTACTTTTAATTACTGTCGTCACGTACAAAAAAAATCGTAGTTTCCTACCGTGGATTTACGCGCAGATCCATTCATTGACAAATCCAGCGCTTCTTTATATCCACCCGAGTACTGGCGTTGATAGCCAATCACTCAACCATACACTCAAGCTCTTCTGCGTAATTGTGGAGTTACACTTCATACTTTCGTGAAGCTACCCTGGTAAAAATGTATTGATTGGCTCGTTTCTTATCCAATTCCCGAGTGTTTAAACATTTTAGAGTAAGTGAAACACATTGATTGGACAAACACAGAGCATACAAACCTATGCGTATCAGCAGGCTCGGTTGTATCCTGTCTACGTTATGCACATTACGCGGTTAAAATAGACGCGATTTATAGAAAACGCGTTCGCAAAACTGGCCTTGAAGTGTCCAGTTACATTTACAGGATTTAAATGAGATAAGGATATAGTCAATTGGAATTATTTAGAATGAAACAGGACCGGAGGGTTCCTGCTATCGGATCGGTCTCTGGAGAAGGGATTCATGAGAAAGGTGAGGCTGCTACTTTGTTATTTGTTGTTGTTGTTGTTGTTTTTGGAATGTATACGTACTCAACAAAGTCGAATGTCGAGGTTTTTTTTCCTGTTTAAAACGCGAACTGCCCGTGCATTTGGGTGGACCCCCTGGTACGTTCATTGCACGTTTCTTTTGAATCCAGGGAGGCAATGGATTGTTCCCTGAAAGTGGAGTGTCCGATCTGTTAAAATAAGGTATATTTCAGAATTCAGATATTACTGAGTTAGTGAGTTGCACTTGTTCCTTATAAGTGTTGAAATGAGTTTGTGAGCTTAGAAGAGGGGACTGGTAGCTTCCATTACAGAGTGAATGTTCTAACCGTTTAATAAGAAGTTTATTTAATGCGTGTTTGTGCTGGCACTTTAAAGTAAAATGGACAAAACTCTAAACTTTATTATGGAGAAAAGGCATGTTTTGTGTTTTGGAGTGGTTACTGGTGACCATTGATATTCAACTGCACTGAGATTGATAAATTCATACTAAACTCAACCAGAAAATCATTTGTTCATATTAAATTTCATGCCTTAAAACTTTATTTGTGTTATATACATGATTTTTTTATGATTTGACTGGACTTCATTTTGAGACTTCGGGGAGACACTTGGATAGCTGTATAATTTGGCTAAAAGCATGTAGGTAATCTAGAATGTAATGTTGGAGATGAATTGTACTTGTGGTCAAGGAGTTTATGATCCCAGAAATGTATAGTTTTAAGCCCCAGCAGTTTGTCAATCCTCAGAATTATTTTTTTTGCAATTTCAATGGTGAATTCTCATGAAGATTTTTTATGTTTGCAGCTCATTTTCTCTACCATAATCATGAAAATTAACTGAAATACTATGTAATTCTAAATGCTGTAAGTGTCTTTTCAGAATTGAGCCACATTTTTCCTCTTTATGAAGCTTTAATCTTGAATTATACAGCATTAAAGTGGGTAACCCAAAAATAGCCAAATTTGGCTTCTGCACAAAGGGGTTAAGACACCACCAACCTTGCCAGAGCCCATTTGAGCCGTATCTCCATGAGTCAGCCATTCCTGTATATGGTGAGAGTTTGTGTCTGTGTGTGTCTTTAAATGGGCATGTTCAGCCTTGCCAAGCATTTTTTTTTTTGAAATATTATCTATCCAGGTATGCTTGTGGTTCCAGAAACATCTAGTGGAACGCCAATACAGAGGTTCAGCCCAAAAAAGGTTCGCCCATATCCAAAGGCTGGCTCAAGGAAAGAAAATAAAAGAATAGGCAGAAAGAGGTGAACAGTGTCCTTTATAACTTGTGTTCATTTTCTTGTTTGTATAAAAACAAGCTGATTCTGACTATCATCTCATTGAATGTTGCAGGTCAACAGCAATACTGACCGACACCCCAGTGAAAGCTGCTTTCGAGGAGAGTCGGCAGAGGGGCCAGAAAAATCAGTCCTCTTTAAAACGCCCAAAGAGAACCTGGTTTAGTGCACACACTGCAACCACAGTTTCTCAGGGCGATGATGAGCAATGTCTTGTTTGTGGGGAGACATTTGCCTCATCTTTGCCAGGCGAAGTGTGGGTGTGGTGCATCTTTTGTCTGCTGTGGTCACATGAGGCATGCACTGAGGGTGCAACTCATTATATCTGTCACAACTGTGATAATTAGTAAAGTAATTTCATAATTTTTATAAATAGACCAATTGCACGTTAAACATGTTCAAGTTTACTTTTGAAACATTTGAAGCAAATTAAAATGTTTAAAACAAATGTCTGATTGTTTTTTGTTTCTGTTTTAACGACTGTAATTGATTCCAATTAATTTGATCACGTTATTTTTGTCCCGCCCGTGTGCTACTTTCATCCCGTCTGGAGGGTTCGAAAGTAGCAATGCGCGACTTCCGTTCGACGTCAAACTTTGCCGAAGTCAATATATATTGGGATGATTGAGCACCTGATATTGATAGAGCACACAAGAAAGTACTTGTAGTTAATCGCTCCAAAATTTTTTTCCGTTCTGTAACGTTATTTTTTAAAATGATGTCTATGTGAAAAATGTTACTTTCGTACCAGCTCTCCCCTACTTACAAAGAAATAGATACCAAGCCACGAGGTGACAGAATGACAGCGACACGAAAAAAAAAATTCTTGACAGTGTGGTAAGTTTGGAAACACGGTTCGACGCATAATAGAATCTCATAACTGGCGCACATGTAGCATGAATTTCTTTCCTTACACTGTTCCTGGCGCAAACTACAGAAGTTTTGCACAGTCTCAACTTCTTTGCAGTCAGTGGGTGCGAACTGTGGTCAACACGGCTCATACGTGAAATATAAAACATCCTTGATGTTTATCGACAATACAATGCGGCTTCACCATTTGCTCACCCTGACGATTCCTCTTCACTGTGTCGCACATGTGGCCCGTGAGTTGACAGCATCTTCACAAGCTTTTTGTCCTGCCACAGCAGGACCAGCATCAGTTTGTTTGGCCGTCACCATGTGATCATGGTGAAAATGAATGAAACAAAATTTACAAACAGAAAGCAATGGAATGTGTGCACGTTACTGCTTATATCGCCCAAGACCAATCATAATGTCACATGAACTCAAACCATTGTCTGTGTTTAGATGCAAAGCAGAAAGCATTCATGATAACCGTTCTGCATGTTTAGATGCAAAGCGAGCAACGTGATCAGACGCGGCTCCAGGACTCGAGCCGGTCGACAGTAATGCGCACGTTTCCGGGCAAGTTCGATGAGCTAACTGATAAGAGATCGGACCGGCGTGAGCTGCGGTAATGTAAATATACGGGAAACAAGTGGTTAAAAAAGCAATTGAGGCAATCGACCAGTCCTTGGGCCAGAGTTTGCTACATGGTTAAGGCAGGACTAAATTAATTCTAACTGAAATCATCCATGCTAAAGTCTGAAACTTGATATAATCTGTCTGTGAAAAGGTGTGGAACAGACCCTGTATTTCCTATCTGTTAAAGACTTTATTTCAGTTCTGCTGCGTTCGATGGATAAACATGTAGGAGATGTATTTTTGACCTCCATAATTTTGTTTTCTTGAATGTTCACTCAGGGCACCTTTCTGACCTCGTTCACCTGCCTGTCCCCCATATCCCTGGTTAGAGGCCTGGAGGCGCCTGGATGGGCCGTGTGTCTGGGCTGGTTTCTCAGCTTCTCCACTGTGGCTTCAGTCCCGCTGTGGGCCGCGTACGCGCTGCTCAACACCCCCGGCTCCCTGATCCAGGTGATTATTTACCTGATCCACCAATATCACACATCTGCCTAATCTGAAATGCACCACCCACAGTCCCCTACCACACATCAGGTACATCTTTTTCAACCAATCAGCATGAAGCCCATAAATGGATCCGGTGTGAAAGAGTAGAGCTGGAGCCAAAACCTGCAGGGCAGGGGGTCCTGAGGACTGGGTTGGGAACCTCTGCCCTAAATCATACCACGTCCCACTTCTGTAACTCGCACTGCCCTGTTATATCGCACCCAGCACTGTGTTCCTGTTTCTAATGATGTCTCATCTTTAACATGCTGGATACTGTCCCCTTGACTCCAGACCACACCGTGTTTTCCACACTGGACTTAAACCTTCCCCAACTGCTCCAGATCAAATCCTATACGGTCGACCAAAACCACAACTCCACGCCACCCCTGTGCACCAGCGCTGCTGTACCCCAACTTTTAACGAGTCGAGGAACCGCATGTCAATGTTAACATTAACCTCACTCTCTCCCCCTGCACCACGACTCCTGCCGTCGCTGCAGCTCATCGCACTCTGTCCCCGTAACCGGACTTGAGACAAATTCCTTTTCGTCAATTCCAATTCCTTTTAAAAATATTCTTCAATTCCTTTTAGTCAATTCTTTCAATTGGAATTGAAGAATATTTTTTAAAAGGAATTGGAATTGAACTTTCGAGGTAAAAGGAATTGGAAGAGGAATTGGGGAATCGGAATTGGAATTTACCAAAAAGAATTTGTCACAAGTCTGCCTGTAACACACGGCGCACACAGAGCGGAATTCGGTGGTGTTTAGGACGTCACAGGAAACTCATGCCGACTGCAGCCACTACACTTACAGCGTACACAGCAAAAATCCGAGTGTTAATTCAACTCCTATAGTGTTCATTTGAGTCCAAGATGGATGGGTTGGTCTCATATAAACTCTAATGGAGTTGAATAAACACTGGGATTTTTGCAGTGTATAATGTTTGGCTCCTTTCCCCTCTCCTCTCCTAAAAAAACATTCTTCACTCCCCAAATCTCTCCAGCGCATTCGCCATCTCCGATGTGGGACATTCTCCCCCAGCGCTGAGAACAAGCTCTTACCGTATGAACTGCAGCTGACCAGCACTCCCGCAGCGGAGGCCAAACCGCCGGCCGGTGAGAAGAGGCCTGAAGGACCCGTTTGAGCCTGAGTGGAAGTTTTTTTTCTGGCATCAGCTGGATGCATGTAGTCTTTAAAAATCGGTGTTGGGTTAGGGTTAGGGCTCAAGGGTGAAGGTCGTTGAAGAGGAGAGAGAGAGTACTGAGGACATATTCTTCAGCGGGCTTCCCGAGATCGGATGCGTCTGACGGGTATCAGATCTATTTAGTGTGGCTCTCGGGGTGTGGGGGGTGTGAGGTGTTTTATATTCTTCAGATTTTGGAAATTTATCATTTATCATATCATAAATTCATCATAGAACTTGTACAATTTCCAAATATAATGTAGCACAGAAATAGGTAATTCAGAGGATTTCAGCGAACAGACTTGGGGGGGGGGGGGGGGGTTTGGGCAAAGTAAAAGTAAAACGCCGACAAAGTTTACGACAAAGTAAAAAACCCAAAAAGACTGAAGGCTCATTTTATTTGATTTATTTTATTCTTCAGAGTCACCTTATGATACTATATATCCCCCCCACCCCACCCCCTCACTCCATCATCCCACGGAAGAAGGAAGTGAAATATTAGCCGATGAACAGAGCCCACAGTGCTTTCTGTACATTTGCTCTGATTGACTGCCAGTCTGTGTCGAAGCTGCTTTTAAGACTGTGCAGCACTGTTGTGATACAATTCAGAGTTGGGCACCACTTTTCTCTCGTCCATTTTAGAAACAATGCAACTTCATCTCCTATCCTGGTCCTTCATAAATGCCAGCCACTGTCAGATATGTATGCTTTCTGGTCATAATGCATGTATTACTTACTAATGTTGCAAAGTGCACAGTAACTGTAATATGAAATACATTTGTATATTTAAACTGTAATAAATGCTAAAAAAAAACATGACAAGGAACTTTGATATTATGTCAGATGTTATTTCCATGAGGACAGAGCGGATTTGCCTGCCATGTGTCAAACTTTCTCAGTTCACAAATAAACAATTTTCTTCATTATTCAACTAGCACTCTGCCCGGGGATCCACGGGTTCTATTTCATCTTTCAGCATGAAGTTACTGTGGTGTTTCACCAAGGTGGCTGTCATGTGACCAATGTTTGTATAGTCACTAAAACTACAAAACCCAAAACCAGTGAAGTTGGCACGTTATGTAAATCGCAGATAAAAACAGAATACAATGATTTGCAAATCCTTTTCAACTTATATTCAATTGAATACACTGCAAAGATAAGATATTTAATGTTCAAACTGAGAAACTTTTTTTTTTTTTTTTGCAAATAATCATTAACTTAGAATTTAAAGGCAGCCACACATTGCAAAAAAGTTGGCTCAGGGGCCTTTTTACCACTGTGTTACATCGCCTTTCCTTTTAACGACACTTAGTAAACGTTTGGGAACTGAGGAGACCAATTTTTGAAGCTTTTCAGGTGGAACTCTTTCCCATTCTTGCTTGATGTACAGCTTAAGTTGTTCAACAGTCTGAGGTCTCCATTGTCGTATTTTACGCTTCATAATGCGCCACACATTTTCAATCGGAGACAGGTCTGGACTACAGGCAGGCCAGTCTAGTACCCGCACTCTTTTACTACGGAGCCATGCTGTTGTAACACGTGCAGAATGTGGCTTGGCCTTGTCTTGCTGAAATAAGCTGGGGCGTCCATGAAAAAGATGATGCTTGGATGGCAACATATGTAGCTCCAAAACCTGTGCGTACCTTTCAGCATTAATGGTGCCTTCACATATGTGTAAGTTGCCCATGCCTTGGGCACTAATACATCCCCATACCATCACAGATGCAGGCTTTTGAACTTTGCGCCCATAACAGTCCGGATGGTTCTTTTCCTCTTTGGTCCGGAGGACACAACGTCCACAGTTTCCAAAAACAACTTGAAATGTGGACTCGTCAGACCACAGAACACTTTTCCACTTTGCATCAGTCCATCTTAGATGAGCTTGGGCCCAGCGAAGCCGGCGGCGTTTCTGGGTGCTGCTGATAAATGGCTTTCGCTTTGCATTGCAGAGTTTTAACTTGCACTTGCAGATGTAGCAACAAACTGTAGTTACTGACAGTGGTTTTCTGAAGTGTTCCTGAGCCCATGTGGTGATGTCCTTTACACACTGATGTCGGTTTTTGATGCAGTACCGCCTGAGGGATCGAAAGTCACGGGCATTCAATGTTGGTTTTCGGCCTTGTTGCTCACGTGCAGTGATTTCTCCAGATTCTCTGAACCTTTTGACAATATTATGGACCGTAGATGATGAAATCCCTAAATTTCTTGCAATAGCTCATTGAGGAATATTGTTTTCAAACTGTTCAACAATCAGCTCACGCATTTGTTCACTGAGTGGTGACCCTCGCCCCGTCCTTGTTTGTGAATTACTGAGCATTTCAGGGAAGCTGCTTTTATACCCAATCATGGCACCCACCTGTTCCCAATTAGCCCGTTCACCTGTGGGATGTTCCAAATAAGTGTTTGATGAGCATTCCTCAACTCTCTCAGTCTTTTTGCCACTTGTGCCAGCTTTTTTGAAACATGTTGCTGGCATCAAATTCCAAATGAGCTAATATTTGCAAAAAATTACAAAGTTTACCTGTTCGAACATTAAGTGACTTGTCTTTGCAGTGTATTCAATTGAATATAGGTTGAAAAGGACTTGCAAATCATTGTATTTTGTTTTTATTTACGATTTACACAACGTGCCAACTTCACTGGTTTTGGGTTTTGCAAGTAACCATCCATCAAGGGGAATTCGCTGCGCTGACATTCTGTGCTCAGTGGAACACGAAATCCCCTGCAAGGCGGAGCGTAATGGCGTCGCTCACGTTATGCGGCAGATACGTGGCCGGGGAGGTCTAGCACTGATTGGCCGGACGCACACACTCACACACACACACCCGTGCACGCGCACACACAGAGGCCACTCGGCTGTTATAATATAGATTACCAAATGCTTTGACACAAGAAGTGATGGAAATCAAATAAATTAAATATTGCAATGTGGCAACAATTGTGCAACTGTGCTTCCCCAAAAATGTAGCCTATTCTTTTGAACACTGAAAACATTTTGATTGTGTTCAATCTGAAAATAAATTGGCTTGCACAGCTTAAAATAAGCTAAAACAGGAGATGGAATTTAGAGAAAGTACTGGATCAATTAATTTTTTTCCATCCATACAATGTCACTACTAAGTACCTTGTCAGTGTAGCCCATTGGTGATCGGTCCATTCTTAATATCTTAATAATCACAGGCTTATATATTGGTCTTGATTATTCAGTGAATAAATTGTGCAATTATTAATCAAGCGATCTTAAACAGGAACAGCTTGAAATGATGCGTTTTAGGGTCACAGCAAATCCCTTAATGCTGGCGTAACAGGTCAATATACAGTATAACCCTGGCCCAAAGTATACCCGGGGGTATAGTCGGCTGGCCTGTTTTATTCCTGGGAAAGCTTTTCGTTTAATTACGCACCAAATTTTCTCAATTGGTGAAAGATCAGGACTGCAGGCAGGCCAGTTCAGCACACACTCTTCTACAAAGCCATGCTGTTGTAATAGCTGCAGTATGTGGTTTTGCATTGACCTGCAGAAACACACAAGGCCTTCCCTGGAATAGATGTCATCATAGAGCTTATATTGCTCTGAAACCTTTATACATCTTTCAGCATTCATGGCGCTTTTTAAAACATGCAAGTTTCCCTCACCATATGCACTAATGCATCCCCATACCATCAGAGATGCTGGCTTTTGAACTGATAACAGGAGGGGTGGTCTTTCTCGTCTTTAGCCCGGAGGACATGACGCCCATTATTTCCAAGAAGAATGTCAAATTATGGACTCGTCTGACCAGAGGACATTTTGCCACTTTGCTACAGTCCATTTTAAATGAGCCTTGGCCCACAGAACACGGCGGCGCTTCTGGATCATGCTCAACAATGGCTTCCTTTCTGCATAATTGAGATTTAGGTGGCATCTGTGGATGGCACGGCAGACTGTGTTTACAGACAGGGGTTTCTTTTAGTATTCCTGGGCCCATTTAGTAATGTCAATGACAGAATAATGCCCGTGAGTGATTCAGTCGCGTCTCAGGGCCCGAAGATCACGGGCATCTGGTAAAGGTCTTCGGCCTTGTGCCTTATGCACAGAGATTTTTCCAGTTTCTCTGAATCTTTTGATGATGTTATGCACTGTCGATGATGAGATCTTCAAAGCCTTTGCAATTTGATGTTGAGGAACATTGTTTATAAAGTATTCCAAAATTTCTTTTCCACAAGCCTTCACAGGTTGGACAGTCTCTGGCCATCTTTACTTCTGAGAGACTCAGCCTCTCTAAGACATCCTTTTTTATAGCCAATCATGTTACACACCTGATGCCAGTTAACTTACTTACTTGCTAAATGTTCTTTCAGCTGATTCTCTTACATATTAATTGCTCTATCAGCCCTTTTTTGCCTGTGTCCCAACTTGATTGAGACCTGTTGCAGCCAGAAAATTTGAAAGAAGCTCATTTTGTGGATAAAAATGTAAAATGTCTGCTTCAACATATAAAATGTTATCTATGTTCTATTGTAAAAAAAACATATTGGCTCATGTGATCTGAAAGTCATTGCATTTTGATTTTATTCACAATTTACACTTCGTCCCAACTATTTCGGAATCGGGTTGTAATTCAACATTGTGATGCTAATTTGATTTTTTGGTTTTCTAATTTCCATTTCCATTTTTGATTTCATCTTGGCAATTTTAGCTTTTGGTTTTAGCATTTCCATTTAAGCTTTAGCATTTCGAATTTCACTTATTTCACTGTCACTACACATTTTCTAATCCTCACTTCACATTTTAAAACTACATTTTAAATTTCCTTTTTCTTTTCCAGTTTAATTATGTCGTGATTATTCTCACTTGTTAAGTGAAATAAAAAATCTGTCTAATTTCATCTCTCAATTTGCACATATCGACTTTTGATTTTAATTTTGACTGAAAATGTCCATACTGGACTGCTAACAAAATTTAGAGAAGGACCCAAAGAACAAATGTATCTCTCTTTTGTGATGTTTAAGATTACTGTTTAAAGATGACACTTTAAACACTGAAAACACAGTGATAAACACTGAGATGGTTCTCAGTAGCTAATTTCTATTTATAAAATTTCTTATTAGGCATGGTAGGTCACTATTGACGTGTTTGACACAGCTTTTAGATAAATGATATGTTTTAATTTGCTTATGATGGGTTCTGTACTGAAAACTGAGGACTTTGTGGAATGTGTTCGCACCTGCATGAATAATCTGTGCCAGTAGGTGGCAGTGTTACTCAGTACAAGACTCCGCAGAATGAATGCCACGAGCACTTCAATCTGACCAAAGAAGTATCAAAAAAGGCAAACTCCCTGAAATGCTTGTTAATGTTTGTGTTATGAATTTAGACTTCTTACCAACACCACTGCAGTGTTACATATCCTTTAAGAGGGGACTTTGTAAATGAGTTGGGACACTTTCCTTCATGGCTGAGTGTTTCCAGCATGAAACGCTCTCTCTTTCTGCTCACAATCCTGTTTTGGATGGAAATTCAACAGGATTATTCGGCAATTAAATTTCAGCATTTTGTGGATGTCGGTGTCTATTCTGCGCAGAGGGGTTAAGCCTCTGTCTGTCATCTCTGAATATTGAATGGAAACTCATGCTGATGGTGGTGGGGAGGATGCATCCGCATCTGCCTGGTGACTTGATCACTGGAAGAGCAGATTTGGGTTAATAAAAGAGCGGACTGGTTCCTGATTGGATCCTGCGGAGGAGTCGGGGGTGTCGCTGAACATTAGGAGTGGTGAATGAGGTATACTTCCTGATTGGACTCACGCAAAGCTCCATTACAATCAGGAGACATGAGTTCCTGCTCTCAGGGCTGAATTGACTGTGCTGAGATGAATAAAGAGCCCCCCAGTGTGACACCGTCTCAGCCGGCTCGCACGCTCTGGGTGGCATTCGTCAGCATCACTGGAGATTTGGGCCTGAGCTCGGGCCTGCTGGTGTCCTGCCCTGACAGATACAGCAGCCTCGCACGAGCCCTGGGGCGTCTGCTCACTCCTCTGCTCCCCCGCCCACAAACACTGGTGATCAACTCATTACCAGATGAGCCTTCCTCCTTATCCAGACAGCAGGAAATACTAATAGTCTTCTGTTTTCATCGCTTACTTTCAAACATATGGAAAAGTTGTTTGAACAGTCTGTGGTCTCGTTCCTCTTGAAATGTTCCTCCAAGAAGGAGAGGCATGTCCCATAAAGACTTAGAGGAAAAGGGTTAGTCAGGTCCCGGAAAGACTGAGAGAGGAGAAGGGTTAATCACGTCCTGTGAAGACTGAGAAAGGACATGCGTTAGTCACGTCCCGTAGAGACTGAGGGATGAGAAGGGTTACTCACTTCCTGTAAAGACTGAGAGGGAACATGGGTTAGTCACGTCCTGTAAAGACTGAGAGAGGAGAAGACTCAGTCACGTCCTGTAAAGACTGACAGAGGAGAAGGGTTAGTCACGTCCCATAAAGACTGACAGAGGAGAAGGGTTACTCACTTCCTGTAAAGACTGAGAGGGAACATGGGTTAGTCACGTCCTGTAAAGACTGAGAGAGGAGAAGACTCAGTCACGTCCTGTAAAGACTGACAGAGGAGAAGGGTTAGTCACGTCCCGTAGAGACTGAGGGATGAGAAGGGTTACTCACTTCCTGTAAAGACTGAGAGGGAACATGGGTTAGTCACGTCCTGTAAAGACTGAGAGAGGAGAAGACTCAGTCACTTCCTGTAAAGACTGACAGAGGAGAAGGGTTAGTCACGTCCCGTAGAGACTGAGGGATGAGAAGGGTTACTCACTTCCTGTAAAGACTGAGAGGGAACATGGGTTAGTCACGTCCTGTAAAGACTGAGAGAGGAGAAGACTCAGTCACGTCCTGTAAAGACTGACAGAGGAGAAGGGTTAGTCACGTCCCGTAGAGACTGAGGGAGGACAAGGGTTGGTCACATCCTGTAAAGACTGAGAGAGGACATGGCTTAGTCACGTCCTGTAAAGAATGACAGAGGAGAAGCGTTAGTCATGTCCTGTAAAGACTGAGAGAGGAGAAGTGTTTGTCACGTCCTGTAAAGACTGAGAGAGGAGAAGGGTTAGTCACGTCCTGTAAAGAATGACAGAGGGGAAGCGTTAGTCACGTCCTGTAAAGACTGAGAGAGGAGAAGGGTTAGTCACGTCCCATTGAGACTGAGAGAGGAGAAGCGTTAGTCACGCCCTGTAAAGACTGAGAGAGGAGAAGGGTTAGTCATGTCCAGAAAAGACTGAGAGAGGAGAAGGGTTAATGACGTCCTGTAAAGACTGAGAGAGGAGAAGGGTTAATGACGTCCTGTAAAGACTGAGAGAGGAGAAGGGTTAGTCATGTCCAGAAAAGACTGAGAGATGAGAAGGGTTAGTCACTTCCTGTAAAGACTGAGAGAGGAGAAGGGTTAGTCATGTCCAGAAAAGACTGAGAGATGAGAAGGGTTAGTCACTTCCTGTAAAGACTGAGAGAGGAGAAGGGTTAATGACGTCCTGTAAAGACTGAGAGAGGAGAAGGGTTAGTCATGTCCAGAAAAGACTGAGAGATGAGAAGGGTTAATGACGTCCTGTAAAGACTGAGAGAGGAGAAGTGTTAGTTTTTTAAAATAGAGATGTTTATCACCACCTGAAGCTAAAAAAGTGATTAATGCCAGGAGTTGACTTGAACACAGGGAATTGACACAGCCCTGGCCCTGCCCACCTCTGCACTCATGGTAACCAGATCGATAACTGACTCTCGATAAAGCGGACAGTAAGTCCTGTTTTATCTCTGCTTCCATTTCTGCTCTCTGACTGTGGCATCAGCTGGAGAAGAAGCTGTGAAGGATTTGAAATGTTGCATATATGACAGTTTATGGGTCCTGTTACTAGAAATGCCTCCTAATAAGTAGGTGCCCTGGCTTCTTTGCCAGTGAGCTTGGCTCTTTGGCGATGTGGTCAGTGCATTTCACTCTTACCTGGGAGTCTGGGGTTCAATCTTCGGCCTGCAACGCATAGTTTAGCCAGTTTTACATTTTAAATCTCATTAATAGTTGAACTGTACTCATTATGCTTATCCTCAGCTTACAGTAACCATCACCGCAGAGATTCTCTGTCTAACTATTGTATGAGTACAGCTAGGCATAGTCATCTGCTTCGATGACTATCAAAGTCATCAAGTCATTGACTGCGTGCAGTAGATAGCGGAGAGATGGAACTGATCTATTAGCTTCCTTTCCAAATCCCTGTGCTTAAGTTATTCTGTAATATTCAGCTTTGAATTTGTCATGATAATTTACTGAAGAGCACATTTAAGAGCTCTCAAAGCGAACAATATTTTGCAGGAATCAATAAAAAAACAAAAACAATGATGGATAATCGATGCAAGGAACGCTTTTTTTAATAATAAATTTAGTGCATTTCTGCAGACAACTGAGTCAAAAGTATATCACATCTTTATATTATTATACTTTTGTATGTACGGAGTCTCAGTGGCTCAGTTTAAAATTGAAAAAGGAGCAGGAGAGGTTGTTGAACACAGGGACAGAATTGAGAAAGTGTGTTCAGCCAGACGCAGGAGAGGCGCCAATATCTCTGGGCTTTGGGACGGGTAACCTGCCTCAAACACTGTTATTGGCTTGTAGGAAGCACCCAATCAAGACTATAGTCTTTTTATTTATTTATTTTTAACAATATGGCCAATGAAGCTTGATTCATAGTCTCGCATCAAGTAAGCAGGAATAAGTCAGAATCTTCAAAGATTTAATCCACTTTCAGTTGTAACTGCTTCCAGTCATTTAGATACAAATATGGACAGTTCACTCCCTGGATAACTCAACTGCATTTTAGCATCCACATTGTGGACAGACACTGGATCACATGTGAAGCTGTTTAGAAAGGCCCACAATCCCATAACAATTGGAGGGCTCATGGCCTGCACCTTCATAGGTCACCGCATCTTATGTAAACGATCGAGAGGCAGCAGAAACTGAGAAAGAGGTGAAACAGAAGAGAATGTGCAGAATCACATTATCTGAGTGTCTCATTCAGCTCATGTATGGAAAGATGGGGTTCTTCACAAGTGCAGCAATCTAAAGAAGAAAAGTCCAAATTAAATAAATAAAATGGCGCAACACAGCTAGCTTTACAAAAACACATTTTTGTTAAGCTAGCTGTGTTGTGCTATTTTTTTTTTTACATTTCATTTGAAAAATACAGTACCCATAAAATGGCTTTTTCCCACAGGCTGTTCAGAGCACAAGGACATTTTTGCTTTTTCTTGATTAAATATGAGCAAACTTCTCTGAGAATTGGTGTTTTTATTTCTAAGGTAGGAGAAGCCCAATGAGGTCTGCACCCGATACTAGCGGACGCTAAATGCTGAGTCAAAGCACAGCATTGAGGTTGTGTGATCACCATGGCAACAAGGCCCCACAAGTCTATGAGGAAATGTCACTGCAATGGCGAGCAATAGGAAGGCGGCTATTTTCCGAAGGCGAGGTGGGGCAGGTTCTATTTCACGGACTGTGGCAGAAGAAGAAAGTGTAATTTAAAAAGTAGAAAATGAAGTTTTGAGGTAAACAGACCTGTACATATTGAAATTTCCCACAGCCGTGAAAATCCTAGCATTTTTTTTCTCAGAGGTAATGGGTATTCATGAATGCAGCTTTTCAATGGGAAGAGCCGGCAGGTTTTCATTTTGGATACCTGAATAATTTGGCTGTTCCTAAGAGTGATGCTGTAGTCTTGACTGAAGCCAGTTATGTCCTGATGTCTTACAATTTGCTGTAAAAATGAGGGCAATGACACTGATGAAATACTGTAGCTCCATTCAGAAGTATCCAGTGCTGGAGTGCACATGTCCATCGGAAGTGCCGGCTAAATAGCGAAACGCAAACATTGCCGCAAGACAGCAAACTATCCACGGCGTTTATTAAAACTGTCCCGAAACAAAGGAGGGAAAAGGTCAACTTCACTGGCACAGACTGAGCCCAGAACAAGGTTGGATTTTAAGTGAGGATCTTCCAAGTCAATCTCCACTTATCCCAGCAAATGTCTGTGAACAACAGACAACAGAATCACATGCATGTGTGCCAGTGGTTCTTCAACTCTGTGCTTATGACCTAGTGTATTGTGGTTTTTGTTCCAACCATAAGTGCATCTTATGAATAATACACAGCTGTTAAAACCACTTAAAACCTGCCTGCCTGCCAATGACCCACTTAAGCCAGTTCTAAGCAGCTTAGCATCATATTTAAAGATTTTAAAAAATTACATTTTGTCATCATCGTGCATGCTACACGTGCTGAAAAGGTTTGGGGACATAAGTGACAACCACAGCCTAAAAACTCTCCACCTCCTATATGGTTTGACCCAAAGATCTGGAATTTTATGTCAAGGTTGACAAGATGTTGAAGGCATGTGGTGATGTATTTTGGCTTTATAATTCTGCTGTTATTTATAAATTTGTCTATTTTAGTCTATTTGGGTGTGCTGAATGGGTGAAATCTATAAAAAGATGGATGTCAAGGGAAATGTCCTGAATACAACCACATTTTAGGAAAAAGATGGAAAATACTAATTATCAGTATCAAACCAAAAATCATAAACACACAACAAGCTCTAGTGTGTGCCTTTGCAAACAGAAATGCATTCGGTGGCAAGTTTATCCACAATTTTACCTGTCACAAATGAAGTATTTACCTTGTAGCTATTTTCCAATTACAGCCCATTCACTGTTGCCCAGTTTGGTAGTTTTGTGGTCTGCAGTCAGAGAGTTTGCATCACAATGAGTTGAACAGCACATTAGAAGCTGTGTCAATCAATACATCTGTTGCTGTGCAAACTTAGAGTCAAAGAACTTATTTGGGTTTTGACTGACACCTTTTTAAGCAAACACTGTGACTAGGTTTCATTGGAATGAAGCCCCAGCAGACGAACAGTAAGTAAATAAACACATAATGTTTGTATTGTTTTCTTTCCCTACTTAATTTTCACTCTCATTGGCATTACTCATAGGGCACATAACAAATAGTAATTCAATCTTGCCCTTGTTATGAGTACTATGTTGTCAGTGGTTTGAAAGGCTCATACAAACCTGGTGATTGAACCTCTGTCCTGCCAAACAAATAGACAGGTTTCCTCTTGGGAGAAACTTTCTTGGCAGAGCCTGTAAAATGTAACAGTTTGTTCTTCACCAGATATGATGAAATCGTCGGTTTGCTATGGCATAGGTTGATACCAACACAATAGGTTGAAAGTTAATTATATAAGCTGATCTCATTGGCCTTAATACAACCAAATCTCCTCCACACAAGTAATTAATTCATCTTAGACCAGACCCTTTAATGCTTCGACAACATTTTACCACAGTCCTTATCGCCTCGTGTCGCAAAGTTACTAGAATAGAGTAAGAAATGCCCAGATTTGATCAGTGATGCTGTTAGCTCTTGTATTTTTCAACCGTGTTTAAGTTGTTAAATAAGGGCCCAAGATGTTAAATGTGTCATCCTCTTCATTATTTATTAATTTATTTATTTTAAATAAGCGCCCCTTTAAATTTTCGGGCCGTGACATATTCCAGAAAAATTGGGACAGATTTGTATTTAAAACGCCCTCTAATTTTTCATTTGTGGAACTGCCATGTACACACGTAGCCGGGTATTTTTAAAAAAGAATATTCCCCCCCCCTTCGTTTATAAAAAATTACTCCTGTTTTGAAGGACCCCCCCCCAGTTCTTCATTGATTTACATCTTCAGCTCGTGGCGACACGCCACACAGGGCTGCATTCAGGATTCCCATGTGCTGCATTTACATACGTGTCACTGCACATGCTGTTCTGAGAAAGACCACACTTAGCTCATATCCTTCATAGCCGTTTCATTTCCAGCTTTCAGATTTTCTCCCTGTACTATAGGAATGTTTAAGATTTATCTGCTGTGATAATATCCTCAAAGCGGCCGAGTAATATTAATATTTCCCTACTGAGCTTTCAATATTGTACCAGACATGTCATAGATGTCAAACTCAATGAAATTCATAACTGTACAGTCGTAAAGATCTGCTGCATCTCGTCCTGCCGCGTTGTTGATACTGATATTTTACTTTCACTTATCAGTGGAAATGGCCCATAATTAAACAAAGGAGAGAAGGGGAGCAGCTTTCTTTTCCAACTGCAAATACTGCAGCACTACCACCTTCAATGTAGCTGCTGTCAAAGAGTATTGGGAATAACTGGGGATTATTCCGACTATATCCTTCTTCTAACTTCCAAAAATATTTTGCCTTCCATTAACAATGGAGTTGCTTTCTTGACTAAAAAGAGGGGCTCTTTAGTGCAACATATCCTCATACACTGCCTGCCCAAAAAAATAAATAAATAAATCACACCCTCCAATGTTCTTTTGACTGCCTCCAGGTTTGATCATCACAATCGCTGTGGTAATGTTTTGACAATCTCATGTGATTTTACAAAATTTATTTCTGACCAGAGTTGCATTAATTTTTGGCTGAGATTTGTAATGTTCATGTAGAGGCTTCACCAGCTCATCCCAAAGACTTTCTATTGGATGAATCATGGCATGAATCATAAATAAACTGTTGTGATTGGTCCAACCAGGATTTGGACCGATAGAAATCTGTTTGGATGGAACAGACGCATCAGTCAGAGCTAATAAAATATGAGCCTGCAGATTTGCCTGGTTCTAAGGCTACATGACAGGGGCCCTGCTTCATACGTTACTTTCCTATTATAAGTCTTGTTCTTAAATTCTGATTTTTTGTTCCAATCAGATTTGCCTACCCTGATCATTTAGATTCATAATTTCATGTGACCTGTATCTATGTGTAATTTGAACACATCGGCCCTCTGAAACGGCAGGCAGGTGCACATTCATACATTTTTGCAAGAGACATCTGCGTCACCAAAGACAAAAAATGTCAAATTTGTGACACTTCTGGTATTAAAACCTGATTCCAACCAAAAATAAAAAATAGACATGCTTATAGTGAAAGTATTGATGAGATTTAGCCCTGAAGGATGGCAAACAGTCCATCAGCCACGTGGCTCACAGTTTCCTAACTGCGTTCAGCTCATGCGTACAGCCAAACAGCCTTATGGATTCGATCTGACCGTTCATATTCATGTCACATATCAGATTTGTATCCGATCTCGAACAACATATGGAAGTGGCTCAATTCTGATCTATGATTACAAATAAGATTGGATTTATGATTCCACACAGCTCTGCAAACATCAGATGAATGTCACATTAGGGCAAAAAAAATCAGATTTGAGTCACTTCAGCTGGTAATGCGAATGCAGCGATAGACTGCCCTTCCAGCCCTGACACACACACTGCGATGGTTCAGTAAACTCTGGACTCATTAGATCACGTATAACTTTTTCTATAGGCCCTTAGTCCAATTTTTATGCTTTCTTGCAAATTGAAGTTATTTTCTTCCATATTAGCCTCCCTAACGAGCGGCTCTGTTCTGGTTCTGCCTCACGTGAGCTGCTTTTGTCGTAGTGCTTATTACTTTTATTTTCATACTTATGCTTTTTTCTCCCGTGCCTCTCTCTCTTGGTGTATTTTTCAGCTTTCATTCCGCCGTCTGAAGATTGATTCACTCTTGCCCAAACTCCTGTGATGTCCTTTGACAGCCTTGAGCATGCCTGTCTCTTTGTCCAATCACCTTTCCTCATTCGGAATCGGCTGTGGTATTTCATTCATTACTTCCACCTGTTCTTAATTCTGAGTCTCGCGAAACTCTGAGTGAATGCGTTCTCTGATAGGATCATTACTAACCTGTACTAACCAGCATTTATTTGAGAGTGATTGTATATAGTATTTTGTCACATAGTATTAACCTAAATTAACTGACTGACGAGTGCGAGTGTTTCTAGCTTTAGAAATTCCTGCCTTAACTTTCCCTCATTATCTGCGTTTAAAGCTGTGCTTTCCTTTGCTTCTCTCGTGGAGCTTTTATACTCGTCACGTTTAGATGACCTTAATCTAGACTGTCTAGTTTGATCGATTGTCTCAGCGTCTTGTCTCAAGTCATTATTGTTACCCCGGTTCTGGTGAAAAACACCCATGTGTTTTTGTTACCATTTGAGATTGTGTTCCAAGTCCCTGCCTCCTCTCGTGGGTATTTCAGTGGGCAGAGTGAAGCTACTGTCAGATGGAACTTTGTATGGGCTTCGTGAAATCGCTGCTCCTGTGCCTTCCTGAGTATTTCCTTTGTATGATTCCCGAGCCTTGTTTTGCGGCTCCCACGTCTTGTCTAAGTCTCCCAGTGTTTCTGTCAGTTTAGTTGGGTCCCCCATGACCCATTTCTTCTGTGAAGAAGGCAGCTCCAATAAAGAGCAAAAGCTCAACTCAATACCTACATTTTTGGACGACGCTGCTGTGGTTTGTGTCAGTCAGAGTGACTGGCTGTCAGTCAGCGCCACATCGCATGACAATTTCCAGCATTAAGGGCAAAATAACTGGAATTGTGATTGAGCACATTATCAAAAGTAGGTATTGTTAGGATAACAGAGAATGTTCTACCAGAGTAATACTGAAATGGCTTTTCAAAACTTCATCTCTATTTGACTGAACTTGAAGTTTATTTCATTTTTATGGTTCATAGTATTCTTGTAATATCGATATGTTCACAGTGCATAATATACCCCCTCCCAATAGATATTGACTTCACTGCCAGTAATCTATTTTTGATACTGAGCAATTACGGGGAGGACATCTTTCGGCTTAGTGACGCCTTCTGCGCGACTTGTCTTGGTGCACTACCTTGCCTGTTGAGTCACCCGTGGTGCACGACTGCTCAGCTTCCAGTGACTGCTGTTGTCCGCTGAAGTCCCTCTCTAGCGGACAAAAATGGCATAGCAGTTTAAGTAGCCGAGAGAAATTTCCCGTCTCATCCACTCAAACACACACCCCTGCAGCCCTTCCCTCTCTTGCTTCCTGACTTTCGGAAAACTGGAGGATCGTCGAGGAAACGTTTAAACTCGAGCAAGTTCTGAGGAATGCGGCAGGTCGGAGCTTTCGCTTAACAGAAAACACCTACAGTTGGCCCTATAACTGACAAAAAGACTATAGCAATTGCTGTGAATTTATTTGGGTTACTTGTTTATGCTGCTTACAACAATTCGGCCACATTAATGCTCTTGCGTGAGTATTTTTCGTGTTACCTGCGGTTTGACGCTGGTGAGTAATGATTTTGAGTCATGCTCATTTGTCTGTTTTGCATTGTTGAAATTAGCCTGCCATAATACTAATCTTCACCTGCGTTCCAGTGTCATGTTATCTTCTGTCTACAGAGAAATAGTGGAATATTAAGTTTATAGATAGGCTATCAAAGTGACTTGGGTGGTAACAGCATCTTGTGACTTGTTTTATCCGGGGTGAAAGTAAAGGTTTGAGATGCAATGAAAAAAATATGTATTATTGATAATTTCCCTCTACTCTTCGCATAAAGCAATGACTTGCGAATCGTAGCCCGTTGCTGCGGATTTTACGCTTCTGAAACCTGTGATCGGCTGTGTTCCAGGAGCGTTACTCGCGGAACCAGTCTAAATTAAGATGTTTTGGATTTTTCCTGGAAGGACAGGGCTGGTGAGACACTGTAGCCTACAGTTTCTACTGTAAGTGTGATTCATGTAATGGATATATTTCATATTAATTTTGTCACTGCGATTTAATAACCGCTTTTGTAAAGCGCATTAGATCGACAAATCGCGACATTATACAGTGCAACGGATTTGTAAACAAAGAACCATTTAGGATCCCGAACAATGAAGTAGCACCGGCTACTCAACAAATTAAACCAACTGTTGTTTCGTTCAAAAGTACCCCGTTTCCCATCTGGTGTCGTGCTGCTTTTTGTGGGTGTCATCATATAGCTACATTAATTCTTTCCTCCCCATCCCTATATTCCCGTGCAGTGGACTGATAAATTGGGAACAGATCCACAATGGCGCTGTATTCTCGTACCTTTCGGGATTATTATTCCTGTTTTAATTCCCTGCAAAAAGTTCAACAGTTCGACCACGGAAAGTTAGGTGCAGTCTGAGTCCTCAGTAGGGGATCATGAATTAATAAACTTTTTGAGGTCTTCATAGAAAATATAATTTTCGTTATCAGCATAGATTCTACATTTTAGGTCTACCTGGAAACACAGGCAGAAAATTTGTTACGTATCAAAATTCATTATTTCTTTAATGTATAATAAATTAAATAGGCTGAATGAGCAATACTTTGTTAATTTTGGTTTTTGGCACTGGCTGAGTCAACGTCTGTAAAATTAATCCATTTACTGTCTTCTGAAAAATCATATAAAATGAGCGACTCGTTTGAACTGCTTGTTCCAATTATTGATACCAATCAAAATGGTTTTTTTACCGATCAAACGGATCTCTGAAATGAATGTTAAACTGCCCCAGAAAAATACGGTTGCTGTCCAGCGGCTATGGTGCTGATATCTGCATAGCCGACGGTTGAATTGTCTATTGAATCTACTCAGAGATATATTAAAGGGCAGGGTCGATCAGACTAAAAAAAGACTGTGAATTCTGGTTAATTAGAAGCAAACGGTATTCTTTTACAATATTTACCAAAAGATTTTCAGGGAAAGTGGACACCATGTACCCATGCGTAACTAATACCGTCATAACAATTCCTTCTCACCAGCCTCAGTATTCACATTGGTATGCTTATGAAGAGACAGGGATTAACGAACTCAGGGGCTTACTACCGCCATAAATTCCGTCATTAGTTATTGAGGCACCAGACCCTAAATGCGCTAATAGCCATGAACAACAACCTCTACTTTACTACAAAAGCTGTAATCTGAGTGCACATGTGCATCCATGGCAGCTGGGAAACAACATAGCCTACTAAGTAGTTTTACCAATTCTATTGAAAATATTCTTCACTTTATGTAAATATGGAACACATACAACTTACATAGAAAGTATATCTCTATTACTTGATTATCAGTGATACAGTGGCCTAAATGTCAGATAGTGCTCATATGGTGTGTCTGCAAAACAGTAAAATCCAAAACTCACTGGACTTCAGGTGTCAGTTTTCAAATATTCAGTGAAATGGCAGGAGAGACGGCAACCACCTCACAAAACAACAGCTCATCACTGCCTCTTCAGAGCACTGAATGTGGGGAAATGTTTCACAGAAATTTGTTAAAAGCAAATGTTGCTTCCTGGACTTGTGACAGAGCTGAGATTAGCCCACAGTGGGAAAATGCAAAGCCCGTGTTTGTCAGTCTTTCATACTGGATTTTGAAAATTGCTTCTAGAAGCAAATGGAAGTGCAAGATGCTTTTTAAAGTAGGCTGAGAGAGAATACAAGGAGGGTGATGATAGTTTGTACTGCCACGTACCCAATGATGTTCATATTCTACATTATTATACACTTGCAGTTTTGTCTAGTTTTTTTTTATCATGACGTAACGATACAAATTTTGAAAAATGGACTGAATACTGCATGCCAGATATACAAACCAGAGTGTCCCATGTAGGGTACATATGTTGACTGACTCAATGCTCCTGACTCAATATTAAACGGACCTGCCATTGGCGATAAGAGCTCATTGTTTTTCAACGCTCTTTTGTAATATTTTTTTTTTCAGGTTTCTCCATCATTGTGGGCACAAGGCAAGAGCCATTTCCGGAAGTGGCCCTGTTGGGAAGTTCTCACAGATTTCAGATGACAGATTTTAGGACCACACTCTCCTGAGAGCTTGAATGATAAGCTGCCCTTCAACCAGCACTTAGGAGCCTGAGATCCATCTTTATACCAGCCTCTAGTGGTCCATTCATTGCATCTGTGTGAACTCTGCAAGTGATCTGGTACTGCCCCATGGAATGGGTTTGAATTTTACCTGGAATAACTCAACCAAACTTTCGGTGGAGGGGGTATATTTATCATAACAAGCAAGAAGGTTGCATATCGTAATTAAGGTTTCGTTGTTAATATCTTACACGCTTCAAAAGTTAGCAGAAACCCCGACCGTCCTCTTTCCTGCTGCTGTGGTTTTTGTCTTCTTTCAAGCCCTCAGGCCGGAGGAGGTGTCACACATGGGCTCGCTCATCGTCTCCAGTTTCTGGGGCTAGGTTGTGTTAGTTGTATTTTGGACCTCATCGTCCTAGACCTGGGCAGAACTCCATCTCGTCCTCAGTGCACCTGAACCCTCTGGCGCTGTTCTGCTCTGACCCGCCCCACTGTACGCCCCGCCGTACGCCCCATCGGACACCTCGCTGTACGCCTCGCTGGTGAGAATGAACGAGGACCCCTCCTCCCCGGCCGCTGCTCTGAGCGGCGTCCCCACAGCTTGTGTCACCAAAGTGGAGCTGCGGGTGTCCTGTCGGGCCCTGCTGGACCGGGACACCCTGAACAAGTCCGACCCCTGCGTGATACTCATGGTGCAGGCACAGGGCCAGTGGACTGAGGTAGGCCCACTCTCGTCTCATCTGTCTTTAAGACCCTTCAATGTGGTTTGTATCCTGTGATGAATTTCCTGAAGTCATGATGATGTGGTCTATATTGTGGTCTTTGACTCACATTTGCTTACTACCTGAATTGTTCTTCATTTCCAATCCAGTATGGTGGTGTACAGAGTCAAAACAACCATATGATTTTATATTGATTCTTAATGTTGTGTGCTGTTTTAAGATTACATGAATTGCAATACCAATTAAACCTCCCAGTGTAAACTAAGGAACAAAGGAAATGAGGTACTATTTGAATAATGATTAATGTGAGTTTCTCTTTTGGTGGTGAAGGATTTTTCTAACATTGGTGAGGAATTTTCATTGGCCTATTTCTCTGCCCTCATGTTCTGCAAACAAAGCTGAACCAAGAATCGTTTGCGGCTCAATTTACTGATCCCTTTAAGCAGTTTTAAAACTTCTGTAAAATCCCGATAAGCTTCTTTTTTAAGGAGGAATAAATGAGATTCTCTGAGGTTTGGGTCGGTGGTGCTTTTGATTAACACTTTGTTGTTACGCACAGAACAGAAGCCAAATTCTGGATCACAGAATATGCAGAATTTAGCATTTTATTAATCAAACTGAAGATGAAAAAATGCTTTCAGAGCTGGAGTGTTTTCCATAGCAAACAGACACCATTGAAAAGGGGATAATAAAGTACTTTGATTAAGCCACTCAAGAGGGAATATTTCTTATAAAGACACACTTGGTTTGTAGCAGATATTCCAATGACAAAGACCACAACACACAAAACAACAATCCAGCAAAGAGAAGAGGGAAACAGGAACTTAGATACACAAGACAATATTAGCTGAAACGAGAAATGCCTGTGAGTGTTTAGGGAGGGAGACAGGAGGGGAATAGAATGAGACAGTCATTAAATAATGAGAATTAATTAGTGAAATGGAACCGAAACTGACATGGACAACTGAATTTCGAGGGAAACCAATTAGGGAAACCCTCGGGACATGACACTACACTGTAGGTTCATATAGGTGCCTATAATGTACAGTATGGGATCCTAAAATTTGTTTGCTCATAATCTGTGCTATCCATACCCACATACTGTATCAGGGATACTGCAGTTTACAGTCAGCGTGGCTCATTTTCACTCTAAAATGCGACACTTCTTGATTATTTTAGACACTACAGTTTCCACAAAATAACATGAGTAAGCCAGCCGTGCCTCAGAGACAGAAGCCAATATTTACAAAGATTCTGCCAGGAAGACACTGAAGGCCATTAGTTCATTGTTTGGTGAACGGGCGGCACATTCTGTTGTGGCTCAGAAGCCAGGCTTGTGTGGATGGACAGGCCCATGGCTGCAGGGACATAATTAAAGGCACAATAATGCGTTCAGAACAGGAGGCGCTAAACTGAGATGAATGGTGATGCTTTGTTATGCTTGACAGAGCTCTGAGTGGCATCTCCACAGAGGAGAGGAGCTGTGGATTGGACAGGGAGGCAGGATTGAGCTGTCTGCTTATGTGCTGATGGCAGAGTAAAGGGATGGATAGTGAAAGCTTAATCTCTCCGCACTCCACTGTGAGAGAGAGAGAGAGAGAGAGAGAAGCTGCTTTAAGCTCATTAGACTGTCACCATTCTTTTTTTGTGAAATGAATTCTAGTTTGTCTCTGTTTCAATGTATCTGTCATGCAGATGTAGGAGTTTTTTCATGAGAGCTTTACATCTAGTCCTGCCACGAGCAGAATTTAAATTGCCAAACAGATGGTTCCTAAGCAGAATATGCTAAAAATTTCAGTTCCCCGCATCTGTTATTCTTATTCGTATTCTGTTATGCATAATTCTTTTCTGATGATTGTGTTTAAATTACTCATTTACAAAATAAGGGGTGGTTGCAGAGTGTAACTCACATAATCATGTGCCATAAATGATTAAAAAATAGCATTTTTTCCGGTCCATACTACAGCCTATTTGAAGATGTATATTTGATTTTTATTTATTTATTTACACTGCCCGGCCAAAAAAATAGTCGTGCACTGAAATATTTGGATGGAACCCCTGTAGCTTTGATTACAGTGCATATTCTTCTTGTCATTGTTTTAACATCTATATGCAATGCCAGAACATTTATTTTAGATCAGAAATGCCATCATTTTTGGCCGAGATCTTGTCTTCTCGACATATTGGTTGAACCACTCGGTGGTCTTTCTTGAGCACATCCCAATAACTTTTAATGTGTTTAAGGTCAGGATTTTGTGGTGGCAAATTTGTTTGTGAAAATGATTCCTCATACTTATTTTTGTCTTTCATGGTTTTCTTTGCTAAATACAGGCCAATAATTTGCCCGTTCTGAAATTATGTTACATCTTTTCCACCATCAGGGGATGTGTCTTCCAACATGATTTTTTAAGAAATGAGTAGCGACGCGCTTCATCAGTCAGGGTAAAATGATTATTGCCAGCTGAAACATATTAATAACCACAATAATGATCCAATTATAGAATTTGTTCGTTAATTTCCAAATGGTGACTTTTTTTTTGGCCGGGCAGTGTATCTGTAAAGTCAATAAGTGAAAAAAATTATTTATTTTGTATTTTTGTGTTTTCAAATTGAATTCAGGTTAGACACGATTATCAAATTACTGCTCACTGTTTCTGTTTACATTGTACATACTGTTCCAATTCTTCCAGAATTGAGGTTGTAAAATATTGTTAATTAGTCCAATTGATTTGGATCTAAAAAAGTTGGGGGATCTACAATACAGTATGTAAAAACAACAACTATTTCCAAAAAAACAAGGATACGTTACTACACCACCCTGTGTTCCAGCATCCCCACATCCTGCAGTTATTCCTGGCTCCTTATTGGGTCTGTTAGACTAGCTACTGAACCTAAAAACTAGTTACATGAATTACAAAAGCTCATGTTACCTGAGAACAAGTAATGTTGAACTTTTTTACATTATTAGAGTGTACAAGGTCAGAGCCTTGTACACTACAGAGCTGACACTACAGGTCAAAAAGTAGACAAGTGAAGTGCATACACTGCTGGTTTGCATCTCTGAACACTTCCTAAGTCCACTTCCCAGCCACTAGCTACCTAGCAACTGATCTGGCTTCATGTGGACTATTATTTTCACCACCTCATCGAGCTAGGCAATGCAAAGCTACAATGCTACACTAGGCTATTAAACACATCTAGGCCTTGGTTAATATGGCAGCAGTTTGTAAGTATTGCTATTCTGTTACAGACAGATTGCTTTTACATCATTATAACTGGGGCCCAGTCACTGTGAATAAACGTGCTAGCCAGTGCTTACGTAAAAACATGCTAACAAGCTACTTATCAACAAAATGCCTCCACATCTTTTGAACAATTATGCCCCGGTTTATGGGGGTTACAATTATTACAACCAAACTCCACATCCTTCTACGTTGACTGTTCTCTGCTAGTTCGTGGAGTTTTTTTTTCCCCTAGTATAACAGTTAAGCTGTACTTGACAATGGAATATTTTTACTACTGGAGTCTACCATTCAGAGATACAAATGCACTCTCAGACCACTTTAATTTCTGATTGCTGAAAGGGTTTTATGACATTTTTACAAATTAAAACACAGAAATATTCACCAACTGCAACTTTAAGCTCCCCCAGGAACCGTTTGGAGACATTAGAACCCCAGGCAAAAAATGATGGGATCACCACACATAGAGGATGTTTCTCTCTCAACAATAAGTAATTCCATAATTTTTTTCCTCTACTTGATTATGAAAAGATATGCCATTATTTATAATAATTTGATAACGCTTGTTTGAGGTGTGTGGTGACTCCATAATTTTTGGCAGAGGTTGTAATGTTGATCGGGATGGAGAGCCGCATGGAGGATGGGGGCTGAACCAAGTGCAGAGAAGAAGTGATTGACACTGCGTTGGGAACTCCTCCTTGCTCTGATTGGTTCATTTTGCTATAGCATAGTGAATTCTTGCAAATGCCATTAAGAGCGCCGGAAGGGGCTAAATATACCTGAAGTTTACTTTATTTTATCTTTTTAAGTTCTTAACAGATACCTGTATCATGTACTACTGGCTGTATAGAGTGACAGTTTCACCAAATATAACACAAAAAGTTATCGGCTTTTTTATTTATCTTATGCTGTTAAAGTACTGCATGTTTATGACGCACAGCTACTGTTTTTCCCGGGCTTGTTTTACTGATTAAAAACTATGAAGAACAGGGTCACTGGACCTCCATTTTGAATATCAACGTCAACGTATTGAGATCTGTGCAGTGCTATACAGTGTCATACAATTATCATACCAAAGGGACGGCATAGTCAAGCTGACGGTTATTATGAAAAAAAAAATTAAATTCTATCTTTGTTATGGTATTTATGCAATATACATACCCAATTCCGAAATAGTTGGGACGAAGTGTAAATTGAGAATAAAATCAAAATGCAATGACTTTCAGATCACATGAGCCAATATGTTATTTACAATAGAACACAGAAAACATCTCAAATATGTCAAATACTGTGACATTTTACATTTTTTTCCACAAAATTAGCTTCTTTAACATTTTCTGGCTGCAACAGGTTTCAAAAAAGTTGGGACACAGGCAAATAGGGGATGAAAAAGCAATTAATATAAGAGAATCAGCTGAAAGAGCATTTAGCAGGTAATTAAGTTAACTGGCATCAGTTGTATAATATGATTAGCTATAAAAGGGATGTCTTTGAGAGGCGGAGTTTCTCAGAAGTAAAGATGGCCAGAGGCTCTCCAACCTGTGAAGGCTTGCGTAAAAAAATTGTGGATTACTTTAAAAACAATGTTCCTCAACGTCAAACTGCAAAGGCTTTAAATCATCAACAGTGAATAACATCATCAAAAGATTCAGAGAAACTGGAAAAATCTCTGTGCGTAAGGGACAAGGCCGAAGACCTTTACTGGATGCCCGCGATCTTTGGGCCCTCAGACGCCACTGCATCACTCACCAGCATGATTCTGTCATTCACATTACTAAATGGGCCCAGGAATACTTCAAGAAACCACTGTCAGTAAACACAGTCTGCCGTGCCATCCACGGATTCCACCTAAAACTCTATCATGCAAAAAGGAAGCCATTGTTGAACATGATCCAGAAGCGCCGCCGTGTTCTGTGGGCCAAGGCTCATTTAAAATGGACAGTAGCAAAGTGGCAAAGTGTCCTGTGGTCAGATGAGTCCATATTTGACATTCTTGTTGGAAATCAAGGGCGTCGTGTCCGCCAGGCGAAAAAGGAGAAAGACCACCCCTCCTGTTATCAGCGTTCGGTTCAAAAGCCAGCATCTCTGATGGTATGGGAATGCATTAGCACATATGGTGTGGGACACTTCCATGTCTTAAAAAGCGCCATGAATGCTGAAAGGTATATAAAGGTTTTAGAGCAACATATGCTCCCCTCCAGATGACATCTATTCCAGGGAAGGCCTTGTGTATTTCAGCAGGACAATGCAAAACCATAAACTGCAGCTATTACAACAGCATGGCTTCGTAGTAGAAGAGTCTGTGTGCTGAACTGGCTGATTGAGAGTATATGCCGCATAATTAAACAAAACGTCCGTCAAAGAAGACCCAAAACTCTCCAGCAACTGGAAGCTTGTATTAACCCTCCAATTATCCTTGGGGTCAATTTGACCCCATTCGATGTTTATCGTTCAAAAAATAATAGTTGACTTTTTCTTTTTTGCTTCATATTTCATGACTTTTCCTAATTTGACGGGGACAACTGATTAAGCATAAAATTTTCATGATGAAATTTTTTCAATGTGCTGAACACATATTACATGCATTGGTGTTCCTCTGGGGTCAATTTGAGCCCAAGCTGTTTTGGCTGTGTAAAACTTGTCTGTCTGTGTGTGTGACCTCACATCCCCACACCTGCAGGTACAGAGCTGATACTTTAGAGTTGATTCATGACACGGGGGAGGGGAAAACAACTCTTCCCTGGAGAACTGTGATGCTTCTCCTGGTGTGGGGCCTGTGGGGAACAACTGACCTGTGAACCCCTGCCTAAATGAGGAAGCCAGTGTAGGCCTGCGAGCTGCTCACATCCAAGTCTTTCCAATTACAAACGCCTCCTCTCTAAAATTATCATCTCAAGTACAATATTTTCAAATGATGGTTATATGAAGAGCTTGAATAATACCTCTATGTCTTCAACATGGCTGACTGTGTGTCTGGTGCGACACTCTAAGCAACACGTCTACCTTGTTGTTGAAGTGAGTAGAGGGACCATAATTTTCCATTTTTGGTGCTAACGTGACATGGGGGAGGGGGGGGATACAATATTCTCATGAGAACTTTCCCGCACCATGGGCATGAAGGTGTGTGTGTGTGCGTGTGTGTGTGTCTGTACGTGTATGTGTGACCTACTGTACTCACACCTGCCGAAGTAGAACTGATATTTCCCGCGCTGTGGAGGAGGGGTATGCCTGCAAGGACATTGGTAGTTCATGCAAAATAAGGGAGGAGCAAAGTACACTGTAATCTGAACGCTCTCTCACTTGAAAATGTCCCCTAGGAAAACATTTACTGTCCATACTGTCCTTTGACAGTGACAGTGACACAGTGGAGAATGTGTCTGTTGAGGAGGACCCTGATTCTGAGGGATTCTCATCTGATGAGAATGAGAGTGTCGACCCTCCTGTTGTCTCTCAACCACCAGCAGACACGATCCCTTCCAAAAATGGGAAGATAATATGATCCCGTTCCCCACTTCAACAGCGGGTTAGACTCAGCGCTGCTAATATTATAAAAAAATATAGATTAAAAAAGTAAATGAATATGTTTATGAGAGGAAAGGGCGGGGGGGTCACCAACATCAATCAATATAGTTCACCATGTGAGAGTCATGAATGTGCACCCCGAATGAGAAAAGATTTCGATGAAAGATTTTCAAGATACATTAACTCTAAAACTGAAAGTTTGACCTGATGGTGGCGCTACAGGAAAGGTCATATCATCACTAAAACCTACAGGCTTCATCCTCTTGTGGTCAATAATGTTTTCAGTAAATTTCAGAAGATTCGTATGAAAAATTTTCAAGATAAATACATTCTAATTTAAACGTTTGGCCTGATGGTGGCGCTTGAGGACAGGTCAACTCACTAATAAGTCTCATTATCAAGGGGTTATTCATGTATTCAACAAATAAACAAAGTGCCTGACACAAAAACTTGGTCAACAATTTTATGTAAATCATTTTCTGGAGGCAAATATCCCTGGGGTCAGATTGACCCCAAGGGTAAAATGTGTTAGTGATATTTAAGGATAATAGGAGGGTTAAACAAGAGTGGCATCAAATTCGATTGGCTAAACTGAAGAAACTTGTCTCCTCAATGCCCAGACGCCTCCACTCTGTGTTAAAAAGAAGAGGGGATGCTACACCATGGTAAACAGGCCTCTGTCCCTACTTTTTTGAGACCTGTAGCAGCCATCAAATTTGAAATGAGCATTTTGCGGATAAAATTGTAAAGTTTCTCAGTTTCAACATTTGCTATGTTATCTCTGTTCTATTGTGAGTAAAATACTGCTGGTGTGATTAGAAAGTCATTGTGTTTTGATTTTATTCACAATTTACACTTTGTCCCGACTATTTTGGAATTGGGGTTGTATAATGGCTCACGCAGTTAGAACGTTGAGTCTTCACCCTTTGGAGCGATAGTTTTCCTGCACCGTATGGGAATTTAATGCTTTACACCTCTGCTGTAAGGGGGGACAGATGTATCAGACTGACCTGAGGCCGTAGGAGACGGTGCTGTCAGCCCGTGTCTTTGGAGCTGCGGGACCTAAGAAACGGATGAAAGTTCAGTGTTGAAACAGCCCTACGGTTCGCTTTGCCTTGTGTGTCTCTCCTCTTCAGTACCGCCATCCGCCTCCCCTCCGCCCCCTCCCCTCCGGACTCACTCTGCGGTTTTGACTTCGGCTCGGCTTATCGACCATGTTCTGCCCACCCTGCTGCTGCGATTCCTCTCCTGTCTGACCCTGGATTACCAACTGTCTTGCCTGCAACGCTCATTTGATCAGATTCTTGCCATTAAGCTGCTGTGATGTTGGTAATTAACAGCGCACACAGTCTTGCTCAGAGGTAAACGGTGCTCTGTATATATAGAGAGAGCAAAGTTATTCCATGTTGTCACCTTTGATATGCAGAATGTTACTCCCCTGTGGGGCTCCACGCGGCTGCTGCTTTAAATGTGCTTTGTGTTGTACTTCGCTCTGCGTTAGAGCGTCTGCAACATGACATACAGAGTCACAAACATTCAGAACCACCGTCTGAGCAACTCTTCTTCTGTCACTCGGGCCATAGGTGGCTGCAATTGTATAATCCTTCAAACACTGCCTGCAGCTTTAATTTGAAATGTGTTTATGAAATGGTGTGTCAAAAACCATTTTATACCTTCATTTTAATATTTTATACAAACGTAATGGCCATACCTGTTGGGTTCAAGAACATTCGGCTTCAAACCAGCTGTGCGTCATTTCATTTTGAAATCAATTATGAAGCAGCATCTTCTCGTCTAACACTTAGAATTTAAAATGTCAAATGCTGTTACTGCCCAAAATATACAGCAATTGAGCTGAATATGTGTTTTTTTGCGATAAAAAGCTGAAACAAATATTGCCAGATGTTGGGGTAAGTGATTGTGGCCACTGAGGACCAATGACATACGCAAGCCTGATGCCCATATGAATTTATGGCCTATTAATTTGCAGCACAGCAATCTGATTTACCTATTTCATGACCTGCCCGTTATTGTGCATTGGCAATATGAAGAGTTTCCAGTAAAGTAATTTGAATTTGACTGACATTTAATTCTCAGGAGATAAGACACAGAGAGACCGCATGGGAGGGGTGATTTGAGAGGGGAGAAGATGGAGAGAGAGTGGGATGGAGAGACAGCGGAAGGGAGGAGAAAGAGAAAGAAAGAGAGGGAGGGGGGGGGACATGCACGTCAGATGGAAGCAATTACCCCAGGCCCTGCAGGCCCTCAGCTGTGTCTTGCGGTCTGTGTGAAAGTCCTTATGGAAACGGACGATCAGATACCAGGGTCAAGTGACCTCTCTCTTTTCTTTACTCTGGTTTTAACAGATGAAATGCAGTTGCCTGCTCTTTACGGCGTCTAAATGGCGGAGCACTTTGCACCTGCCCTTAGTTTCTTGTCTTTTTCAAAGAACCAGAAGGATTTATTGACTCTGCACTCACAACTCAGTCATGGGGAACTCAGATGCGGGGTCCCGCAGGGGGCGAAGGTTGTTGCTGACAGACGCCTGGTGTTTTTGCTGCCACTGTTGGTTGATCTGATGGTGGTCAGATGTACAACGTAATTCTAGATGCCAAACCCTGGAAGTGGTGGTGTCTATCAGAAAAACATGTCAGTAGCCCTGCTGTCTGTGCGTAGGCCTTGGGAATGAGAGAGAGGAGGGCGGGATATAAAGAGGATGGGGAGGGCCCTGAGCAGGAAATGGATATGCTTCGCTGCCATCTTTTATTATTTTTCCATGTAAAGGATTTATTCATTCTGCATGATGAATTCCACAAAAAGTCATTCTACATAAATGACAACCTGAGCTCTAACAGTACAAGTTCAAACTCTTGTAATCTTTAGGTTTCTATTCCAAATGTTTTCAGGAGTTGTCCTGATGACCACCCCGCTGAGCACTGTACCAAGTTTATTACTTCCTGCAGTGTGGCTGTCCCTGAAACTTTGGCTATTTTACACCGATCAGGTCATATCAAGCTACAGGAGTGATTTCTCGCTATCGCCGATATGCAAAAATACCCAGATGTTGCAATCAAGCCCCATGTCAGGTGCATTATGGGATAGTTTGTTAGCCAAGTCACTTCTGATCTTGCACTGCTCCTTGGAAAGGACTCCCTCTTTCCGTCCAAAAAGGTCTCAGCAGGGGAACAGCGATATTCTCGAAATTCAGGTGATTGATATAATTTCTAGCATAATTTTTAGCATTGGCATCAAGAATCACAGATGATAGAGCATGGAGAGATCAAAAACATGCAGGATGAGTTTGAGAGGCGCTGATGTAGATGATAAAATTGCTATCGTTCAATGTTATTATGCGCATGCAGCAGGCCTAAGTGCTAGTGCACAAAGCACGCCACTACGCAATTTGTGCACCGGAAGCGTGGCAGTCCCAGAAGTGTGAGACATTTTGTCTAAAAGGCCACATCCGCATTTTTCTTTTGCAAATAGGGGATAGCGAGCATTGCCCCTGACTTTCCATCGTCATATAAAAGGGAAGCTTCAGACTCTATTGAACTTATTAAAATTTAATTCAGTTATACTACATATGGGGCCCATAATGTTCTGTGTAACAGCTCATTCAACCCTGAACATTTTACATTAAGACCCAGAATATATTATTGGTTAGCTTTAGATCTAATTGATTAATTTGGCCACAAAGGCAAAAATCACTTATAAAGAAAAGCACACAAGGACATGTGCACTACCTGGCCAAAATAAAGTCACACAGTTTACCATTTTGCTGGACTGCCTGTAGCTTTGATCACAGTGCGCTTTTTTATGGCATTGTTGATACAGCCATATGCAATGTCGTAATTTTATGCCCGTCTAGAGTTGTATAAATTTCTGGCTGAAATCTTGTACTGATGATGGAAGAGTTGAACCACTCAATAAAGTCTCCTCCACCACTACCTAAAAAATCTTGTGATGCGGTCAATTATGTTTGGGGCCATTCTAACCGAATTCTAGTGATTTCTGCAACCTCCTGAGTTGTTTTTTTTGCTTGGTGCAGCCAAAAATTCGTCCCTCTTGAAATGCAGTAGAATTGTTTTCTCGATCATGGGAAACATCTTTCGACATGGATGTTCAAGAAATAATAAAGCTTTATACTGCATCGGACAGGCTGAAAGGAGTTTGTTGCCAGCTGAATCATATTAATCACTGCGATAACGATTCAATCATAGGCTCTGAAGTATTGGTTCAGCTAAACCCAAAAAGCAATTGTTCCCTTTTCTTGACCGAGCAGTGAATAAGTCATATATCACAAAAAAGAGTGATATGATTAAAATAGCAATGCTCAGAAAACAAACTTCTACGGATTCAAGTTCTATCCTTAAAGGTTGTCCTTTGTTCTTTCTCCAGCCATGGGCTATTTTAAATTTCAATTCAGTCATTTCATGAAATGAATACAAGTACTGTTCTATTCCTGCAAAATTGCCATTGAATATTATAGACTCATATTCAGATAGTCAGTTGACTTTAAATTTGCTTTGTATAATGTCTGAATTGAAATTGTATTGACCTCAGTTTTCCGTGATGGGTGAGAGGCTGTGGGCAGTATTTTGCTTCTCACTCATGCTAAAGGAAAGCCGTGTCAAGTTTCCCTCAGTGATGATATAATGGACACTTTGGGCCTTTCTCTCTGTAAGAACGAGTTGAAAATGGGCCATAATCTCCATTGGAGTGTGTGAAAAGAAAAATTGAATCAGCATTATCTAGTGAACTATATGACTGCTTCACAGCCATGTTCTGGTTTATTTATTTTACCTGTTTTCAATGCCGGTCCATCGTAATGATTTTAAGGAGTTAAGGCAGGACCGTTGCTTCAGATTTAACCATTGATTACAGAACAACATACATTCGAGTTTGGCGGTGACTCTGCTCGAGTGACACTCTGGAAAAGTCTGAGCAAGCATGACACAGACAGTCCCTGAGATCCCAAACCCCCCAAAAGAGCTTGAGATTCGGGATGTTTAAATTACAACGTAATTAACACAACATGAACAAATGCTGCTTACACTGAATAATGTTTTTTTTTAATTAAGGAGGAAGCTGGGGGGGTGGATGAGATGCACGTCTGTCGCAGGCCAGAACACAGACCCTGGGAAATGAATGAACGTTGCCTTCATTATAAAAGTTTGCCAGTTGGGTAGTAGATTCTGAAGTCAAGAACGATTGGACAGAAAGAGGCCCTTGACTTGACCTGACTTCTGTGCCACCTGAGGTAACACTAAACCTCCATTTCAGGCAGGACACTTTCATCAGATTTAATCGTTTATTAAAGAACAACATGGATGTGAGTTTGGCAGTTACTCTGCTTGAGTGATGCTCTGAAACAATCAGAACAAGCAGGATACAGACAGACCCAGAGATCACGAACCCCTAAACTTGCACTCCAGAGGGGAGCAGAGGAGGACAGTCATCTGCTAATATAATCCCAGTATGAATGGAGTAGAATAAAATTATGTGCAGCAATCAGCATGTTGCATTTCCCTTACGTTTGTCCAAGCAGGTGTGGCCTTTTCCTCCATGTGCAGGGAGGTCAACAGGCATGTGAAATGCAGACAGAGGAATGTATAACAAAACACAGAGTGACTTGATAAAAAATAAATATGATATGCGAGGTATAAAACTGTGTTGTGAGAACCATGCGGTATTTCTGTTGAAATCTTCTGGATGCAGAGAGATCAGCAGTGATGCTGAATTCAAACTGAGGAACATCAGGCTGCGCACTGCTAGAGTGGCTTGATACAAAGAGAATGTGCCGTGTGAGATATGAGAATATAAGTGGTGACAAGCCTGCCACATTTCATTTGAATTCACATAAGCCTGCATTACCTTCCCATCTGAATGTGGGGAGATCAGCTGATGTGTTGAATAGAAACAATGGGAAACCCATTATGACACTGATGAAGTGGCTTTATAAAAAGTGATATGCTACGTGTGATATGAAACTGTGTGGTGACAAGCATGCCGCTTTCCCTTGGAATTTACACCTGCATGCAAGCATTAGCTCAACACAAGTGATTGACATTGAAGCTGCAATCAGAGCAAGAGAGACAGATTTTGCATGCACCCTCAAAGCCTCAGGACAACAATCATTTATTTATTTACTTACTTACTTGTTTGACCCTAGCAAACGGTTAGCCTCCTGGAGGGTAGCTTCACGATGGTAGATGTGGACAATCCTTTCATAGAATTCATTTATTCACAAGGATAGTATAATGTTTCCAAACACAGAGTGAGCATTAAATGGTCAGGCAGACCATGTCACTTCTTTCGAGGATGTGCACTGCCCCTAAGATCTTGATGTGTAATGAGAGATAACACACACCTGTTACCAAAGCATTTGATTTGGCCATAAGCAAGCAGCAATTCTATTTCGAATCGCAATGTTTGAAATACAGGATTTCTGAGGCTTGACATACTAAGCCAAGGAGGCTATAAATTGTTTGCTGTAAATACAGCCTTGGTAAGAAGTCCCTGTGTGAATTACCTGGATGCACTAGAGGTTACACAAAATGGATCTTATTGACCAAGATTAGAAGAAGATCTTAACAATGCGAATTGAAGCTAAATAACCTTTCCCAGTCAAAATCTGCAGTTTGCCAGACAGGAGACGTAACATTTTATCAGGAAATTTGAGAGGATTACCAGCTCCCTCAGCCAGTCAAAACTCAGCATTTATTTATCTGAAAAAAGTGTGTATGCATGAAATTAATCTATATCGTCATCATCCAAATTAAACTAATAGCCCTTTATGTTTTATTTGTGAGTATTATAATAAATTGTCATTGAGGGAGATTTAAAAACACACACCCTCCCTCGCATGAGAGCCAGATTAGCTTCAAATAGGAGGGAAAATGGTAAATGCCTCTCTGCTCCATAATGGCGGCACAGGATTACAGTGAGAGCAGTTACCCTCACAGAAACAATGAAATTGTCAGCCTGAGCATAGATGAGATGCAGATCTGTAGTACACCAACGTAGGAGCGATATAAAGGCCACAGAGCCCGCAAAATTAAACTTAAATTAAAACTAGCAATTGGGTGGGAGATGCTGAGGTAAAGAATGATTGGACAGAAAGGGGTTTGAGACAAGACCTGACTTTAGTGCCTGACGCAAAAGCTCCATTTGTACTTGGGAAAACAAACTAGAACTTAACTCAGATCAATTACTGTTACTAACTTTGATTGCCTGAGAATAGCTCATTATTAAATCTTATGATGAAATGCAGTTATGTAACTAGACCTGTACCCGATGGGGTGGTTAATACTGAAATTTTCTGCCGGCTGGAAAACACAGGATGCTCAGAGTGTGATCAAAACAGATTGATTCACATATTACTTTGTTGGCAGGGAACTGATTATGCAGTGAGTCTCATACTTGCATATGAACCGACACCATACCTTTCATCCATCACCATCAAAGTGCTGGTCAGAGCTGGTAGTATTTCTGCTTCTCAGGGGGATTAGGTATTGCTTTAATTTCACTTTCAGATTTGTGAACAAATGGAAGACAGTGCTGTAGTAGACTGAACCGCTGGAGCAAAGGACATAACTTCATTTCTCTGGAGCAAAGGACATAACTTCATTTCTCTGGAGCAAAGGACATAACTTCATTTCTCTGGAGCAAAGGACAAAACTTCATTTCTCTGGAGCAAAGGACAAAACTTCATTTCTCTGGCTGTGTGCAAGGATGCTGTACAAAGCAAAAGCAAGGCAATAGCTGTAGCCTGGTAAACTGATCCACCCATTCACATCAGCCAATCAACACCGATCGATTTAGACACCAGCAGACAATGTAGAGGTATCTGGATGTTGATCTAAGGCATTTGACCAGTAAAATTGACATCTACATTTTATGAAAGCAAGTTTATTTGAATCAATGGGAATTTAAATTTGAACCAGGAATTTGCATCAGTAAATATTTCAAAAGCTAAATTGTATAACATATTATATTTTTTCCACAAAACATTCACTTTTACTTGAGACAGCAATATGGAGGCTTTCTTTCTGAGGTTACTTCCATGGTGCTGAGAGCAGCTCTGTCACAACTCCTCCTGTGAATTCAGATCTGCAGACTCATCTGAGCTCATTAGGGGAATGATGGTGTGAGATGGTGAGTCTCTCCTGAGTCCGCTGCTCACAGGCTGAATCTGCTCCATTTGATTAGTCATTATGATGCACGCTACTCAATATGCACATGTATTTTTTAGCGCTATTACCGCACCGTAAAATTTGAAATTTATTGACACTAGTGTTTTTCATGTATAAATCGCAGATGGTTTAAGCGCGTGTGAAAACTGGGCCTCACATATACCTGTGCTGTTTTGCCCAGTGCGGAGAGTTTGAACTCAAACAGAATCTGATTGATTTCAATGGAGCATAAAATGGGACCAAAGTATCAAAGTGACGGCTGTAGTATCCAGTGTTCAGACATGGGAAACAGATAGAAATATACTGACAAACACAAAAACAGAATTATCTTTTAAGCTGTTCGGGATTCCGCATGTTTTTTTTTTTTTTGGAGTTCAAATTAGAGGTATTTTGGCAGCTCGTGGAACTAGTCTACATATTGGATCTCAGAGCCGTGACAGAACCATATTCTTGTGTTTGAACCCCTCAACTCAGATATTACTATTGTACCTTTCAATGTTAGATAGCTAAAGTCTTATTTTTTTCAACATCCTTCTCGGCATACTCAACGCTGAAGTGTGTCACCTCCGTATGGGAGCGTAGAGCCAAACGTGCTGTTCCCCTCTGTAGCAGTAGAGTCCTGTCTATGTAGGCCAGTTGACTGGTACTTTTATTTCAGAGCTTTTGGCCTCTTGTTTGGATCTGGCCAGCATTCGAGTATTTATAACATGTGGTAATGAGGTTTAGCCTGTGTGTATGCTTTATCGCCTGGCAATTTCACTGGAGACCAGGGATTAATTAGTTGTAACACGGTGCCTCTGTCATGTAATTTTACAAGAAGATAGTCTGGCTTTTCTGGCATCTGAGCAGGCTAATAGGCACTCTCAGTTTGAAAGAACTCTTCGGTCCAACAACACCACTGAGAGGAAATGGTTTCTTTTATTGCTAATTTCTCTTCTGCTATCAAATTTGGACTCCACTGTTGTTTGAATCATGACTTAATTGCTGTGCCACCTGCACTTTCAGCCTGTGTGTTATTAATTTTTACACTCCTTCATGTCGGAAGGTGGTTGTTAAACAACCTGCAGGTAACAGGGTAGAGAGAAGGGCTGGCATTTGCTGGAAGGAACTGATGTTTAATAAAAACATTAACATTCACTTTCATGACCACTGTGAATTGCAGAGCCGCAGTTACGATCAGCTAGTAAGTTCAGGCCCATTCCTGAACATCGAAAACACTTTTACGATCCAGCTAAACTACAGAACTTTTATGTCGGCATGCTTTGCAAGTAAACAGTTAGAAAATAAATTACCTCAATGAGCATTAAATTTCTTCTTCTGAGACAGGGACGAGGAGTCCGTTCTGCAGCCGTTCATCACGAGCCTCAGCGCTTGGGCCGTGTGCCTATTGCTGTGCCATGCACTCACCAGTCAGCAGTTATCCAGCTTCAGGATCACCGTGTCTGTCAACGGACTCCAGACTAGAGCCCACAGTTTAACCTTCAGCATCAAAGCGTGTTCAATTAAGCAGGTCTGAATCCGTGTCACTCTTTGTGACAGATACGAAAGAGACCTGTCGCAGAGGTTTGTACAAACAGCAAGCTGCAATGGAATTAAATCAGTCTCTGTATCGCTCGTCTCACTGCACATGACTTACTGTTGAGACACGTCCCAGCCTGTGGGCCCTCTCTTGTCCACATGACCTGAATAAACACCTCTGTATTTACAGAGCTGTACTTTCAGATGGAAGGGAGTGAGAGACCATTATGCCGTGTGCCTGCTGTTACTTCCCTCATGCAATTAACTGCATCCGCGCCTCAACAGTGAGTCATTCGCTGTCAATCAAGCGAGACTCTGTCATCATCCTGTCAATCATTCGCCCCCCCATCACTTGTCAGTTTTACAGAAACGGTGACAGTGAACAAACTGCTATGGTGTCATTATAGTTTTAAAACTGTCATGGTTTTCTCAAGGACAGAGACAAAAAAAGTTCTTCACAAGGTCTGGACTTTTTTTTTTTTCCTCAAAATTCACCAACAAAATTTCTCAGAGGCATATGAGTCACCAAATTAATATTTGCATATGTTGTGTACCAGCATCCGTTCTATGGACTTCCAAAGATTGAGAAAGATTTGTCAGGACTAAGCAATAGCCTTGTGAAAAAAGCCCTTTTTGGCAAAAAAAAAGCTAATTTAAGACCCCATATTTTTGCATTAATATGCTGTATGATGCATTTTTTAGTCCAAGTTCATGTTGACTAAATCAATATTTCATGTACAACTACTTACAGTTCAAGCCAGTCAAAAGAACTGTCAAAAAGGGAAGTTTTTTTGTTTCTGATAGTTTCTTTTCTTTGTTTGTTTGTTTGTTTTTCCCAGTTTATGGACTGCCCCAGTTACGCCAGGCTACCCTCTATGAAATCTTATGTTTCCTTGGTGTGCAGGTACAGATATCGCTTTAGTAGTTCAGCTACAGTCAAACTCTGAAAATAGACCAGAATGTTGTCTTTATGAGGCTTGACCCCCCTCCCCTTCTGCATATTTGGGACCATCCTGATTTTCGCCTGATTTGACGTGGATTGACCCAACTCGGCTTCTTATGGAAATGTGAGCGGCACTGACCTCTTTAAATTGAAAGGCCAAAGCTGCATAATCAGAAGAGGCAACAGAATTGAAATTTGAATAATTGAATACCAAATCAAGAATGAGTATGGTGCTAAAGTGCAGGTCGCGTTAGCATCATATACTGAACTCTGCTCGGGAATTCCTGCATTAAATATTCCCACTGTATTTGCACTGGGTGATTGTTTCTAAATGATTTAATTTATTTCCCTGATTTCCTTGTCCATCCGTCATCAGGAGTATTTAGGTCAAACCACAGATGATTCACGAAGACATGACCTTTCAGAAGAGTGCAGCGGCTCATGGCCTTTGCCACTGTGTTCCTCAAGGCAGTGAAAAAAAAGAGAGAAAAAAAACTTGTCTCACGGTCAGTTAGACTTAATGGAAATCTGATGAAATGGGACATCGTCTTTTTTTATGCAATTAGTTCTTAATGGCACTTGCCCATGATAAGGTCAATGTAAATAAAGTATTTTCTACGCCACAATCATTCAAAAACACCGTATTAAACAAAGCGATCAAAGACTAACTCATTCTGATCTCAGCCAGCAGCTTTTATGAGAAAGCTGTACCAAAAGCTTAATTACAATTCAGCAAAGATCCAAGGAGAGATCTGTTGGTTGGCACTTCATTGCATGTTGATGACAGTCACAAAGGTCATCTTAGATGTCCATTTGTCATTGACGGATTCGGTGAAAGTAAGCGGTGACTAAAATTGGGATTGATATGAATGGATGTGGCAGGGATGAATAAGTGTGTTGGGGGAGATTCAACAGCTCGGTATGAATAAACAAACCGCCAGGTCTTCTTGTGTTTACGTCTTAGGATGGATTCTTCTCCAGTTAAGGTTTAGAGCCAACATCATATTGGCAGAAACATTGGGTGAGTTGGAGCAGAGAGACCGAACACGCGCTGTGGGGGGTCCTGGGAGGTCGCTGTGATGGGCGTAACCCCTCTCATTCTTCCTGAGAATCACAGTCATGACTCCACTCCTCCAAGTTTCTCTGATTCCTGTTCTGTCGCCCACTTCAGTTCCTTGAAGCTGCAGCCGCAGCTGAACACCGGTAACGGTGTGCATGGAATTTGAAAATCCCATATGTGCATTTTTCAGAATTTTTGGGAAACTGGCGAATCACGTCTGCTTTGCTAGATTTTTTAATGAAAAGTTGCACTGCTGTTATTCCTGAATTCTTACATCTGGGCAAAATCAGAGCTGCGGATGAGGAACATGGCCTTTCGTCACTTCCTCAGCCCAGATTAAGCGCTGCCATTAGAACCCTGAATACGATGATCATAACTGATTACATTTAAACACTAAAGTCACAACTGAATAATGAAACAATAATAAGATCTTTTTCTCTCTTTTTCCCACAGCTGGACAGAACCGAGGTCATAAAAAGCAACTTGCATCCAGTGTTTGCCAAGGTCTTCACTCTAGACTACTACTTTGAGGAAGTGCAGAAGCTACGCTTCGAGGTGTATGACATCCATGGGGCGCACAGTATTGGCACGCGCGATGACGACTTCCTGGGGGGCATGGAGTGCACCCTCGGCCAGGTGGGACACCAGAACACGGTCACATAAGTGACAGGGCAGCCCTTAGTTTTGACCAGCTGAGCAGCTGGAATCTCGCTCTACGGCGAACACGCACTCCTGACTCAGTATCGTGCTCTTTTTAATCGCCAGCTTTTCCTCTTGAGTGTTTAGCACGTGAACCTATTGTTTTTTTTTTTTTCCGCTGAGTACATAGCACGACAAAGGAAGGTTTGAGACCATGTTGCATCATTAAACCAGACCATGAGGAATTTGTAATGTTGCTGATGTTTTTAATATGATCTCTCAGGAGAACTGATTGAAGATGGGCTCCTAATGATTATTTTGAGTAAAAGAGAGAGCCTTAACACCCTATATTTCAAAGAAATATTTGCCAAGAGTTAATATGTCTGAATTTATGAGTCTTTTTATGCAAAGAACAGAGGGAATAATACTGTCCGTGGGAGAGGGAGAGAGGTATAATTATGTCAGAGGAGCACATATTGTGAGAAGACGTACAATCATCACTAAAGCTTATGGCTTCAAAGCTGCAAGCAAACTGGTACGTTTGGCTTTACCTGTGTGAGGGAGGGAGGCTTGTGTTTGGGACAGAAGCCAAATATTAAAACCACTTTCTCTCAGTTTATTATTCTGAGCCGCTTCAAGCAGCTGAGGTCGGCTGCTAATGTTTTTCACTCCCCCAGAGGCAGTAGCTTCACCTTTGCCTCTCAGACCCACTACGCAAACAAAGGTGCTGTCTTCAGAATATAAATGCTGTTCAGTGTTTTTCTCTGCATGTCAATTCCACTCAAATTCACAGTTCATCAGAATTAATTGTCTTTTTAGACCTTATTAAAATGCTAAGAGCCTCACAAAAATTGTCCTTCATTCATGTCTTTTGTTAGCATTTGATTTCAAAGAGGGTTTTTGCTTATAGGCCTGAGTGATACTCATATACACAGAGCTGCAAAACACCCACTACCCCCCCCTCCCCTCCCCCCCATTTTTATTCTATTTGTGCTTATTTGTCATATTTTAAAAAAAAATTCTGGATTGGCTATCGAAGGGATCCTGGCACTGCTCTCAACTCGCCTTAAAGCGCATAACATCTCATAAACCGATTCCATTTAGGTTTCCGAATTACCAATTATGTATTAGGGCTCTAATTTCGTAGACCAGGCGCAGGCGCGGCGCATGGTGGGTGCGCCGCGCCAACGGGGTGTGTCCAGGCGTATGTGGCAATTTCGTGCCCGGCGTAGCCTTGCGCAAGTACTCCTCTGTCCCGCCTCTGTCCCGCCTTCCAGCGCAAGTTGGCAAAGAAGGCGACACAGCCGACTCAAATCTTGCTCACTGGCAAGAGAAACGATGGATAGCGTGTTCCTATTATTACAAACTGTTGCTGCTTAAAATTTTGGGATTAACATGCATGGACAACAATGCAAGATATGTGACACATTTATTTTCAATATGTGATCTTAACTCAGTACGAGATCATAGCAATCAGGCTGTATTCCTTTCCCCCACTAAAGACGATAAAACCTAAGTGACAATAATAGTAGCCTAGTATTAAGCCGCTTGCATACTGGACGCGAAACAAATTTTTCGCTCGACTGATTGCGTCTTGTGTCCGAAAGTCTGACAGGGTTTTAATAAATCTCTGTTTCTGACAGTCTATTATTGTTTTTGATTTCTTCAAATCTGCTGACTCTTTTAGATATTAAACGTGAATGTTTTGATAAGAGGGCTCAGTTCTTCAACTCCAGCGGAGACTTTATCTACGAAATTGTCACTGCGTCTTGATGAATATGTGACACCTCCCCCTACTATGCCGCCACACCCATCTCGGCGCACCGTCGTCTACCGAAGGCTACGCACCTCACGAAATTACCACTGCGCGGGCTGCGCCATACGAAATTACCACTGCGCGGGCTGCGCCTCGCTACGCCACCTGCGCTGCGCCAGGAAATTAGAGCCCTTAATATGTTCAGTTATGAGGATCAATTCGTATCCATTTCCCCTCAGCTTACATTATTCTTCATTGCAACAATTATCAGGCATTTTCCTGTCCACATTAATGATAGAGTTAACATAAAATAATGTCTTACAAAGCTACTGAATTTTTGTTTCTGCGTTCACGTTCGATCGGCTCGATACGCCTAAGAAAACCTTTCTAAAAAATGTGGTTTGTCAACTTACGTCAGCGTGTTAAGGCTGCTCATGTAAAAATAAAACTCGGTCTACAACCAGTGAAATTACCATAATGCAGGTTAACACTCATCCTATTTCTGAGTGGGAATCGGGAATTCGATTAAATTAATTTACTGAGTAAATGGGCTTTCAATAAGCCACGTAGCCATTAACAATTAAAAACTGCATTTTGTATTCACCCTTGTTATGCTCGCCTACTGTTATAATTAGATTGATGATCTGAAGCATTTAAGTACGACAAATATGCATAAATAGAAGAAATTGAGACGGGTGCTAATACTTTTCTCAGGGCACTGTAGACATTGCAACCATTGTAGCTTTGAAAATATTGAACAAAATTGAAGCATTGGCTATCACAGCCATTATAAATAATCAATCCCTCTGGTTATACATGCATGATCACCATTGGCTGTGGGGCAGAGAGTGTTCTCATAGGAGTTCTGTTCAGAGGCAGGTCTTCACTCATCTCTTGTTTTCCTCAGATTGTAGCCCAGAAGAAGATGGTGAAGCCTCTCTTCTTGAAGTACGGGAAGTACGCGGGTAAATCCACGATAATGGTGGGTATAGGACTTAATTCCCATTTAAAAAGGAAGCACATTGTTTTATCGCGAGACAGCCTAGAAAACCACAGCAGTGTGGAAAAAAAAAAACATTTTGAATTAAATGAGGCGATTAATCTAGAGCCCATAAAAATATTCACTGTAAAATCAAGTATGACGAAGAACTACTTGCAGTCCCCACTGGACTCGTATAAACTCTGCTGGAGAATATTTTTAGATCTGTGATAGCTGATGCAAGACAGTGTTTCTGTATATTAGACCAAAGCAGAGGGGTTGCAGAGGTGAGGCAGGAATACTGCCTGTAACGCTTCAGCACTTACACTGGCGTCATACGTCAGTCGGAATTCGCTCTGCACTGTCCTAAAGGAGAAAAGAGCCCAAGATCAAAGGGCAAATCATACCGAGGACCCTTATCCCAGCAGAGCCTCTGTGCTCATGTGCAGAGCAGAGGTGATGAAAGCTCTGTTTTGTGTGGCTGAAACTGGTGTCCCACAATGGACAGAGTCACGACCGCTCAAGATGTGATGCCATTTTGTTGCCATCATGCCAAAGCGAGTTCTTCCACACAAAGAAAATTTGTGGGACTTTCTCATGGTTTTGTTAGAAAAGAACCTCATTCATTTCAGGGGGAAAAAATAATCCAGCGAGCGATGGAATCGATGAGCAGGCGAGGGGATGATGTTCTCACTCGAGAAAAGTGAAAATGGAAACACTAATCAATCAGCAGGATTGGTGTAATACATTCCACTCTCTACTTTAGAAGCATTTTGCTGTTGTTCAGGCTCTTTTTCTTCAGGAAAAACAAGGATCCCTGAATGTGCAGTTTTCTCTGCCTTGTTGAGTCGTAATTTTCTGTCTATTCCCCAATTATTTGACAATGAACTTTCACATGTGCACAACACACAAGGAATGGGAATACTTCAATTCTTTGCTTGAGAAAATTCAACATTAAGGCCCATTCACACGGATTTCCGTGCAGATTATTCACGCGGATTTTTATAAGAGCTAATTCCATGGGCCCTATTGTTAAGGCCCATTCGCACCGGGGCGGAACGAAAATGCGGCACGGATTGATGGAATATTCGCAGCACAAAATTCCCCGTTTAACCATTCACACTGAACTCTGTGTGATATTTTGAGGTCTTCTGTTCCAACTCCACACAGCGGAAAAACAAATGATGGCATCAACGACGATGACATTGTAAGTACCTGAAACATAACGTCAGCCTCGCAGTCTACTTTTACACTGACGTAGCCAACGAACGTTTTCCTTATTGATGTTTCCCCGGACCTGGGGCTGTTTCAATAAACTTAACTTGTCCAACGCAAACGTCATAATTTGCACCTCAGTGACGCACAGCTTCATGATTTGGTGCACAATATTCAACTTATGAAAATGTTAATCTGGAAAAAAACTGATGAGCTAGATCCCCAAATACTATGACAAAGTAAACTAACTGCGCACATAGCTATAAGACGTCACATTAAATTTAAGTGTTCACTGAATACAAGCTATCCAGCCAATCAAAAGTTTTGAATGCTGTGACATCAATAAAAGCAAATCATGTCATTGGCTAAAAGCACAATTTCGCAGGCGGATTTTCATTGATGCTTAAGTCCGTGCGGATGTTTTTCTGCCGCACAGAAATCCCGCCTTGGTGTGCAAACTTATGTTAGAGCCCATGGAATTAGCTCCTGTAAAAATACGCTCAAGTAATCCGCACGGAAGTCCGTACTTGGAGTGAATGGGCCATTAGTTTGCACACCAAGGCGAAATTTCCTTGCGGCAGGAAAAACATCCCCACGGACATCCCCACAGGCTGGCAGTAAAAACAATAGTAAGCTTTTTACAACCATTACCAAAGTTTTACATGACATGTCATTTGCTTTGTGTATGGTAAGAATTTACATGGTCGTCCTCTTTTCCCACGTGTCGGGCATATGCGTACATTGTTTCTTGGGTACACTGATTTAGTGCACAGCATTTAGTTCTTGTTTCTACGAACAGATCTATGATTAATAAAATGATTTAATTATATGATTAATACAGCATTTCAACAATGGAGTATAATGAATCAATACATGTGATCAATACAATGACTAAATAATACAATAATGCTTTAGTTGATTGGCGATTGTTAATACATTTGAATACACTTGATTAATGAGTTTAATATATTTGGATACATTGAATAATATTTTCCCCACACTTCTAAAGGTGATAAACCAACTATGGATACAGTATATATACCTCATATAATCTAACTAACCCATCTAGTTGCTAGTGCGCTAACGCACATGCTTGCTAGTTTCTGTATCCCTTTATTTTTAATGAAAAATGAATATAAGGGTGTTATAATATATATAATATATATAATATAAGGGTATATAATATATATTGCTATAAGGGTGTTGCTGTCATCAAGCTGTCACTGAGGCTGACCATGACAGTTAGATGGATGATCAATTAGATGGACGATTGATAGTTTTGTGATTCACTCTTCTTGGGAAGATCTTTAACATCTTTCTGATATTATCAATCTCTGCGAGTTACATCATGCCATCGATAGTTAAATATAGGAAATGAATGTATTTAATTCAGTATTGTCAGAAGCCGAGATAAAATGATAAAATCGGAGGCCAGAGGAGGGAGTGGCCTCACGACAAAACGACAACCATATTAGTCTCCATCCTTCACAACAGACGTATTAGCCCACATTTTAGCTCTTTCTGGATCAGCAGGGAATCTGTACATTTTGCGGCCTTTTTCTGACCAACTACTGCATCCGTAGGTGCAGCTAACTATTTTGAAGCTTTATGTTCAAAATAATAAACTGAATCATGTATGAACGTATTCACTTTGAAACAGCATTCAATGACCATGATGGAAACAAAATGGCTCCCTACATCACATGACCAGATTTTTCAGGCAGGGGGTTTGGAAGAGCACAGTGTGGGGTCACCGAGGGAAGTGGGGATTTACACCACCCCCTCCTGCCCCCCATCAAACATGCCCCTCGTCTGCAGTCAGCTGGGGGAATGTTCCTGTTGGCGGTGCATTACCCCATATTTCCCCGACAAACTCCCTACTCCAGACCAGCAAGAAACATTATATCCATGCTGTCAACAAGCATTGTAAACTTAAATGCTTTTAAACTGTCACACAAATCTGAAGCTGGAAATTTAGATTTTTCCATTCACATTTTAAAAATAAAGCAGTCAAACTACTTTAAATTTATATTTACAAGCTCGTTTCACGTAGATAATATGAAGACAAAATGGAGCAGTGAGTCCCACAGTTCATGAGAGAAAGACTAAAGAGGAGTGACTGAGCTCCTTAATATGAGGCCCTTCTGCCTGTGTGTCGTATGAAGAACTGTAATATTGGTTATAAACTGATACGGACCCCAATAACCCTGCACCAGCCAGCATGTGGATTCCAGTGTGCTGACGCCTCGCCCGGCCTTCAGTCCTTCAGATTGCTGGTAAAAGCTGTCTGTGTCGCATCCCCTGCAGTGGGGTCTGAAATAGAAACTGTAATTATAATGGTCCCATTAGCCACCCCTGGCCTATCACTGCGCTGACACTTTAATGCAGTTTGTCTGTAATTTCATTACTTCACCCTGTTTGCTGTAGCAACAGGGAGCTGAATTGCGCTTACCTTTGCCACATTTGATAACTGGTGTATTGTTTGGGTCAGGGTTTGAGACTATTTTTTATGATTAACTTGCTCGATAAATGATTCATTATACTGTGTCAAAAAAGAAACTTCACACTCATGAATTTGTAAATATTTTTTTGAAACTTTTAGTAAAAGACTTTTTATTATCACTAGGGGTAAATGCGTTGTCAAAGACATCATGACACACATCAACTCCGACGTGCACAGGTACGTGGCACGTGCGAGCGTACTGTAAGCTAAAACCATGTTTTCTCGTGTTCCTAGTCACGTGACCATATGAGAGATGTGCAACTGAGCTCGCGTTAGCATGTTAGAGTGACATCTCGGAAAAACAAGTTTTTACAGTTAATTATTTGTTGATTTTCAATGCCATGGCTGTCAAACATTCAGCGTGAATGTGTCATTGGCATGCTGAACACGGTAACGTCCGTCACTGACGTTGCAAGGGTTATGGGATGCAGTCGACGGACTATCCATGATCTTCGGACACGTCTCCAACAAACTGGCACCCCAGCTGACCGACCTCGTTCTGGTAGCCCACGTGTGACGTCAAAAGCAGAAGACCGAAAAATTGCCTTATGTCATTTGCATAATCGATTTGTCACTGCAACGTCCTCTAGGAATGAATTGTTTAGAGGTCGTGTGACTGACCAAACCATACGTAATCGCCTGCGCACTGCTCTTATTCAAGTTGTAACTTACCATTTTTACTCTTGGACATTTCCGTAGCATTTCCGGTGGAACTGGTTACATTATGGACATTATTTTTATGATACACCATTTTTAATGAGTACAGAATTAAATCAAATCATTATTTAAAACCTCATTTCTTGTATGTTCATCTTATTGACCTCCAAACGAGTGTGAACTTTTTATTTAGGCTGAGTATATATATATATATTCTGTACCTCATGATGCTTGCCGGAGTACATACCTTGAAACACTTTGCTTAATTTCCTTGTATTTCAAACACATTGTTTCTGACTGTCCCTGAATGTTTATAACTTAAAGTGCATTGAACTTCACATATTAATGAGTGACTGTCTCATTGCTGGATATACTGTGAGTGCTGCCAAAATGAGATTCTCCATCATCTGTTACGCTTCTCAGTTGTGTTGCAACTGTGACTGTAACACTGCTGATGGCTGTACTATAATCATATCGTAAAAAAGTATCATGTTGTTGGAAAGTCAATATTTGTATGCAGGGCTGTGAAAATGTACCGGTCTCAATTTTTCACTATCGTGCAAACACAGATGTGTACACGTACACCTGATCTCAATCTTCATACCTGCCCCTTTTTATCCCCCGCCGCGCATTTAGCGCGAAGCGGGGATATAGCATTGGGTTCCGTCTGTCCGTCCGTGCGTCTGTACAGACACATAAAATTGAGGCGGCGGGGGATATTGCCATGTTAGTGGCAAACACTTGTTCTTATTCTGTTTCTCTCTTGAATGCAGTAAAAACATTAATATTCTCATATTTTCTGTCTCAACAAACTCAGCGTGAAAACAAATTGGAAATATCGATGATACTTTCCGGCTGTATGATGTGGTAATGCCAGCTGGCTTCTGTATTTGTGACACAAGCAGTTTTATTACCTCCACCCAGGATGTTATGTTTTTGCCTGGGTTTGTTTGTTTGTTTGTTTGTCTGTTGGTTTCCAAAATAACTCAAAAAGTTATGGACAGATTTTGATGAAATTTTCAGGGATTGTATAAGGAAGAAATGATTAGATTTTGGAAGTGATTCAGATCTCCGTCTGGATCCAGGAATTTTTTAAAGGATTCTTTAACATTAGGAGATGTTGGGGCACTTGGAAAAAAATACAGGACAAGTTTTGAATATGTTCAACAATATATCAAAGACTGATCCTGAAAATAGAATAATTTCGGATACTATGATACTATGATCCAGAATATGAAAGTAGGGGACCTTCGGAACTTTCATTATAGGAAGAGAACAAATGAAGCTACAAACATGCGACAAACACCATTATACAGCCAAGATATTGCAGAATTAGGGAGGTGTCACCAGATTTACTGAATCTTCAAAAGCCAGGGAACTAGATCCAGAAGAAAACCACCATTACGGAAAAATTTATTTTCGTAAATAACTACTGAACTAATATTGATATCATTATGAATTCAGTTGCTAATGGTATGTTTTCTTGGTCAGGGAATCTGAAAAAATAGATGAAATAAATGTAGGACTAATATTTATATGTAAATCACAACATGAGGGGAAATGTTGCATCATAAGAAAAAAAAAAACAAATAAAGCTAGAAACATGCAATAGACATCTTTAAACAGCCAAGACGCTGTGGAACTAATATTGATATAGCATTATGAATCAAATTGCCATGTTTTCATGGTCAAGGAATCTAAAAATGAAGATAAAATAAATGTAAGACTAATATCTATGGTGGAAGTCGCAATATGGAGGGAAATATTGTGCTTGGCGGAGGTCTGCGCTCTCCGAGTGCTTTTCTAGTTTCAAGTGTGGCTCTTACAGGACCTCAATTGGTTTTAAAGGCATTGAAACCTTGCAGGGAAAAATGGGATAAAAAAAATTCCTGCATTTACTTGCAAAAACTTGCTGTCTGTTGCTTTATTGTCCACATTAATTGCATTGAATCAGCACTCTTTTTAGCCCACATGATTTTTTGACATGAATACGAAGGGCAGATATTGCAGTGTGTCATTGCCCCTGACTCAGAGCCTAAACCCTAATGCAGTGGTTCCCGGCCCAGTCCTCAGGACCCCCTGCCCTGCAGGTTTTTGCTGCAGCTCTACTCTTTCACACCTGATCCATTTAAGGGCTTCATGCTGATTGGTTGAAAAAAAAATCTACCTAAACAGGGTGTGCATGAAGGTACATTGGGCCTTAAATGGATCAGGTGTGCAAAACTAGAGCTGTAACAAAAACCTGCAGGGCAAGGGGTCCTCGAGGACTGGGTTGGGAACCACTGCCTAAATTCATATTGAGGGTTGCTTATAATTGGTCAACATTGAGACACAAAAAGACAATGTGTGCTCGTTCTGCGCTCTCACAAACAGAATCGCATCTGGTGGTAACGTCATTTGGAATTTTGTCCATCACAAAGAGAATATATATCGCCTAAGTCCACTTTAGTAGTTTCTTGGTTGACAGTTAATGGTATTTGTGTCACAATGGGTGGGACAGCATATCACAGGGTGTTTCAGTGATAAGAGCTGCGAAATGAGCCTTCGTGTACTTTTCAGTCAGCAGTGGTTTTCGTGTATCAGCTCTCCCATGAAGGCCATTTTTGCCCAGACTCTTTCTTATAGTAGAATTGTGAACACTGACCTTAACTGAGGCAAGTGAGGCCTGCAGTTCTCTTGATGTCAGTCGGGGTTGTCACGTGACTTCATGGATGAGTTGTTGATATGTTCTTGGTACAGAATTGGTAGGCCTTCATGAAAAGGTTCAGCTTTTTCAAGTTTTCTTTATTTTCAGGTAATGGCGCTGGAGTTTCAGAGCCTAAGAAATGGGTTTGTAACACTTTCAGACTGATGGATGTCAACAACTTTGTTTCTCATTTGGTCTTGAATTTCTTTTGATCACAGCACCATGCACTGCTTTTTGCCCACATCGCATAGTTGGACAGGTACACATGTGATGTTTTCAAAAGACCTGGCACTGATCATGCCTGGGTTTTGCACATGTGTCAAACTGGTGCCATGGAGGACCAAGAGGCTGCAGGTTTTCATTCCACCCAAAACCTCTAGCAGGTGATTCACTGATGACCTCACCTTCAAGCAGGGAGGAGGGACTAATCAGTGAATCACCTGCTGGAGTTTTTCAGTGGAATGAAAACCTGCTGCCTCTAGGTCCTCCATGGCACCAGTTTGACTCCCCTGTCTAGTGAATTTGAAACCAATGAATTTTATTTAATTAGTTGATTTAGTATTTAAGGGGGCAATTACTTTTCCGCATATGCCCCGTTAGGTTTGGATAGATTTTTTTTTCAATAAATTGAATAACCATTTAAAAACTGCATTTTATATTTACCCAAGCTATATTTGACTGATATTAAAATTAGTTTGATGCTCTGAAACATTTAACCCTTTGAGCACCAAATACATTTTCAAGGAATTAAGAATGTAGTGATTCTGAACGGTTGAAAACATGTCATGTGGCAACTTATTTAAAATAGCTGCCCTGTGGGAGCTCTTTTAAGCAAGTTGCCACGTGATAGGTTTTCAACAACATCTGGCTTTGATATCTTACATCATTGGGCAACTATAGTTGGCCACGGTGCTGAAAGGGACCGTGTAACAAATGTGCAGAAATAGAAGAAGTCCAGAAGGGGGCGCAGCGGTGTTGATGGTGTATTTGTGCACAAGTGGACTCCCAGTTGCTGATGCCTCGGCCTCACTAAGATTGACAAAATGCACCAGGCTCGATAGTTAGGCTGTTCTGTGGTGGGCCTGTACTTATGCTATTTTGCATGGGGACTTCGGTCACAATGTTTTGGGGGACGTCCTGGAACTCCCTGCTCTCTCCTGCAGCTCAGTGGGCTGCAGGGTGTGTCGGGCTAGAGCCGAGCTGGCAAGCTATCATTGTATCTGTGTGCTAACACTGCAATTAACGGCTAACGCGTGAGCTGGCTGACAGGAATACTGATATCAAACAGAAAACAACACAATTATTGTCAATAGAACATGTTTATTTTGAGATCATCACTCAAATTAAATTCGTAATTATACCCACAGCACCTCACTCATTTATGCGCTGCATGCAAAACCAACCAAATAAGAGGTGCCAATGTGCTCTGTAACTTACTCAGAGGTCTCTTTTTCTTAGAATTCAGTCTAGTTATATAATCTGAAATAAAAGGTTAGCATGCGTGTCCTGTCAAACAGCGTGACCTTTATATCCTGGTCTTACCAGTCTTTTTCCATTTGTGAGGAATGAAGTATTTCTCACCACCATTCCACTGTCCAGTCTTGACTTTTCTAAAAATATGTGCTATATTTGTGCTGTAATCCTCAGGTTCACGCTGAGGAAATATCTGGAAACAATGGCTATGTTGAGCTTTCCTTCTGTGCGAAGAAGTTGGATGATAAGGTAAGGCTCTTTGATTGTGCACTAATGGCCTAAAAGATTCTTACGTTTGTGAGGTTCAAGAATTACACTCAGTTCCCTTTAGTGAATTTTTTAATCGGGCCTAAATATGAGACTAATTGATGCCTCTCTTCTTAGACGAGTTTGTATTGTGTTTCACATTTACTTAGATTGAGTTTTGTTGACATCTGTGGGCCTTCTTACATGCCTTCAAAAATTGAAAAGTATGCAGCGGTAACATTATTGGCAATTTTGCTGGTTGCAAATGGCATATTTATCACTTTCATCCACTTTGGTAGTTTCCTCCTCTGAAGTAAAAGAACCAACATGTCAAGGGGTTGGACAGCACTAAAGGAGATGCATCACTGCATAGAGCTGACGCTGAACAGTTTCTGTCTCACAGACCTCGTTTGCGTTTCGACTCTCCTAAACCACTTTTTAATGCAAATGCTGCTGCTTTATGTTCATTTCATTGGTCTGAATTTCCGCTAGCTTATATACAAATGAACACATCCTGTTTCCTTCCAATTTTCTTTATGTTATAAACCCGAGAAATTATGCCTTCAGAATGGCGGTACGGTCCAATAGGAAGGGGAGGGTGAAGAGATGTTTTTTACACATGAGAGTGTTTTGCTTGTACCGGTGAAATACATAGAGGATCTTACACAAGTGATCATGTCATATTAAAATGAAGAAATGAGCTGAGTAAAGTGTGGGTTTGTTGCGAGCTTTAGCAAACCCAAATTTTACTCAACAAGCTTTGTGACTTTCATATGAGATGACAAAGGGTATATGATTCTGTTTATCACATAACTGAATCACATAATTTAATAAAAGAAATTCCTGTTTGCATCTTAATGGTAATTCCCATTATATGTTAGCATTAAGCTAACTCTACCAACCTTTTATTTAGTCAGTCACTGAGTCACAGACATTGCATTTGAACTATCACTGATTTATATATTCACAGCCAACTAATGTCAGATCGCTAGCTAACAGACCAATGTTACATCATAGATATGGAAAGTACTGCAGGCTAGCTTGCAAAGTAGCATTAACAAAGTTATGAGAGTGGCACTTGACTAACTTGTTACAGTGCTAAAGCCAAACAGACTTAACCAATCACTTGGTATTCGGTTTGGCTTAATATTAACTTGATGTTACAATATTACACTTGATGTAATACAGCACAATTTTTTTTAATCACACTCTCGGCAAATGAAATTTTTGCTAAATTGATATGTAACTAGGGTAATATCAAAATTATGTCATGGGATGTAAGAAAAATACTACAGTTATGTGATAAAAATAATTAAATTCAAACTTGCCATTGTTCAGTACTGCAAGGGCCATTTTGAATATGGTTTTGACGGTTCGCATCTTTTCATACAAAATACATTTCCTGCAGAATCAACTTCTATCCTTCCAAACACCTCTAAGCATCATTACTTTACAACTTGGTTTTCAGAAGACTGAAGGATTTGGCGGTAACACAAGTTCAAAGTGTTCCCGAGAATTGGAAGTAGCAGGTTAAATGAAAAAAATTGGTGCAAACAATGTCAGTTAAAGCCTAAACCAAGTGCAGTCTCACGAGCTACACGACTCAGTATGTCCGAAAGATGATTCACGTGTCATGTCCTCGTTTAAGGAAAATTGCTGATAACTTTTTGATGAACTTAACAGAATCTTAACAAAAACAGTTTTAACAGCTGTCTTCGCAAATGAGCGAATTAATGCATGATTACAAATTAGATGTGATAAACGCATTTGCTCACTCACTGCCAGAATGAAACAATATACAACTTACCAACGTTTCGACACAGGTTTTCTTCAGGTCACCGTGAGTTGATTCAATGCCTTAAAAACTTTGTCTAAAACACTGGCAATTTAATACATTTGATAATTGCATAATGGCAACGACTGTCCTCGTGTTGAACACTGGGGATTGTGGTATTAAGCTAGTACTGCTCTGGGGCACGTTTCCCAAAAGTGTAGTTGATAACTAAGTTGGCAACTTACATAGTTCCTCCATTCACAGTCAATGGGCCCAACTATGTAAGTTAGCATCTGTGATTTCGGGAAACACACCCCTGTATGGATATATGAGCATTTACTGTATCATCACATATGGGATGACCTCTGAGCAGAATTGCCTCATCAGTTCAGTTTATTACGCTGAAATTACCTTTCTTAATGAAGAACATCATTAATGTCTGTCCGCTATTCGCCTTCATCTTCCTTTTGGGCGGCATCCCTACGAGCTCCCGCTCAAATTTATAAGATTTTCAGACAATACAGTGATGAGCAGATGACCGAAGTTCGTATGACGTGCAATATCATTGGATGTTGAAGTTGTTTTTGAGTCAGCGTTACTCACTGTGTGGCTTAATGTTTCAATACAGCGGCGAAGAGACAGTGAATCAGTCAACTGAAAAGCGTCTATCAAAATAAAATATCAAAACTCGCCTTAAATGTTTTTCAATTATCAGGAAAGTAGCCGGTGGAGGAGGACTGAGTAGTCGGCGAAATCTAGTTTTCAAGGGAATGACAGCAGCAAATCTGATTGGCCTTAATGGAACGTAACCCCCACCACACCCAAAGGTCATCTCTTCATCTTTGTCCATCCATTTTTACAACAGCGCCACAGCTGGGCCATCACATCCTGTCTCCAGATTACAGGAATGGAATTAACCACGATCCGTTTTGATCTGTGATACCGTTAGCACATGCGGTTGCGGACTGCGTTTAGGTTTGGAAAATAGGGCCCGAAGTTTTAATCAAAAATATCCCTCTAAGAAATGGCCATGTGAAATAAGGCCTTCAGTTCTCTTTGTGTGTACATATGCACTGTATGTGTGCGCATTTTCATGTGTTTTTGTTGGTGAGACTCATTTCTGTACGGAAAGAGTTCCACCCAGCCTGTGCTCGCTAAAGCTCACCCTGTCTCTTCCTGTTGTTCCCATAATTCCTCTCTGTCTCTCTCCCCCTGGTCATACATGCCCTTTCAGTTTTCCAGCAAAATAATTGTTTTGTCATCTCTGTTGTATTATCAGCCCTCTGAATTCATTCATTTATTATGTCCCGTTTCAGTCAAAACAAAAGCAGGTGTCAGTTTACATGCCGTATTTCCCTTTGGGAAGAGTGGCTATTTTGAGACAACAGGCTTGAGTCTGAGCAGGAGCACTGCAGTGAAATATCTGTACTTGTGCTGGAGAGGCTGGGCTGCGCGGGCTGGTGTGGAGATCAGGTGCCGTGATAAGACTCAGCACATACAGCGTACATCTGTCCCCCGGCTGACGCTCATTACCACCTCAGCCTCAAGCATAAAACCCTTTCAACAGTAACACATTACTGCCTCCTCTCGCCCCACAGAGCTGCCGACTGGATGATGCTCAGTAGTTAACGCGCTTGCCAGGTGTTCCTGGAATTGTGGGCACTTTAGAGCTCCAGCAGGCTCCATTGAGATAATGCAAATCTGCAAGATTTTGACTTGATAAGGCTGTAAAATCAAATGTTACAGAACAGTAGGAGTCTGTGAGTTAAATTGTGCTCGTTATACGACATTCACCCTCAGTGCTGTGGCAGCATGTAATAATGCTCATTGTAATCCAGTCACTGTCCCCTGGAGAATGAGAGATTGACACGGAGGACTGAAATGATGTTGTCTTTTTGCTGTAAAATGAACTCATTTTGATTATTAGTTTCAAACTTCCAAATTTGCTCTGTCATAGCTTCATTAAAAAGAGCATTTGTTAATATTTTATTTTGCTAAATCTGGTGATGCAGCGTAACGCAACATTTATAAAAATAGACTGTTTGGTGTCTCCAAAAAGTATCCGAAACCATGATCAGACTCCATCTGCTCAACTGCATGATCTTTGGGTTAGTTGCCAGAAAAAAAACCTCTTATCATCAAAATACAAACTCCTGCACAAACGGTTTGCCCGCTGTCACCCGAACCCCTGTCGGACCAGGTGCTATGGTCAGATGAGACCAAAATACAGCTTGTGGCAATAAACACTGGGGGCAGGGTTTGTCTAAAAACGCTGTCATTCCATAAAGAACTTTATGCCCACTGTGCAGCATAATATCTTTGATGCTGTTCAGTTTTTTTAAATTTAATTTTGAAATAAATATCAAAAGGATAAACAGTAACAGTACTCATGCATAACCACGTATGGAAATATTTAGCACAGGTGGCAGTATTTGTGGAGAGTACGGTTGATGTGGAAGTTTTCTCACTTTATTGATTCTGAATTGAAGCACCGATTACTAAAACCCCATAAGTCACACTTGACTTGACTTGACTTGTGGGGTTTTAGTAATCAGTGCTTCAATTGTCAATGCCTGGTAAAGCCATTAATCACCGTGAAGTGCACAGCGAGAGAAGAGGCCTTATTTAAGCGCCTCCCTTTTCTATACTGTTACTGCAGCAGTGAAAATACCATCTGCCATCTGGTGCCGGATAACAAAGGGGTTTTTAACTCGGAGTTAAATGGGAGAGGAAAGGCTGGAGATTATTCTGCTTACAGCAAACAGCATCTATCAGATAAAGGCTGGTGATGATCTCATTACTCTATGAAGAGTGGCCTTTAAACTAATTGTATCTTTGGGCGCAGGCTGGCCTGTGACACTGACCGTGATATTTTACACTGAATTGGATTTTAATGAGACTGCCAATCAGCCAGCCACTCAGATGTTTGCGGTGTCACTCGAGCGGAAGCAGAGCATCTACGGTGCATCAGGGCTGGCCCCGGAACATTCCAGCAAAGCCTTCACCAACCATCTCAGCTTCCTCCCAACTTCAGACATCTCTACAATGACATTAATTTACCATAAGTGGTAAAGTAATTATCATACCAAATAAAGTGAAAAAAAATGTCCCGTTGTTAATTCGGAAGATGCCAGCTCTCAGAAGAATACGTATACTAGATTGAAGCACTTTGTTACACTGAAATATTCTTTTGTATGAACTTATTAAGTGGACAATTAGAGATTGTATACAAAGAATTTATATTCTATGTTTTTATAACTGTTGTATATAATAATGTGTGAATGTGCTTTATTTTTTTCGTTTGTTAACTTGTTATGCATATCCGGTTATTCAGTGATCTGCAATGGGATCTTAATAAAGTCTCTTAAAGAAAATAACTGAAGTCGGGGCAGAATCCCGCCCCATCTCTTCCACGGAACATTCTGAATGCACTAATCACATGCACAATCAACTGAAACCTTTATTGTCCATATGGTGAAATAAGTAATGAAAGTCTGCATGATGAAAGTTGTCAAGAGGAGGAACTATGCAGATTAGAGGGCTTGTAGAAAGGTCTAGGTCCGATGGTTGATGCCTCCATCCCTGGGAGGTTCCAGGTGAGGTTAGAAAAGGTATCGACAATCACACAGCTGAATTGTGCCCCTTTGGTATCCCCGGAAAGCGTTACCGTGACAACAGGATGGGGGTGGTCTCAGCACCATCCCTGTGGAGGAGTGGCAGAAGTTTTGGAAAATGGGAGCTGGTTGCGCCATGCAGTGCCGAGTCAGCTGACTTTTCAGTCTCTGAAATCCTCCATCTAAACCTGAATCAGACGTTTTCAGTCTCGCTTTTTCACATGGTCCTCGCATAAAAGCACAACTGCACATCTCTTGCCATATAATGCCCACCAGTGGGCCCACATCACTGCCTGCAGTGTAAAGGTCACATGTGGTCTTGTTAGGTTATCTTTGGGTTTCTTGGTTTCCCAGAACTGAAGGTCACCATTAGCTACAGTAAGGCCCCTATGTGTGCGTTTCAGGACCTCTTCAGTAAATCAGACCCTTTTCTGGAGATCTACAGGATCAACGATGACGGATCCGAGCAGCTGGTCCACAGGACTGAGGTGAGGGGATGGGGGACCTCGATGGTCCTGTGCAGGAATAAGTTCTGACTTCTGACGAGGTCCATATCTGCCACAGCTTAGGTCCTGTTTCTGAGCGAATGAGCCGGAGAGCAGCTCATCGAATGCATTACAGGATGTTAAGTTTTTGTTGGGTTTCGGCGCAGTGAAGTCTGAGGTTTCAGTGCTCACACCCCTCCCTTACAGGTGGTGAAGAATAATCTGAACCCCGTGTGGGAATCCTTTAAAGTGTCTCTCATCTCCCTGTGCAGCTGTGATGAAGACAGGGAGCTGAAGGTGAGAGGCCTGCTCCGACACTCCGGGCTGCAACTCAGTGCGCCGAGACGCTTTCAGTGACACATGCAATTAAAATGATTATATCCTCGACCATCTCTCACCCGAATCCCTCTCTCCTCTCCTCTCCTCCTCTCTCTCTCTCTGACTCTCACCTCCCGGCCCTCTCGCCCTCACATCACAGTTACCACTTTCTAAATTTGACACGGCTATATTTTCTTTGTTATTGGTAACTGATTTTGTAAAAATAAGGATTTTTGGGTTTATAATTATCTTGCACTGTGTTAACCTTTTATCATTAGCAAAACAAATAATCGTATTTTAATTGCTTCAAAGAGTGAGGATGGATTACTGGTGTATGAATGGGCATGTGTAAAATCCGGGAAGCCTGCTCGAAGCAAAACAGAGTAATCCATGGGATTATGAACTGATGAATGCCTGGAATATTCCAACAGTAAATAATTCATCTTATTTTCCCTTGCAGTGCCTAGTTTGGGATTACGACTCCAGAGGCAAACATGACTTCATTGGCGAGTTTCACGCCACCTTCAGAGAGATGCAGAGGATTGGGGGAGGAGGGAAGGTCAGTGTGTGGTGAGGGACAGAGTCGTGTCACTCAAATATGTAGCTGCATCTCCTGTGACCCTCCGTGCTCTATTAAAGAAATGAATAGACTTCATTCCCCGTTAAAGTACTGTATAAGGCGATGGTTTCTGACTCTACTTGAGGCTTGACTTGTGTCTCATCTTGTTTCCATTCCCAAAGGTCATGTGGGACTGTGTCAATCCAAAGTACAAACAGAAGAAGCGGAACTACAAAAATTCTGGGGTGGTGATTCTCAGTGACCTCAAGGTAATTATGCTGCTGTTAGCGAAGTGGCTAACGCTAACGCTCCTCACGGTGCGTCCAGCTCACATTCTCCTGCAGGGTCTGTGTTCACTGTTTCCAGTACAGTGCCTGGTGGCATAGTGTTATTGTTCATTGTACTGCTCAGGCAAAGTGTATAATCCCTGCATGACGAACTTGGGACACCAATGGCTCGCCAGGCTCTAGTAGTTAACTTCTATAAGCAGACCTGGCTGGATAAGGTCAAAGGTTACGCTCTCCTGCAGACCCCTGCATATGGTATGAAAATAACGGCCTTCAAATGCATTTGAAACTCCAAAGGAAGGCAGAAAAAGTAAAAAGGGCTCAATCAGGCTGTCTCTGTCAGCGCTTCTACACCTCATTAGCAGAGGAGTTCAGTGTGAAGTCTACTGCAGGAAGGCCACTGTCACCGTGGAAATCAAACCAGTGAGGGGAGGACATTGTGTTAAATCTGCAGTGCGCTCAGCTCTCTGATGGCCTGCGTTTCTGCAAGATCAAAGGAGAGAAAAATGGTTTTATATGCGCATGCAGAGTTTTTCTGAATCACCCGTATTTATGGCTTTGAAAATGACCGGATTTGAGAATCACAGCGACTGTAAAAAATTTTTTTTTTGATGAAGCAAGACGCGTATCATTGAGAATTTCAACTTATTTCAGAGTGTTTTCATAATTTTAGGACAAAAAAATACATGAATGAGAAGAAACTCAATGAAGATTCAACAATTAAGTTCTTCCTTGGTTTGCAAGTAAATAATCAGAAAACGTTCGGAGGGAAAACAGCACCTTTACTGGATCAAAAACTCCTTGACCACAAGTGTGCTACTTCAAAGGGTTATTTTTAGAACTACTGGTTATCAGTGATGCCAAACATAAGCTGACCTCACGCCCCACCATACCAATGGAAAACCTTTTGTTCATTGACAGCATAAAAATAGTCCCTTGACTATTGCTAAAATATGGACACCAAAATGGAAACTAAGGCAAACTCATCCTCACGGCCACTGTTACAGATGCTAACATATGAAATCAATCATTCTTGCACATTATGCTATACTCCGCAGTAAATGATCATAAATGGTATTGTGCTGGGATGAAAGTGTAAAGTTTGCAAAAAAAAAAACCCATTAGGTTGGCATGACAAAGCTAAGCTGTTACCTTTAGAATGATGGAATAATTTAAAACAGCCTAATCTCCAACTCTGTACAACAAACAGTTCAATAGTTATGAGAAGTACTAGCCAGGCCAATCAGTAAAGGGGTGGGGTTTCATCAATTAACATGTGACCCTTTCCTGAGTCCAACAACTCAACCACCTATTCTTAACAAAACTTACATCGATACGTTTGAAAAAGCTAAACCAATCAGGACGAGGGGAGGGGCTTCATGTGTGTGCATAGTCTCAGCTATTGTGAATTTGTTATCCTTTAAAATGTGCTTTCCAAGGTCTGCAGTTATTAGAACTCCAGCTTTGCCCTTGGAGGGTTATGTTTGGATGGATAAAAATGAGAGATACAGTATATTGATGCACCTGCTCAGCTCTGAAGATCATCTTTCCCCATCTTTCTACTACAGCTCCATCGAGTCTATTCCTTCCTGGACTACATCATGGGAGGATGCCAGATCCACTTTACAGTAAGTGTGGGTTTGACTCTTAACTGTGTCATGCCCAGCTGTCAGCACAGCACAAAAGTGCAGAAATCTTCTTGCCAAGGAACAAAGAGCTTATAACATGACAAATTGCTTGGAGATTATCTAGCCGCCTGCGCTAACCGGGGTGAGGAGTGAGATAAGCTGCTTTACCTCTGGCAGAAGAGCCATTATGGCGGGTCCGCCTCCCTCCCTGCTTCTGTTTGTGACTGAGGGTGATGCTGCAATCAAATGTGTTCTATCCCCCTACCCTGTCCTGCGTTACACACCAATGTGAGTAATTGGATGAAAGATTGTGTTTTTGTGTGGAGCAGCTTTAACAAATCAATTCAAATACTGTAGCTTTATAAACTCTGACCCCCCCCCCCCCGGAATGAAGCTCCTGTCCCCCACAGGAACTTATAATTCCCCGCTCGAATTACTCAGACAATAATGAACATTAATTACAGAGCTGCTACATTTAGAAATTTGCATTGCCTTCCAACGACCTCAGACTTGGGCCTTTTCGCAGAGTCGTTTGGGGACTCATGAACACTTAGGAGCTAAATTAATGTATGGATGCCATACGAGATCTCTCCAGTGCGTCATATCATGCGCTACAGTCTTGTGCAAATTAATTGGATAAAGGTGCTTGTCAGGTGAATGAGCTGAATGGAGTCCAAATAGCTGCGCCAAGTGATGGATTTTTGACATAAACACCTCAAAAATCACTGTATAGTACCTTTTAGCCATGTTTCATTAATTTCCTTGACTTATAGGATGCAACTACTGTGATTGCATCATCGGCACAAAACTGTAACGGTGTTGGACTGGCCTGGTAATTCACCTGCCCTCAATCCCATTAAGAATCTCTGGTCCATCAGCAAGTCAAGGCTGCACCACGAAAGCCAAAGTCATCGATGCAGGTGTCCAGGTGTGGCATTATGACGAGGAAATCAAGGCAACCTGCAAAAACCTGATCAACTTCATGCCGAAATGGGTGGAACAGCTTATCAAGAGCCGTGGAGGACACATCTCATACTGAGTGCCGAATGTAGATGCTATTAAAGTAATAAAAAGCCTGAAAACCTTTGTTGTTTGGTTTCCCCACTCTAGCCTGCTTTGTCCAATTAATTTGCACAAGACTGTGTTGCTTACTGACTGCTGATTGGTTACTAAAGCAGTCACATCTGGTTACATCACCTCATCTGTTTTTTGGTTGCAGAGTGAGATGTGTACAAATGAATAGCTCCTCATAGTAATGGTGTAAAGAGAAGGTTTCCGCTATTGCACTGTGTAACAAGGACCATGATTGTCGATGTGTAGAAATCAAATCGAGATTTTCATTTCAATGCATGTAAATGGGCAAACTGTCCCATCAGGTTGAGCTTATTTTTTTTCCACTCACTTCAGTAAACCCATACTCCAGGTGTGATGAATTCACTGTATAATCTGCTGCTTCAATAAATGGATATGGATTTTATAAATAATGGATTTTTCTGCTTGCTTTACCCATCCTGGATGCATCAGGAACCTTGTGACAGTTGCAGTGCATTAAATGAATCTCTCGCTTGTCACTTGTCCTCTTAGGTGGCCATTGATTTCACAGCATCGAATGGGGACCCTCGAAACAGCTGTTCGCTGCATTACATCAACCCCTACCAGCCCAACGAGTACCTGAAGGCCTTGATCGCAGTCGGCGAGATATGTCAAGATTATGACAGGTGGGCGTTGCTCACTCTCATATTAAGAATAAACACAGCAAAGAGAAATTTAGCTTCATCTTTATCCACGGCGTCTTATAATTCATTTTATTCACCGGAGTGGACGTCAGCTCTGCAGACTGTTCAATTTTATCAGGCGTGGAAAGGTGTAGGAATGCCTTCCAGAAAGTAAGGGTGATGATGAGCCATAATAATGTGGTTATAGAAGTTGACTTACTTGTTGTTCACACTGCCAGAGGCGTCTGCCTATGATAAAGAATATTATAGTTCACAGGTGAACAAGTCTAATGCTGGAGAGCTGCACTCTCTGCTGGTTTTGGTGTTACTCTACACTAGATTGAATGAAAGAAGTTGATTACTCACTTAAACCTACATGACCTGGGTTCGCATTCACAAAGCATCTTACCGCTAAAAGTAGGTCCAAACTGCCTGATTTAGGAGAAATTCCTAAAAAAAAAATGGGCGTGTCAGTCGTAAATTTAGGACTCCTAATAATTTTTACTAAGTGTTATTAACAAAGCAGTTTAGGCTGAAAAGTAGCTGCTAAGTCTGGGAGAGCTGAAAGGTAGTCAAGAGGACTCCTAACTCGCTAAAACCTATTCACTAAGAGTCGGATAATGGCTGCTGCTGTAGAAAGACGGAGTTTAGGGCAAACAAACATGAACGGCCCAACATCGCAACATACTGTATTCCCATTGGGTAGTAAGTTGCCAATTGTTGGCGAAAATGACACGTTTTATTATTGACTCGTGTTATGCTGTTGGCGTTTTTTCAACTATCTCTTTCCTATGCATGTTTATTTGCCAAGGGCCTGATATGTGGCCACTGCACATAGTCCGTTTTCAGGATTGCGCAACGTGTCATTAGGCTCGTTCGACTTTATGCGACGGCGCCGCGCAGACCCAGCTGGAAGTGATGCACGTCGGTTAGAAATCTTGTTCGACTTCCCTCAGCGCTGCAGACCTTCTACGTAATATCCCCCTGTCACATGACCACAAGACCTCGCGGGATCAAGGCGTCTGCAGCCAAATGGCGCAGTTGTTCTCCTCTGGCTGCGGCAAAATGGATACCCCTCTGTGACGACGGAAATGGATCGTAATTGGTTTCAATTTTGGATGACGCGTTTGACGTCTATTTAGATTTTGTCCATTACAAACAAAGCGAAAGCTGCGAGATTGGCCATGCTTTCGACGCTACGGGAAAATGTTCGACTTGACGGCAGACCTTTTATACTCCTCCCCTGAAGTCAGCGGCAGTTCTTGTTGGCTCTGCAGTCAGCCACAGCCAGCTGGCAGTTCAGCCCGAACGGGCCTAATATTTCATGGGAAGGACCAGCCGCTTGGACTATTTCTTCATTTTTTTCCCTCAATGGGTTGTATGTGGGATATTTTTTTCAATGGGCTGCCCTTTCACCAAAGAACCAATCACCGAGCTCATTGTCACAAGACTCGTGCATGAGAATTAGTGTCAACCATAGCAACAGAGATTTACTCCCATCTGTCTCAGAGCTACTCCTAGTCTAGGAGATACCAGTTTTCTTAACTAAAAGTTGCTGTCAGCGGCTTTGTGAATAACTTTTAAGATTTTACTCCCACATAAAATGTTTTAGCGCGACTTAGGAGTACTCCTTGCGGTAAGATAAGATGCTTTGTGAATACGAGACCTGGTTTCTAATGCTGTATTCACATGGATTCAGGCAGACGGTAGATGACATGTACGCACAGCACTGGAAAAACAAACAAACCGACTGATGGAATAGCATAATGGCCGAATTTGAATATGCATACATGGCAATATTAGTAGCTTCTCATTATCCAGGTCGCTTGGTGTTCTCTTGTGTGAGGGAGGTACATAACATCCAGTTTCAAACTCTGTCGTGGAGGACGGCTAAAATCTTAACTTTGGCCAGCAATACCATCTGTCATTACCATTGCCAGTACTCTCTGCCAGCCTTGTGAATGCAGCACTGGGTCTAAACAGGATGATGCAAACAACCCCATCTTAGCAGCTCTGCAGGACGAGGGTTGTCCATCCTCAATCTTAGCAGTGTAGTTTGGTCCGGTATGTCTTGACTGGTTGAGGTCCAGTGGCTTTACGGCGGTTGCCGTGGTACCCTACATCAAGTGATTCCTGAGTAAAACCAGATTAGTCTCAGTTCATCGCAGCAAATCATAATTACTGTGAATATTTCTAATTTGTTGAACAGTGCTGCCCTTCAGCAAACTGATACATTCCTCACATATTTCCATGTTTTAATACACCTCATTTAGCTTGTGACCATAATCTTTATATTTATTGTATCATGTGAGCAATAAGACTGATGAGTTTCAGCAAGAAACTATCATCAATGTAAAAAAGAGAGAAAGTGACAAGAATGGCAGGTTACATATCAGGTGATGCGCAAACAGCAGTCAGGACACGAGATTCACAGCAGCACAATCAGATGTGCAGTACAGTGTGTGACCTGCACCAGCTGCAGAGACAGTGTGACCCTGAGAGTTTGGGTTTGTGTGGAGGGCAACACCAGGACATACCACAGAAAAAAAGTAAATTTAACCAAAAATATATTTACAGGATAGATATAAAAATAGCGGTGACAGTTGTCATAAAAAACCAAAAATGATCCTGTTGGATAATTTCAGCCCTGTTAAACACACATGGAAGACCATACTAGAAAGGTACCACGACGTCACTGTGGTGAGAGCATCAAGGAATCTCACTCAAAGCTAAATGATGATGTCCGACAGCAAGAGAACGAGAATAAATATGTATATGTGTCCATATGGGAAACATGAGATACTGGGAGATGATTAGAAACCATCTGGTAGTAATTCTTAATTCCGACCCATTGGACTCAGATTGTAACGCATGAAACCAATAAGCTTCTCTCTGTAGCAGAGATCTGTCCACACCCCCTCCTTTTTTACAAGGATGTACCATTTCTATGCCTTGAAATTTCAGGGAATGTACATCATGGCCCTCTTTGGGATTTCTCATCGTTATTGCTTATGCTGCTTCTATGTTCTGAGATCCTGGTTTTTTTAATTCACCTTTAGTTAGTATATACTGTATTTTAACCCACAAGGACATGGAGATATACGGCATATTTTGTTCTACGCCAGTTCTTTATTCATACAATACAATATTCATACATTTTATTCATACTTTTTACCAGTATGAGGGTGTAGAAAGACATCTCTAATCACAGCACTGGGCACAGTTATGAGGAGGGAATTGTTTTCCACTATTACTGTAAGAAATAACCAGCCAAAGTATCCAAATCCTAAGTGCTGCTGAGAGCATTTTTTTCCCTTCTCTGGAGATGTGGACCTGAGCCTGGGTTTAGCGGTATTGGGCTGATATACTACCTGATCGCCCAGGCCCAGAGCCCAGAGATTTACCTCTATAACCCCCCGCGTGAGCCACACAGGCAGGCGCTTGGCTGATCATGTGCAATTCCCCAATGAGCCTTCATCCTCTACCAGGGCAGTTCAAGTGTGAACACACTTCAGTGTTTTTTCAGTTACTCTGAAATGGGCCGAAGTGTTTGGCCTTTCCCTGTAAAGACTGAGAGAGGAGAAGCGTTAGTTATGTCCCATAGAGACTGAGAGAGGAGAAGCGTTAGTTATGTCCCATAGAGACTGAGAGGTTCGCCGACCTGTGGGAATCTGCTGCTCGGTCGCCCCATCCTGAGATCTCCCCACCGCAGTGGTGATGGGTTTGGAGGCCCGCTGGTGCAGGGCAGAGTGTGTTTCGGGGCTTCAGCTGTCCCCTGCTGTTTGCTGTGGTGTGTGTGAGCGGGTGGTTTACTGGGAGGTGTGTGTCTCCCCCCAGTGGGCTGCCAAAGGGCCCCAGTGGGCCCTGCGCCTCTGACAGCTGACAGCGAGACGAGAGGAGGTACGGGAGAGTCAGATCTGCTCTGGAGAGGGAGGGGAGGGGAGAAGTGTGTGGGGAGGAGGGATATTCTAGTGTTCTCTGAAGGTTTCAGACGATTAATTTATAGTTTTGGAGTAACATTTGGAGGGTGAGGAGCTGGAATTCAACAAGTGTTAATTAATTAATTAAATTTTTTGTCTATTGCGTTTGTGGAATATTTGTTCCATTTCTGTTTAGAGTTTAGTGAGTCCAAAAATTATTTCTGTTTTGAAGAAATAATATATACACATATATAGGGGTAACCCACAGGGTGAATTGTTATTAATCTTTTCATTGCTGTATATATACTGTATTATTATAATCTGTAGTCTTTGATCTTTAGGAATTAGGCCTTTTTCGGGGACTCCTTATTTTTTACTAAAACAGGATGAGAGCGTCTGTTTCACGACACGTGTTTCTTTTCAACTTATATATACCATAACATATATATATATTCTTCTTTCTTTCTTTTTTGCATTTTCTGTGATGTGCAAACTTTTTTTTTTTTTGGCGAGGGGGGGGGGGGGGTTGTATTTTGTCAAAATATTTTTTAAATATTTAAAATAGAAATAGCTTTTATTTGGTTGTATAAGAATGATCTGAAATGCACTACAGGCTAAAAAGTCATGAGGATGTTGCATTCTCAATCTCTCACTGACGAAGTACCACCACTGAAATATGAAGCAGTCTGTATGTTTCCCATTAGCCTACAATTTGCAACATACTTCATGTATACAATTCTCTCTTTCGTTTGTGTTGGTAAGTCTTGAATTTTACATAGTTAAAGAAGTGGCGTCATCACTCAATTTTGAGTTGCACTCAGAAAATGTCATGTAATTATTTTGCTTTTCTCTTCATTTCAATAGTTCCACTTAAATCTTCCATTTAAAGTGTGTTTCTTCTTTGGGTCTTTCGGGAGATTTTAAATTTGCATAATTATCTTGATAATTGCTTGAATATTGTTGTTAAAAAGAGATTTAATGTGTGCTGAATTAGATAAACTTTTCAGAATGCTTGTTTTTGCTTATCTGACAGATTTTAGGACAGGGGCAACTTCGCTTTAACTTCTTACATCTACTGGTTTTTACTCTCATTAATGATCCACCATCTGGATAAACACAAAAAGTAAAATCATGATGAATATGAGCACACAAGAATTGCAAAGGTAGTCATTTTTAATTATGGTGCATTTTTCACCACATTGCTTTTTACCATAGGATTGTGCATAAACCACTATTTCAGTCATCTTAATCACGCGTGAACAGTTAACTGCAGTATAAGCAGAGTACGGCATGAAGACAGTGACCGTCGCACCCTCCGCTGGTGTGGAAAAGCGCAGGCAGTGCGGTATGGGTGACGATGGATGCTGCGGTGGGGCTGGGATGTCACCCGCAGCAGCGGAAAGTGAAGCAGTGCGGCAGCAGGCTTGTGCAGCGGGGACTGAGTCAGAATCACTACAATTATCCCAGTGACAGAGGGGACAGGCAGGGGCAGGTGGGCAGGGGGTGTTTATGGGAATGAGGGCGTGTCTCAGGTGTTCAGTCGGAACTCCACAGCCCCATGAGGTCTGCAGCTGTTTAATGTGCAGAATGGTCTGTAATGGGCTGCACATACAGGGCTGAACATGATGGATGGAGAACAGCTCCTCACATTACATTTAATTTAGTAAATGCATCTTCATTTGTGTTTAAAACTATGTACAGTATAATTATTTCACTTTCCTTTGTAAAAATAAACTTATCTATGTAAATTTCATCTTCTAAATAACTTAATTTCATTGGTGAAGTTCAGGATGACAGGGGCTCAGTATGTGATGCAACATCAGCACATTCTGGAGGTTGATATTCGGGCTCAGATTCATCCCAGTGGGGATGTACAAGGCTTTCACGGAACATACAGCCATGCATTTGCATTTGAGGATGAATGAATACCTCCATGTCTTTGTATAACAAGCAAATAGTACATAATTCATGCTGGTAAATGCCAAGAAATGCCTATTAAAACGGTTATGACACGTTCCCACTGAACTTGAGGAGGAGAGAGTTGCAGTTTATGATGCACGCAGCAGTGCAGAGATCTCACCTCACGGTATCAGCCGTGGCTGTAACAGACGGCTCAGACTCTCTCAGCCTTGTTAGAGCGTCAGTTTTCTCAGTGGACTCAACTCAATTCCTGCTCATTTGCTGGCCTCTGTAAGGAAAATCTGAGTAACTGATCTTTTTTCTGATTAATTTTCAGTGAAGTTCACAGATTTTCTCAACAATATGTGTCTTTTCCGAAAAAATGGTGGTTTTACTGCATGATGGGGGCGGGGGGGTAGGGGGCGGTGCAACTGCAATGGCTTCTCTTTCATAACTGACTGACCCTCCTTGTGCCTAAACCCAGAAACCAGTCTCTTCAGTCCCTCTCCAGTCTTCGGTGATGGGTGGGGGTAAGAGGTGTAGGACGGGGGGGTGGGGGTAAGAGGTGTAGTGACTGGATAGAGAGAAGAAGAGCTGCAGACGTGAGCAGGAAGTGCAGGAGGTGTGGACAGCAGGGCTGGGGGACAGAGGGAGGCAGGGGTGGAGAGCGACTCAGAGTGACGGAGGCGGTGTCTCAGGGTGGAGCTCCAGCCGTAATCACTGCCTCATTTCCTCCCTCTTCAAATTCATTGAATTTACTCATTTTTTTCTCATAATTGTTCAGTACGGGGTTATGCTTCAGCAGCAGGTGCCGTGTAGGGCCCAGTATCTCTGCAGACGGCGAGTCCTGTGCGATGTGTTAGAGAGACAGCATTACCCTCTCACTGCCCCCTGTAAAATGCCCCCCCCCCCCCCTGTGTGTCGGGGAAGGACGGGACTCTCTTCCTCTGTGCTGTCGAGCTGCAGTTGGTACGTTCCAGCGTTTGGGTGTTTTTTTTGGGGGGGGGGTTGGGAGAGGATCACCCACTTTTGCATTCTCTGACCCCTCTGACACTTCACAGGACATGTGACTTCTGTCGCTTTAGCTCTCAGGTTCCTCTGACAGGGTCCTGTGCGGAAATGTCGCTTTTTTTAAGATCACAGCATGTACAGCAGAGCGTGGAGTTTAAAAATACTTGCACAGCGCCGTCGCACCTTTGTGTTGCACCTTCTAGCTTTTAAGGAGAAAGCGAAGGTTGTATCTGTCTCTCAGTGTCACATTTTTGGTTCATGAAGGTTGTCTGTCAGCAGGTTAGCATTAATAATTCAAAGCACTCTCAATCACAGGGAAACTTGGAGCAAAGCCTGCGTAACCAAACTTAGCTTTGCTGACTGAAAGCCGTCACTTTCCCCTGATCTTGAGCTTACAGCTGAGATCCTCTGTTTTCTTTATCATGGGGTCATTCAGAGAGGAAACAGTTGGTTCAGAGTCATTATGGTGGGCGTGAGCTCAACTGCTTACCGTGTTCATTAAGAAAGATTCTGTTCTGCGTAGCTTCACAGGGGCTAAGTGGAACTAAGTAGAGTAGAATCCTGACTCTACAATGCTGAGTGTCCTCAACTCTGACTTATTCCATGATGGACCTCTGTGAATCATTCTCTGTGAGAACTCTTCATGATGCATGTTGGCCTGCCTCTGAATTCACTGTTCTGTCCTTCACTGGGTCTAAGTGTCCTTGGTGCCATTAATGTCCAACAGTGTAAACTCTTACCAAACCCTTGCATTGTGCTTGGACTCTAAAGATCCATTGTTCGCATGGTAGTGTTCACATTTCCTCGTAAGTCTGCACCACATGGCCTCTTCATTACGTCCCCCCTGTTCCTCCTTTGACTGAACTCAACCACTGACACCCCTGAAGACGGCCATCAATCAGCCCGTGGGGCTTTGGTGAGAAACCAGAGAAAGTACTGTGTCAGAGGTACATTATCTTCTACAATTGTGACATATTTAGATGTAGAGCCTGTTGTAGAAGGATATATGGGGATTCAGTGCGATAAGCAATTTTTTCAAAGTACATTAGTTTAGTAACATTTCATCATGGCAGATGTTTTTCTTTTTTTTTCCTGGTAAAAAGCACAATTGTTGTGGGAGTTAATGTTGTTTTTAATGCGCGTACAATGTTTTATTTCCTGCATGTATTGCAATTTCCTGTGTCCAAAAGCATTAAGTAGTCAGAATGTAATTTCATCCAGATTTTCTCGCCAGTGAACTGCTGTCTCCCGTATTGTTCAGTTATCTGGGCGCTACTGCGGCTGCCTGTCACTCCATATTCTTTATTACAGCCTCCGCAACTCACTCCTCTTTGCTTCTTTTCACAACTGATTTCATCCTCCCTGTAGAAGCTTTGATGATAAAGCTGTGCAAATAAGCAAAAATAGCAGATTCCATTGTGAGAGAAACCCCACCCCCTCTCATTCTGCAACCAATCAAGTGACCAAGATGTACACCCCATCATATCTCCATCCGCCAGCCGTTTGTCTGTTTTTTTTACTCCTTCAGTCAGCAAATGAAGAAATGAGCCGATAAACAACATCAAGGTGGTGAGAGAGAGAGAGAGAGAGAAAGAGAGAGAGAGAGAGAGAGAGAGAGAGAGGCTGCCTTTTTAGTGGGTGGCATTTCATACAATAACGGTGTGCAAATGGCATCAGAATAAAAACATTTTAGATTAAATTAAGGTCATTTCAAATATAAACCATTTGAATAATGCATTATGAGTTGACCTTTCCATCAAGCAGAGCTACAAGCTAAAATGCAAATATTACTCTCGGGAAACAGCGACAAATCAGTGATCATTTCGCTCAGGCACTTCTGAGGACCCCATGTACCCTCTGCAAAATGAAATAGTTTAATGCATTTCAAAAATTTCAATTTAACAAAAGATCTGTCTCCCAGAAATGGCAAATACTTTACTGTCAACACTTTGCTTCATGAATAAAATTGTGGTGCACATGGAGTAGTTAGTAGTAATTTGCAGGTGGTTATGTAACTGTAAATATAGTTTTGAAATACCTGTAAATGTTTAAAAAATTAATGCTTGCTTTGCATTTGTTTTCAATTTTTATTTTCTTTTCAGTGACAAACGGTTTTCTGCTCTCGGTTTTGGAGCCAGGATTCCTCCAAATTATGAAGTAAGTGACTTTACTTGCTGTTCCTCTCAATTATATCTGCCGTCCTGCGGCTGTCAGGCAGCTCTGCTTTCTGGAGTAAAACCTGCGCATCCTGTGCCTTTGGTCTTGCCTTATGTGGCCGCCGGTAACAACTCTCAGCACCAATGTGGACATGCATTTCAGTCCTGAAAACGCTGAGCTCCAATGCCATGGAATGTCTTTACATATAAAAGATGTTACAATGAGAAGACAACCCTATATTGAGATATAGCATAGATTAGAATACTCAGTACTCATTCAAATTGCATGGGTGGGATAAGTGTGGTCTTCGCTCGTGTGAAACATACTGATGCTCTGTGGAAATGAGCTGTTTAGGGTAATAATGGGCTTTGGGTTTTACATGGTGTAGAAGAATAGGACCATCCTGGTTTTTGCCAATTTAAAGGGTTCAAAAGCCAGGGTCTGTGATGATTATGAGACCTTTAAAGGTCAAGCAATTCAATATATGCTCAGATACAAGCACCCAACACAGCATATCCAGTCTTACGGTTATTAATGATAGAATTGTGTGTGTGTCCACGTCGTTGCATGTTTGTGTGTATACATGCATGCGTGTATGCTTGTGTGTGTGTGTGTGTGTGAGTGTGTGTGTATGCGTGTATATGTGTGAGTGTGTGTGTTATGCGCAGAACTGAGCTTCCTCTAAAGAGCTCCAGCACTCTCCTCTCGAGGTCAGAGACCCCTTCATACCACAGGAGGAAACCTGTTTACAGTTTGTTTGATTGAGGAAATCGCCCTGAAAGCACAGAGACCTCAAGCCTCCGATCTCAAGCACTCTGTGTTTCACCTTTTCACACTCAGGTCTCACATGATTTCGCCATCAACTTCAACCCAGATGATGATGAATGTGAAGGTAGGAAATCTCAATTTGTTTATTTATTTATTTACTTATTGCTGTTCAAGTACATTACACCCTACCACACCCCTCCTCCAAGTGTCAGGAATGTTGGTGCTGGTTTTTATATATTTTTTCTGCAAAAAGAGTTATATAAATAGGAGTGTGAAACTGAGAATAGATCTCACTTCTTTGCTGACACTTTCACATCACAGGAGGCACAGCCTGGAGTCACAGTGTCTCCCACTGTCAGATGAGCTTAATACTGTTTTGTACTGAAGTCTACTTCCTCTGACAACCCCCTTCCATCTCAGGAAATACCCTGAGTGTGCGCGCGCGTGTGTGTGTATGTGTGCGCGCGCGTGTGTGTGTGGGTGCATGTGTGTGTGTGCGCGCGCGTGTGTGTGTGGGTGCATGTGTGTGTGGGTGCATATGTGTGTGTGCGCGCATATGTGTTTGTGTGTGCATGTTATGATGGGGGGGGGGCAGTGGAGAGATTGCACCTGCCTGCTGTATTTTGCTGAAGAAATCCAGGGCGTGGTTGAAGCGTACCAGAATTGCCTTCCCAAGATCCAGCTGTACGGTCCGACCAACGTGGCGCCGATCATCAGCAGAATCGCCAAACTGGCTGCCGGCGACGGCACCATTAAAGATGCCTCGGTGAGTGTCCAAACCAAAGAGAGAGCCGGAACACCCACACCATGCGGCAGGGAAAAACGTACAGGATCTAATAACAGACAGGAACACGAATCACAAATCCATCTCCACGGCTCAGCTCATCTCATCTCTTCGCTGCCATTAAGTGCACTGCTGTGTCCTCATACTCATGTGCTGCTTATCGCACTGAATCTTCTGTTTTCCTCTCCCTACTGTGGCAAGTGTTACATGCATTAATCTCAGAGTGCGCATATGGATATTTTCTTCTGTCAATATTAAGAGAATATAGAGTAATACGTGTCAAGACTTTGGGCAAATAACTGCACTGCAGCTAACCTTATTAAATCATGTTATTATTCATCAAGAGGCTTGTTCTTTGAAATCAAATCTGTGTGGTTAAAAGTGACATGTATTTTCTGAACATCCATAATTTCCGTCACATTTTTTGTGGGGAAGCTGTTTATACTGAGCAGGCAAATACTTACAGGAAAAGCCAAGAAATGGCAAGCAATGAAAATATCAGCATGAAAATTTGCCAAAGCATAAGCTGACCTCCGTCACTAACGTTCCTGGAATGACCTTCATTTATTATTGACTTCCTGTAGGTACCCATTCCCGGCAACCTATCAAATTTCAGTAAAACGACCACAAGGATCAATGGGAGGGAACTTAGGACACCAAATAAAAGTGCAACCTGGGCACAAAGCACTGCTTGGATCAGGGGCCCAATGGGGTCTTTGAATCCAGGAAAAATTGGAGCCCCAAAGCTTTAGCACTTTTCTCCTCTGTGGTCATGCTGGATGTTTCCATCGGCTGACCTTGAATCTATAATGTTTATACTCAGAACATGTAAAACATGCCGATGTCGAGTACTTAAGCACAGCGTCTAAGAAAGGTCATATGAATCCTTTGGGCTCTCCTCAGACCTTTAGAATCGCTCCTGTTATGGGCGTTCAAATTTTCCTGACCTAAGTTTTTCCCAATTTTTTCCTTAAGACATGTTCCACTTCAATCACTAAATATGCAAGTAAATGCATCATGAAGTCATAACTGCTTGCTAGTTAGGATTTTATTCTTCATTATATTTTAATATTTACCACTTTTTATTTGTATTATTTTGATTGTTATAGATTTAATGTGTTTATGATGGCTTCATGAAGTTTACACTCATTAGTTGGTTGGACACCGAAGGGGACAGGGTGCATGTTAGCATAAATAAGGGAGACTTTAGGCTACATACAGGAAATAAGTGTTAATGACTGAAAGTGTTCTGTTAATAAGTATCGCATCACAGCTGAGAGCTGAGAATGAGTTTTAGGTCAGAGAGTAAAAACTCATGGAATTAAAAATGTATATTTACATCACATTGCTTCCAAAGAATTTTTTATTTTCAATGTGTAATTTTGAACACTGTTGCAGTGTGTACATTGGGCTAAATCCAATAACGCTAGCCAGTGGCTACAATGGAGAGGAAAACAATGGTTGCGCAATAGAAGAGCAACATTATGTTTCTACTGACACCAAACAAAGTCGTCTGAGAAAGTGTAGGTGCTGATGGATTTCGGTACAAACACTAACCACCCGTGTGTGCCAGCTAAGGTTGCTATCTATGTGCACGCCAAGATACTTGTGAGAGGTCACCTGTTTAATTGTGTTGCCATGTATGGCCACAGGACACCTGTCACCTGCTGATCTGGGGTCCAACAGTCCAATTTATAGCTCTGCGCACTCCCTAATAGTAACTGACTCACTCAGCAATATTATTCATGTGAGAGAAAGTAACCCAAGAGGTGTTTTTAAAATAGTCATGAAAAGTGCTACATTTCCACAACTACAATGACTGTCTGAGGAGAAAAAGAACATATAAATGATTTCTTTATTTTGGGACCTAAAAGCAGTATGCAATTTCATCTGAGTTCAACAGCACACAATTACACAGCAGATAATGAGGCTTATTATCTGCAACACGTTCTTCTAAATCTGAGTGCAGCAGCAGTTACAGTATATTACTGTATACAGTTTATCTGCTATGCAGCAAACACCGGAGTGGTTTATAATGATTATGCGAAGGGCATGCATACATATAATGAAAGCAGAGTGGTCCGAGCATGGAGCCCTGGGGAAGGCTATAATATTCCACTGAGAAATCTTCAATTTCTTCTTAGCTGAAAAAGCTTGTTCCTCTCACAGGAACATGATTTACATCAGGAAAGTGCCAATTCAAAAATGCCCACAGCAACTCTGGACTCTTTGCTGATAGAGTCTTATGAATATTGATACTTACCACTGAAACTGGTAAATGGCTTCCTGGGAGATTGCACTGGTGATTAGCACTGAGGCAAAGTACTGAGAATAAATACTGAAAGCACTAAGTGGTAAGTTGCTCATCATGATGCGTCCTTCTCTGTCCAAGCGATATCACATCCTGCTGATCCTGACCGATGGGGTAGTGACGGACATGGCTGATACGCGCGAGGCCATCGTGCGCGCATCCTACCAGCCGTTGTCAATCATCATTGTGGGCGTGGGCAATGCTGACTTCACTGACATGCAGATTCTGGATGGGGATGATGGGATCCTGCGGTCACCGAAAGGAGAGCCGGTGCTGAGGGACATCGTGCAGTTTGTGCCCTTTAGAGACTTCAAAACGGTTAGTCCATCCTCCATCTCTCCCTCAGAGTGCCGTCTGATTTTGGGCTTTTCGATTCCTCCACTTTTCATGTCAGGCTCAGGGAATATCCTTCACTAGAGCAGCAATAACAAGTTTGCTTTGAAAGAGGGTTCAAGTGGTTCACCAGCACATAATTACCTTTTCAACTGGCTGTAACTTTGAAAATTTGACCTCCAAGTTCTCTCAAAAAATTGCATCAGCATTGAAGTGGAGCTAAAGCAGCAGCTCTGCCAGCTGGTGATGAAAGCAAACTGAATGGCCTCCTCTTATCTGCAGTGTAGAGGGAGAACATGTAAACCCTGTGTGTTTTTCCATCACTGAAGTCATTTTTCAGCCTGACAGGAATCAGCCTTCCGATGGTTTGGAGATTTGAAGGTGAAATATTCTCACAGAATGACTCCCAAACCGCATGTCTCTCTCGAACACCATCGCAGTCTCCATTTAACTGTTATTCTTATGTACTCAGTGACCTCCCAATGCGTTCTGGATCTCACACACTTCCCAGTTTGTTGGTTTAAATTTTGAAGGTTTTCTTTGAAAAATTAAGATATACATATGATTCTAATTAATAATTAATTGAAAATTAAAAATGGGTGTATTCTCAATTATTTCTACATCAAGCTGAAATTAATTCAGGTGAAAAGTGTTAGTTGCATAATTAATACAAAATGTAAAATATAATGTAAATGTGCTTCATTTCAAAGGATGAGATGAAAACATGTATCATGATGGGTTTTTCAGTTAAATAAGAGGTTCAAGGAGGCTTCAGACGACTTGGGATTAAAACCAAGAGACGTTAGTATAAAAAACCGATCAAGAGAGGGATATGACATCGCCCCAGTTATAATTTCTTTGCGAACACGATCGAGTCAAGTAATAAGATCTGGGGACGTATTTTTTTTTACTTTTCCAAAGTGTAATGATTGTGGTCAAATTACCTCAGCAGATCACTGTATGTGGAGTTTCTCTGACAAATGATGCGTGGTGTGATGCTCTTCAGGTCCCGTAAGAGCAGCTTTGGTCTCGTCTCAGTGTGGTGGTGGTGTGTGTGTGTGTGTGTGTGTGTGCACGTGTGTGTGAGCATGTGTGTGTGTGAGCATGTGTAAGTGTGTGTGTGCGTGTGTGAGCATGTGTGTGTGTGTGTGTGCGTGTGTGTGTGCGTGTGTGTGCGTGTGCGGCGTGTGTGTGCGTGTGCGTGTGTGTGTGTGTGCGTGCGTGCGTGCGTGCGTGTGTGTGTGTGTGTGTGCGTGTGTGCGTGTGTGTGAGCATGTGGGTGAGTGTGTGCGTGTGTGTGTGCGTGTGTGCGCGTGTGTGTGCGTGTGCCTGTGTGTGTGTGTGCATGTGTGTGTGCGTGTGTGTATGTCTGCGTGTGTGTGTGTGCGCGTGTGCGTGCGTGCGAGTGTGTGTATATGTATGTATGTGAGTGTGCATGCGTGCGTGTGTACGCGCGCATGCGTGCGTATGTGTGTTTCTGTGTGCGTGCGTGCGTGCGTGTGTTTGTGTGTGCGTGCGTGCGTGCGTGCGTGCGTGTGTGTGTGTGTGTGTGTGTCTGTGTGTGTGTGTGTGTGTGTGTGCTGTTCGCTGCAGTTACAGCTGTGGTGTGTCCTCTGTGCTACAGGCCTCTCCAGCTGCCTTGGCGAAGTGTGTCCTCGCTGAGGTGCCCAAGCAGGTGGTGGAGTATTACAGCCACAAGGCCATCTGCCCTAAATGCCCCGTCCCAGACTCACCCACCTCCCCCGCCAATACCCCCCAGTAGATGTGAGACGTGACAGAAATCAGCTGGACCTGTCTGCATTCTGCTGTTCAGATGTTCAGAAGGTGAAGATCTGAGCAGAGAGGACAATGTAAAAAGAGATTTAAGGACAGTGTATATTCCAAAGCGAATGGCTGAGGACTGATTGGCTGGGCCCGCTGTCTCTGCTCGGCTTGGGTGTAGAAATATGTTCCTGAGGCGCCATCAGGACATGGCACAGTCTCTTCAAGCAGAGGGCTCAGGCCTTGTAGTTCCTTGTGATGCTCTTGAATTATTGCAATGGCTAATGCAGCTTTCTAGCGATTCTCCTTGACTTCCAGACTTCTGGGATGCATCTATAGCTCTCACACATTTATTTATTTGTCATTTATTTTTTAATACTAAAGATGGCTGACTATTTCCATTCATTGCCTCATCAGCTGGCTTGTGTGAAGAGTCTAAAAGTTTTAGAAAAACCGTGGTGCTGATATCAGTAAATCATTGAAGCGCTTGATGGTAACGAGATGGATTAGTGGCCAAAACACAAACTCATGCATTAATGTGAGGAAATCTGAGATGGCAGTTTGGGGAGTGGATGTACTCTGGTCATTCAGGCGCTGGGATTACGCTGATCCTGCTCTAAATCAGAGATGCGGTACTAATCCATTTAATTAGGAACCACCTGCTCTCTTCAAATTTGCTGTATTTTTGTGATCAAACAGGAGCACAACATGGATTAATTTCCATGGAAACTTAACAATTGTTCAATTAATTCTGTGGATTTTTTTTGAGAATCAAAACAAAATGTTAAGTCAGACAGACCCAGGAATGACTCAGTTAAAGTGAGCTGCAGTCTCCCCTTGTGAAGCGAGTTCACTTATGCGGCCAAACGAACGACCAAAAAGTGAACCAAGCAAATCACATGATCAGTGTCACTGCGATGAGCTTCATTAACTTCATTAACTTCTCTTCCCCAGTTCAGGCTGCTGAAGGCAGTTTTCATCAGAAGCAGCAGAATATGTGACCCTCAGTCATCTGTAATAAACACATGAAGCCTGAAGCTACAGTGAAGTAGAACAATATATTTTAATGACAATATTTCAGATGTTACTCATTCAACAACTTTGCGCTACATAGTATAGCGCAAGACAGGCTAGTTATATATTACCTTTAAGTGCATAATAACAAGGAATATCTTTCTTTCTCATGGATATTTTACTTTTTGTTTATGTTAATTAAGATTTTCCTAAACTTGGCCAAATCATTCAATGATTCAATGGTTAATGGGGGTTTGATAATTTTTCAGCAGTATAATTTTTACAATGCTTGATTTAGCCAAGAAAATCTAAATTGCTAATATTATTTCCTATTATATAGGGGCATCCCAGTTGAAGAGACAGATTTTCCAAAAATTATTATTTATGTTCTCTAAGATTCTGTAGCGCTTGAGCCAAATCATTTAAAGGTTCAGTGGTTAATGGGGAGTTGATAGATTCTCAACAGAGTCTCTAATCTGTATTATGCATTATCTAGCCTAGAAAATGTAAATCATTAAAATTAAGTCCCGTTATGTGGATGTATCCCAGCTGAGAGGTGATATGTAGTACTAAGGCACACACACACACACACACACACACACACACACACACAGAGGAAAACAGAAGTTTATATTATTGGTTGGGGGGGAGCACTTTTTAAGAGCACTGCACCTTCGCTGCCACCGAACTGCCATTTTTTAATTGTATTGTTTTCCCTGCAGGCTTTGAATATTAGAAAATTAGAAATTATAAGAGAGGAATCTGTCTCTGAATTCAGAAAAGGGACAAATTAGCATAATTACAGTGTTAACTAGGTTATAGAAGCTAGCTGAGAGATATTTTGCTTTTCCCAAAGCAGCCTTTTGAAATAAGATACACCAATTACACTATCACCTCAGTATTAATTGCGTCTATTTATATCTTATCATCCATTGCAGCCTAAAGAAACATCCGAGAGATTGAAACTCTTGGCGCGGTCTGAATACAGGTCGATAGCTGCCCAGCAGTTACTGAATATTTGGCATGAAAAGATAGTTTCATTGCTGCTGAAAACTACAAGTTTTTAACTGAAGGAAGCTTTTGCTGGACTGTCGTGTGGCAGAGTGGAACAGCACAATCTGCAGTGATGAAACTATCAGTTGTATTTTTATTGAACAGTAAATCTCTGCCTCATGTTCCTGCCCAGTAGATAAATGGAGAGAAGCAACCAACACAGTCAGATGTCACTATCTGTGCATGTGTTCATTTATACTGCATCTGTATTGAAATTGCACTGAAAAACATGATAGGCCCATTAAGCTATGAAGACCTTTTTTCTCTTTAACTGCACTTGCCATGATACATATTAGATTTTGAGCCAAAGTTCATTCGTTTTCAGAGATTAAACTTAAAGTTAGCTATTGTCTTGACCAATTTACAGTTGAAACCGAACTTTGAAGTTAGCCATTGTCTTGACCAATTTGCAGTTGAAACCGAACTTTGAAGTTAGCCATTGTCTTGACCAATTTGCAGTTGGAACCAAACTTTCTCTGCAGGTTGATTCAACCTGAGTCAATATTTAGTTGAGTTAACTCAGAATTTTAAGGCTGCCGGTGAGCGTTTGTTGCTTAGTTTAACCGACATATGAAAGCCGACTGATGCTTTTTCAGACTTGATGTTAAATCTGTTCAATCAGGGTGGTGTTTGTCGAATCTGATTCAGAACAGGGAATGATGCACGGGGCTTGGTGATTGTCAGCGTACTAAATCATTGTTTTTTCTCTCATCTAACCCAGGTGCACTCTTTTTGGTTGTAAAGGTAAACTGAGTCTGCTTTTCACTCAAAAAATATAAAAAAATATACAGAACCACAGAAAATCTGGTGCATCGTCTGTATCTCCAGAGACGCAGCTGTTATCCTCTATTTCCTTATTTTGCATTGCACCGGATTTTTCTGGACATCAACCTCTGGGGAGTGGGTGTGTTTCTGTGTAGCCCCCAGCCAATACCAGGGTGCAAAGGCTGGACTCTGTAAAAACTTGGCAACCCAAGTTCCCAAGAGGTTGCTTCTCAAATGGCAGACTCAGCACAGACAAAATTGAAAACACAAGGAAGCTAATAAAGTGCTGGCTAACTCTAAAGGGGAGGATTGGGATGAAGTGCCATGTTGAATTAGCTTAGCATGCTAAAGTACCTGCTTTGATGTTACAACTAAAGTATTGTTCCAAAAATAGTAGCTAGCTAGCTGCATAACTTTACATACAGTGTTCATACACACTAAGCTGTACTATCAACCATTGAAAATAACTTTGCATGTTGAGAACACCACCCTCGAGGTATGTAGTGCTAAGTTTGATCATAGTATCATCTTCTGTCCAACACACGCGGGGTCAGGGAATCGCAAACCAACACTGGAAGTAACTGAATTGCGGGAGGCTCAGGGCTAAGAGTCTGTAATGTAACTTATGTCTGAAAAGCTATGTTGCCAAATACAGCACTGCTCTGGAGCCACAATACTGAGTACATTTGGGCTTGCTAGCTATAATTACATTAGCACTAGCAAGCTACCCTAATATTCATTCTAGGATAGGGTGACCAAACGTCCTGTTTCCCCAGGACACGTCCTGTTTTCACGTCCTGTCCTGGCCGTCCTGGTTGTTTTTGATTAAGTGATCAAAATGTCCTGGTTTTTGTTGTTTTTCATTGGGCCACTAAATTGAGTGGCACTAGGGCACTCTGCGCCTGCGGTGCTGCATGTGACGTAACCTCTGAGAGGCTGCCATCTCTTTACACTCACCGAGCCGACAGCCATCCAACACTTCCACCTGCAGCATGCCGAAGCGCAAATATACATTTACCGATGAGTTGCAGAAGAAATTCCCCACTTACCGTCCAGGTCGGGACAGTTGGAAGGCTGCGTGCACCGTGTGCAAACCTGGCACATATGTTTCGGTGTCCGATGGGGGTGCCAGTGATCTTAAAGCTCACACGGACACCAAAAAACATTAAAAAGCTGTGAGAGTAGTTCAACAAAGTTGATGGAGTTCTTCCCGGAAAAACAGAGGATGCTTTGAATGCAGCGGAGGGTGCATTGGCATTTCATACTGTGAAACACCACAACAGCTACAAATCCATGGATTGCACTGGTGCATTGGTAAAAAAAGGCATTCCTAGATTCTGACACTGCCAAAAAGTTTAACAGTGCCCGCATTAAGACCGACGTCATTGTGAATGCTGTTTTAGCGCCAAACTCTGTTGAAGTTGCGCATGAAGCACTGAAAGAAATCCAGTATTTTGGTATTTGTATAGACAAGAGTAACTACGGAGCAGTGAAAATATTCCCGGTCATAATCCAGGACTTTGATTGGAAGAAGGGGGGAGTGCAAACAAAATTAATTGAGGTGAAAGACACACCTAATGAGACGGCAGAAACCATTGCAAATTATCTCACTGAAACACTGGCAAAAAACAATGTGTCTGAAAAATGCATTGCATTTACTGGAGACAATTGCAACACAAATTTTGGTGGAATCCGACGTGATGAATTCAACAAATGGAGAAAGAGAACAACTCCATCATGGAGGTGAAGAAAATATTGAACAGCATCCACAACATTCTTCTTGAACGTAAGAGCAACAATTTCATGTCCTTTAAAGTTAAGGGCCTACTGGCAGAAAATCACAGATGGACTTGGTGAGGGCTGTGACAAGGTCTGCGCTGATGTACAGTGCATGTCTGGAGTATCTGGAGAAGTGGATGACTCTCATAAGAGTTCTCAACATTTATGTGGATGAGTATGACTGGGCCACCAGATTGGAATGATGTGGAGGCCTGCAAAACGTACCGAAGAGAGAAGGGGCTGCCAATTGATGATGTCAAGTGTTTTGACCAAGTCGCCAATCTGAAGACATCCACAGAGAGGGGCAGCAGTGATGAGGAGTTCATTGGCCTGTAGGTGATACTCAGAACTACTGAAGATTGTGCAGTTTGTCTCTGCACCTCCCTCTCACAGTGCAAATGTTGGGAGGCTTTTCTCACTGATGCAGAGCCAAAGGGGAGGATCCAGCTCTCTGTTGAGTCATTGAAAGGGATTCTGTTTGTGCAGAACAGCTTCAGAGACACTTCTTGCAAAGACCTTCATGCTTATTTGTTTTGCAACAAAAACCTGCTGGGAGTGATCAGCTCTGCAGCAGAATATCGAGGCAAAGAAGGAGATTGAGGAAGATAAACAGGATGAAGAGGAAAACTGAAGATATTAATATTTTTGTTAGTTTTTGTAAGTTTGTGAGAGCTTTTTTGTTAAAGTTGGATTGCTAGTATAGCAGAGGTATTTTTTAGTTATTTATTATTTATTTACTTTTTTTCTAATACAGAAGAGGCATTATTTCTTTTAGTATTTCATTTGTTATTTTTGAAACTTGTCCTAATAAAGCATGTTGAGTGATCTCTGAGAGGCCCATCTGAATTTGTGTCTTTGGTTATCGATAGTATTTGGTAATATAACTATTTTCTATCCATACAAAGGAGGCATACTTTAAATGTATTGAAACTATAAGGCATCTTTGAGTAAACTTTGAGTATCATGTGAGTATCTCATTGCTGGGCCGAGTGTCCTGGTTTTCAGTAATCAAAATATGGTCACCCTATTCTAGGATGATAGTGTGTATATACAAAATCCAAAACTAGTGAAGTTGGCACGTTGTGTAATTCGTAAATAAAAACAGAATACAATGATTTGCAAATCCTTTTCAACTTATATTCAATTGAATACACTGCAAAGACAAGTTACTTAATGCTCAAACAGTTAAACTTTGTAATTTTTTGCAAATATTAGCTCATTTGGAATTTGATGCCTGCAAAATGTTTCAAAAAAGCTGGCACAAGTGGCAAAAAAGACTGAGAGAGTTGAGGAATGTTCATCAAACACTTATTTGGAACATCGCACAGGTGAACGGGCTAATTGGGAACGGGTGGGTGCCATGATTGGGTATAAAAGCAGCTTCCCTGAAATGCTCAGTCATTCACAAACAAAAATGGGGCGAGGGTCACCACCTAATGAACAAATACGTGAGCTGATTGTCGAACAGTTTAAAAACAACATTCCTCAACAAGCTATTGCAAGAAATTTAGGGATTTCATCATCTGCAGTCCGTAATATCGTCAAAAGGTTCAGAGAATCTGGAGAAATCACTGCACGTAAGCGACAAGGCCGAAAACTGACATTGAATGCCCGTGACCTTCGATCCCTCAGGCGGTACTGCATCAAAAACCGACATCAGTGTGTAAAGGACATCACCGCATGGGCTCAGGAACACTTCAGAAAACCACTGTCAGTAACTACAGTTCGTCGCTACATCTGCAAATGCAAGTTAAAACTCTACAATGCAACGCAAAAGCCTTTTATCAACAGCACCCAGAAACGCCGCCGGCTTCACTGGGCCCGAGCTCATCTAAGATAGACTGATGCAAAGTGGAAAAGTGTTCTGTGATCTGACGAGTCCACATTTCAAATTGTTTTTGGAAACTGTGGACGTCGTGTCCTCCAGACCAAAGAGGAAAAGAACCATCCGGACTGTTATAGGCGCAATGTTCAAAAGCCAGCATCTGTGCTGGTAAGGGGGTGTATTAGTGTCCAAGGCATGGGCAACTTACACATATGTGAAGCCATCCAAGCAACGTCTTTTTCATGGACGCCCCTGCTTATTTCAGCAAGACAATGCCAAGCCACATTCTGCACGTGTTACAACAGCATGGCTCTGTAGTAAAAGAGTGCGGGTACTAGACTGGCCTGCCTGTAGTCCAGACCTGTCTCCCATTGAAAATGTGTGGCGCATTATGAAGCGTAAAATACGACAACGGAGACCCCGGACTGTTGAACAACTTAAGCTGTACATCAAGCAAGAATGGGAAAGAGTTCCACCTGAAAAGCTTCAAAAATTGGTCTCCTCAGTTCCCAAACGTTTACTGAGTGTCGTTAAAATGAAAGGCGATGTAACACAATGGTAAAAAGGCCCCTGTGCCAACTTTTTTGCAATGTGTTGCTGCCTTTAAATTCTAAGTTAATGATTATTTGCAAAAAAAAATTACAAAGTTTCTCCGTTTGAACATTAAACATCTTTTTTTTGCAGTGTATTCAATTGCATATAAGTTGAAAAGGATTTGCAAATCATTGTATTCTGTTTTCATCTACAATGTACAGAACGTGCCAACTTCACTGGTTTTGGGTTTTGTAGCTCAGAGCTCAGCTTGAATTATAGTCAGGGGGTGTGTGCGTCTCGTGTAGTTGAGCCGCAAATGAGGAGCTAATTTTTAATTTTGTGTTGACAGACAGCAATGGACAAATCGTACTTAGCATAACCTGATCAATGGTTATCCATGCCAATTTCAGTTCCACATCTGCGGTATTTGCTCCACATTCTGGGACTGGTGCTCATGTCTTCCTCTACCGTCTCAGTGGTGGGATCTCATTAACATGCCCTGTCATTCCTCTCTTGTTTTTTGTGCTCAATTCACTTCACTGACGCCTCCAGCTCCACAGACTTTTCCATTTCTGTCTCATCTCTGTGTTGTGATGGAAATTCCACCATGCAGCGCACAAAAAGCATCATCACTGAGATGCTGCCTCAATCATTTAGCGGGTGCCAACCCTGAAATAGCTGGAATTAGGGGGATGTGAATTCTCTCAACATCCAACTTTGTGAGAATAAATTTATTTTACCGCTGTAAAACAAGAAATCCCTTGTCTCTGACTGCATAAATGCAGTGTTCAGAAATGGCTGAAGCTGCGTAAGATGCTTTGCGCTACAGTTATTTGGCTTTCGGGGATTAACAGAGCAGGCTAACAGTTAGTAAAAGACACCAATATTTAGGGTGAGATAAGCCTTAGACTGCTGGTTTTATTATTACATCTGCAGTATCTCTGGGTGAAGAGGCCAGTGCATCTTCATGTTATGTTAGCGTTACCATAGTTCTCAGGAATGGCCTAAAAGAGTCCCATGTGCAAAAATAAATTTGTCACAGCCGCACAAATGAGAAAAGATAAAAAGATATTCTAACACATTGTTACAGTGAACCCATCCTTGATTTAACCAAACGGGAGCATGCATGCACAGACCAGTGGACTTAAGCGCACAAGCTACACCATTCCAGACCCAAGGTCATGGACATTCCTGACTGCCGTCCTGACGGTGAGAGTGACGGCACCTCTAGTGTTTCCCTTTTACAGCACAACTGCCCTCCCCGAGAAACCCCTCTCCTCCACTGGGCGATATCAAGGGAAGCCGGATGTGATACACTGGGTGACGGATGGGGGGTAGATGCTAGAGGATAAATCGCCCTCTAAATTGGGACCAGAGAGACATCTGAGGGTGATGGAGCCCTGCAGGCGGAAAAGGCACCATTTTATTTGTAGCCGGAGTGGGAGGGATTTGGGAAAAGCAGCCGTTTGTCTCCTTTGAAATACACTAGGAATGCAAATAAGTGATTCTCACATCAACAACGCACACGCAAAATATGCACAGGCTTAATCTCCTGGGTTTGCACCCCGCGCGGTTTCCAAGGCAAACCCCTGCTGCAGTGCTGTATATGAGCTTTAAAAACAAACAGAAGACAGGAAAAGAAGAATAAAAATGTGCAGAATCGCTTATGTTTATCCCTTTCAGTGCTATAAGCTTCTATAGTTGCCCAGTGATGTGAAATAACAAAATCAGATGCTGTTGAAAACCTATCGTGTGGCAACTTGTTTAAAAGAGCACCCCCAGGAGAGCTCTTTTCAACAAGTGGCCACATGATAGGCTTTCAACAGCTCAGGATAATTACATTTTTATTTCCTTGAAAATATACTCAGCGCTCTAAGGGTTAATGGTGCTTCAGAAATGATGCGCTCGTACACAGATTGCAGGTGAATGATTTCATAAAGAAAATGTTAATAAATTAAAAGGGTTTATTGCATGATTGTTTTACCTTTTTTAATTGAGGTCTTTCAGCCTGTGAGACTGTATTTGCGCCACTTGCTCTTTTAGCATGAAATTTTCATTTGGCGTCTCGGCTGAATAAACCTCTTCTGTTACGGCGAAGCATGACAGTGTTGGTGAAAATGTGTTTGTCTGGGAGAAAGCAGAGAAAAACCTTGCTGCTCCTCTGTATATTTTCAGTGTTTTTAAAGAAATGTGGAATAAAGATGTGGTGTTTATTGTGCACCAGCGTGCTTTTTTAAACACTCTCTTATGTTTGGTTTTCTCTGGGGTTACATGACAGCTGTCTCTCCTGATAATTCTGAACACACGACATTTGACATTAAAAGACGGTGGTCAGGGTGGAAACTGTGATGATAATATTCTAAGCCCTTTTCTTCACTCCATGTTAAAGCTTGGATGCACAGGCATTATTCATACTATGCACCCCTGAATCCAGTATGATTTTGGCATCATCTTGAATACACACCGAATTTTATACTGCAGTGGACTGCTTGGAGGCAGTGAACTTCAAATATAATTCAATTTCCATGTTAATATTACAGTATTTGACTGAAGTAGTCAGTCTTTTTTTAATTGCACAACTTTAATCCACTAAAGATTCACACTTTATCACCAGAATTTCAGCGAGCTGCTGCAGCTTTCTCCACCTCATGCTGCAGGACTGCAAACCGAATCGTCTCCTCCAGCCAATCTCCTGAGCCATTTCTGAATTCACAATACTAATAAAGCTATAAGTATTAAAGTTATTGATCTGTAAATATTCTTTTGATTGTTCTGTTTTGATGTCATCTGTACTGAAACATTGCAACATAAGACCATGACAGCTGCTCTGGCATTTGAAGATGATTAACAGTCCAGTACTTCTGTAGATGAACATTGATCAGCACGAGGCTCATTTAGTAACACAGGTTCGGTGCCAAACATTTGGTAAAACTTCTGTGTACACTACCGCTAAAAAGTTTGGGATCACTTGCAAATTTCTTTTTTTTTCCAAAGAAAAATACATTTTCATGCATTTCACAAACATTTTTATCCATTTCACAAATGATTAAAATTAATCAGATGATTTTCAAAGAATGATCTACATTTTTGCATAGAGGCCTATTATCAGCAACTGTCAGTCCTCGGCATCACTCTCCTGGTATGGCTGCTAATCCAAGTTAAGCATTTTATAAGGCTGATTGATTATTAGAAAACCCTTCTGCAAATATGTTGCTCAACTGAAAACCGTTGAGCTAATAAGGGAGCGCAAAAGGGAGCATGACATTCTTGAGGTTGGTTTAGTACCTGAAGCATCAGCAGTTGTTTGTTTGTTTACAGGCTCAAAATGGCCAGAAAGAAAGAAATTCCTTGAGAGACCCGTCAGTCTGTTGTTGTGCTTAGAAAAGAAGGCTATTCAATGCGAGACATTGAAAACTTAAAATCTCTTACCACGCTGTCAACTACTCCCTTCAGAGAGCAGCACACACTGGCACTAACAAGGACAGAAAAAGGAGTGGGAGGCCCCGATGCACAACTGTCCAAGAAGACAAATATCTGAGAGTGTAGTTTAAGACAAAACCCCCTCACTAGCAGCTGCGCTAAATAGTTCCCGTCAAACACCAGTTTCAGTATCAACAACAGTATCACAATTTTTGATGAAGGCAAAGTTTAAAGTACATATTCATCATTTTCCATTAAAATCATTATTCTGTTCATTTCCTATTCAGACTAATTTCATGTGTGTTTCCATGGAAAACAAGAAAATTTCCAAGTGATCCCAAACTTTTGAGCGGTAGTGTATATTCAGTGTCTGTGGCTCAGAATGACAATGACACCCTTAGAAAATACAAAACAGGTCATGGAAAAATATTTAATTTAAAATATCAACAAAGTATTATCTTAAAATATTTTACCGAAAACATTCCGTAATTATTGTCACTCATAGGAAACTATAATTGAACTATGTTCCTTCTCATATCCATCCATCCATTTTCTATACCTGCTTATTCCTCACTAGGGTCACGGGGCGAGCTGGAGCCTATCCCAGCTGACTACGGGCAAAGGCAGGGACCCACCCTGAACAGCTTGCCAATCCATCGCAGGGCGCACACACCATACATACACCATTCGCTCTCACACCTATGGGCAATTTGGTGTCTCCAATTAGCCTGATATGCATGTCTTTGGACTGTGGGAGGAAGCCGGAGTACCCGGCGAGGGCCCACGCAACACGGGGAGAACATGCAAACTCCACACAGATTCGAACCCACGACCTTCTTGCTGTGAGGCAGCAATGCTGGCCACCGTGCCGCCCCCTCCTTCTCATATTTTACACACTTTTTAAAGTTGTCCATAATGATTAAGAAAACTGCACTAGTCACCTGTGACCCACGGGCCGTAAAACAGGAGGTGATACTCGCCCACTTTCTCTTTGTCATCCGTCAACATGGCTGAGACAAAAGATTAAAGTAAAGATGTGCGACAGAAAATCACGAATGTGGAAATGGCTACAAGAAAATGCATTAAAAAAAGTTGAAAAAACCTGATTTTGACTGTTTGGGAAATAATAAAAAGTATACGGTATGTGGAAATGTTAATACCGTGTGTGTGAATGCCTTAATCTGCCGATTCAGCATCTCGTGCCTCTGTTAGAAGTATGTTCTCTTTGGCTGGTTTAGGTCTCAGATCTATTCCCCTCACCAGCTGTGTTTGAGTTCTTTCCTAATGGCTCTATGACTCGTATTTAAACGCCCTGCTTTGAGCTGCAAGCTGCTAAAGTATAATTTGCTATTTGTGCTGAAAACCTGTTAGTGTTCCTGGTAGACACTTCTACGTTATTATGTGTACAGTAACCTGCACTGACTGCAATTTGCAGAAGTTTTTTTTTTCTTTACTCAGTCAACTTGAGCAAACTTTCAAGCCGACTAAGAGTCCAGGATTGGGACCGCCTTCAATTAAACCCAGCTGAAGTCAGTTCCTGTGTCCAGTTCAATTGGAACAAGCTTCTATGTCTAATCAGAGCCCAAGATTGGGACCCAGTTCTGGTAAATCTGTCCAAGTCTGTTCCTGTGTCCAGTTTGTTAGGAACAAGCTTCCAATACGTCTACAGTCATCAGGATTGGAACTGAGTTCCCCTCAAGCTACTCTTCCTGTGGGACAGTTCAGCTCTGAGACGGATGCGCCCCACCTGCCCGTTATCCTGGGAGCCACAGACCAGCGATTGGCAGCTCAGCTTTGCCTGTTACATCTGTGCTGAACTGCGCTGTCCGCCTGTGGAGCTCTGTCCCCAATCACTGCCTTACTGCTGTCAATGAACTTACCTGTTGGATTGTACTCTGCCTTCTCAGTTAACTCCTGCTTTGGAACAGAACACTATCGGGCAAAGAAAGCTGATAATGTTTTTTTCCCTTTTAATCTTTATATTTCAATTAAAGGATTTATGTTCGTTAATATTTTTAATTAAGTATGAAGTGGATAAACGATAAAAGCATTAATTCATTTCCTGTATAGTTCATATTTATAAAGGGTGTCATTTGAATTGAATATATCTTTATTTCAATTAATTTATTCTCCTGTTTCAGTATTTAAAATTTTTTTCTGCAAACCATAGGTGTCAATTTTTTTGGAATAATCAAAAAAATCATTGTATATAAAATCAAGCTGATCTAATTGATTACATTCACAGGGTAAAAGAACTATATTGTTTCATCCATCACATCTTGTTTCACTTGGGCGTGAAACTGAGTTCAAATGTGGGCGAAATCTATTTTTTTGGCAACGGGAAAGCAAAAGAACTTTAGACTTAAACAGAAAAGGCAATCGGCCTGCACAACTGAGGTAATCAGTTTCTAGAGAATATACAGGCCACTTCATGAGGAACGACACTTCGAACTGAGGCTATAAAGCTGTGGCAGGGTCATGGACAAGACCTGCAGTGATTCAGTGCATCTCAGATTTAAAAAACCACCCTCTCCTGCTGTAAAATTTTCACTGGGGTCAAACAAAGAATGCGTTTGTGATCTCAAGAAACATAACCAAGTGACAGTAATCTGCCAAACATGACTGCAGCTGGAGAAGAATTTGGAAGTCAGGTCATGTTATTGTTATTATTATTATTATTATTATTAGTTGCCGCTGTATACACACTGAACATAAATCCTAACTCTGAAATGTTCATTACTGTTTCAGTGCTAACTGGACACATGATGTCAGTTGGGCTTGTGTGTACTCGCTAAGAGTTGAGTGGGTTTATAATATTTTATTACTCCCATTTCAGAACGCCCGCTTTCCTCAAACACCAACAGCTGTCTAAATGACTCAGTGTAGAAACACAGTGGAAGAGTGTTAGTCGCATTCCTGCTGATGTGCATTTATACATTTGGATGGACAGTATTTATTCAGTGAAGTCAGATTGCCGAGTTCATCTTAACGCCTACAAGAGCACAGAGCACAATGTGTCTCCAGCTGTTTGAACTTAACCTTCTGCTCTCAGTGCCCACTGACCCGAGTTTGATATTGTGCTCAGTCTGTTCTCTGGATGGGAGGGGGTGGGGAGATCAAGATTTCAAAAGACCGACTTTGTTCTAGACAAGGGCTCCCGACCCCTCCTGGAGATCTACTGTCCTGTAGGTTTTTCTGCAGCTCAAACATCACACACCTTATTCAGCACTAAGGCTCTGCACTGAGCTGCTGATTACGGAGGTCTGGTGAGAAAAATTAGGTTTTGAATGAAAGTCTGCAGGATGATAGATCTCCATTAACAGGCTCCATTCGGAGCCCTAATCTAAACTGGTGCTGATACTGTGATAAATCTCTACCCTGGACAACAGTGATGTAAATTCGTCGTGCTTGTGCAGGAGAGAATGTGATTTCTAACTGTAATTACAGCTCACTGGTTCTGCTGCTGTACAGCAGGATGTTATTGAGAAACATGGATTCGAATGTAACGTCTCCAAGGTGCTTTATTGCATCACTGTCTACGTTTAAGCCCCTGTCTGTATCTCCAGGGTGGTGATATATCTGAGTCAAGAGAGCGAGCTACAATCTCATATTACTTGGGTAGAGATCAAAATAGACATTCCTCCATGAATACTGATCCGCTCTATTGTTTTCGTGCAATAACTAAAAAATGAACATGGTTTAAAGCTGCAGCCACAAAGGTTTCTTAAAGACTCTGTTATGTTCACAGTGACAGAATGGATTTGGATAGAATGACCATAAATAATGGCAGCAAAGACTATATGAGGTTTCTGTGATCCAAACTGGGCAAAAACAGCACGTGCCTCAATATGCAAAACCCATCACACCCCACAGTCAGTGGTTGGCAGGAAATGGCAGCTCCATCATCCGCTCTTGTGGTATTCACAACCTTATAAGAGGACATTTTTTGAAAGCTCCAGTTTCAGGAGATATGATGTGTTTGCAAATGTCTTCTGATATAGCGGAGGGCATGGGAGAGCATTTTTCGGTGTCTGGTAAGTTCAGTCGTATTGGGGTTTTCTTCATAAATTTATTGTCACGTCCCATCGCCCTTGTTAATTACTGTTTCCTTGCAGGTTTGCCATCTGTATCATTTTTTATTTTGTTTTGTTTATTGTTTCTTGTTGTTCAATTATTTTCTCGTTCTTTTTACCTCCTTGTATGTTTCCCGTCGTGCTTCATAATCCAGTTTCTACTTTTTTAATAGTTTTTTTTTAATTGTATGTAAGCTCCTGGTTTGCATTTCCCCATTGCTGGATTGTTTAACATTCACTCTCCCGGTGTTACTCTCTTACTTCTACAGTGTTAAAGCAGTATTTTTACTATTTTAGACACAGGGTTTTGTATGCAATTTCCCTATTTATTTTCCCAATTAGCTCTCCAAAATTCCATGCTTCTGTGAAGAAGAGGTGTTTTAAATTTACCTCATTTTCAAAATGTTTCAGTTTTTATAATCATGCTAAACTATGGAAGAAAGGTCAAGGGAAACGTCACTTTCATTCCTTATTCCTGAATCCAGATGCTGGGGAGATTTGCATGTGCTCTATGACCCTTTTTTCCAGGAAAATAGAATCTGTTAAATAATGAGGACCTTCCCACTCATCTCTGTGTAACAGAAATCACTCCACTGAAATGAGTGCTGCTGGTAACCATATCAGCACTATACCTGCTGATTTACAAAGTGTAATGGCATCTGTTAAATACTTCAGCGGTCTTCTGGATTTTGGCAAATATAGACACACCCATGGTTATGTTGTCAGGTTATTTAGTCCTGTAACACTCTGGGCCCTAAATTTATCCCTTTAACCGAGTCAAGAAATGCAAGTGCTCATGATATTGCAGATTGATTCAGCATGTCTCACTCACCAGCACTAGCATGTTCTGGTGATTTATTGATATGAGGTGATATGCGAGTGCAGCTCTGGCACTGTCGTCAAAAGGCTTGGTCTGAGATTACCTGTAGATGTGGTGGAGGTTTGTTTTTATCAAGGCAAATGAGATCAGCTGCTGTCATTCCCTTTAAAACCAGTGCATTACTGCCATAGCAAATGGGAAATTTTATTGTATCAGGTGCAGAACAAGCATTGAACTTTGATGCTCTGCTGGGAACACCCTTCCCTGGAGGACACAAATGAGCTTCTAAACTCTATGCAAGAGTTTACGCAAGTTCATTAATCAAGCTTCCCAGGACAAGCGATGTGAAGGCTCCTTGGAACGTGGCAGATGATGCATTTTGTATAAAAAGATGTGGGCCATTGATGTGTATACAAAACACAGTCATGTTATTAAAACAAGGGCGAGACTGAATTTAATTATTCATATTTCTCCCCTGTAAAAGAAAATATTAATGCATATAAATACCCCTTCAGCATCCCCTTACCACTGGACCCCTCTTGTCATTCTGTTGGCATTATGTACTGGGTGCATCATAAAAGTGAAAATTAAGATTTGCATTTATTTGCAAACAACTCTGCTGGCTGGAATTCCTTCCCATGAAACTACCATAGAGCCACAACGTTTTCATTAAGAAATCGTCTGGGTGAGTCTAAATGCAAACAAGTTCTTTCACATGAATCTTGCGTAACGTCAGATTTATTTGCACACTCCTTAATGTGCTGTTCAACCTATGGTGATACAAATGCCTTCATTGCTGACTACAAAACTGCCAAACTGGGTAAAGGTGATAAATGTTTGCGACAGATTAAATTACATAAAACGTTACCACTATATGGATTTCTATTGGTGAGGCCATAAAACTACAACCTCAAGTCTTTTCCATGTGTTTCCACTGCATAAGTGGTCTTGTACTCATTGCAGTTCTTCCCTCTCTTTGGCTAAATCTGTGCAGCGGTTTGACAGGGTTTCTGCTGTCCCCGCAGGGTGTGTGACATCACTCATCCACAGTCACTCAGCATGGCTGCAGCAGCACTGAACAGGATTAGTGATGTTAGCGCTAGTGCCAGCTGAGATCCACTGATGATGGACTTCAGGAGACCCCAGGCATAAGATAATGTGGCACGGCATGCACCGAAGTGCCTTTCATTTACCGACCATTGCGCCTTTCTGAACCATGCCACGTGGGTGAAGCACAGCTGTTTCCATGGCAACATCCCTGACGCAAATGGTGGGGAAGGGTGAGTAAAAGGCTGAACTCCAGTCTGTGTGGTGAAGAAACAGGCCAGTGATTGTGGCGCTGAAATGGCTCTGCTGTGTTTGGGAGTGGGTAGAGGAGACAGTAGAATTGGGTTCCGGCTCTGGTGAGGAGAATAAGAGGGGGTGTGGCTCTTCCAAAACAGATATTAGTCCAATAATCCCAGCAAAAAATTTAACATCACAGCTCAAACCCTGAGGCATCATGAAAGCTTTAAATACAATATTAGTTTACTACACGACAGGTTTTGTGTGCTGAAACAGTTCAGTCAGCACCTTTCCAGCATTAGGAAAAAGCAAAATTTATTTAAATAGGGTAATTTACACTTATACAGCATAAAGGCTCCCAATGTTGCAAAGTCCAAACTCCTGGTTTACTGGAGCTGGTATGTTTCTGTGGGTCAAGTCTGAAATGATTTTTCACCCTATCAAATCTTTTCAAATATTTACAACCATGCAAACACACACACACACACACACACACACACGCACGCACGCATGCACGCATGCGCATGCAAGCATACATGCACATACACACACACACATGCATGCATGCATGCGCATACACACACACACACACACACACACTAGTGCCAACAGGGCAGGACAAACAAAAAGCTATGACAAAATAACTTCAAAGCAAAACAAAGCAAGTATCACAATCATTTGAGAAAACAGACCTGAAACTCAATTATTAAAACCCATCGACAGACTGGCTAGCGCACTGAAGCAAATGGAAGAATCTGCACCGGAACCACTCTCCATGCTGCTTAAATAAAGCTCCATTCGACGACGTGGTATGGCCGCATTTCACACGTGGCCAATTAGTAGAACACGCTCATTTTCACCGTCGCGTCCACCCACATTGCCGGGATTGCGCTTCGGGGAGCTCGACTGGAGCTGTGGCTGTGCCGCTTTCAGGACCGCGGACAGCGGCCGGGAGATCAGGCGGAAAGGCGGTTGCCACAGATGCCTACTCTTACTTCCGTCGTTTTTCATGAAATTTTGTTTGAAGAACTGAAAAGCGTGAAAAATATGCTAAAATATTAAAACAAATCAGGACACTAGCAAGTATTCTTTAATGGTACAGCATATTCTGCTTGTTGCTCTTTCAGTTTGTCACATGGACTTGTTGCTTTTCATTTTACCAAGAGACACTGACCCTTTATTATATAGACCTTACCAAGCTTTCAAGATAAGAAATTGAATTATTAAAACCTCACAACTCTGCATGTCCAATACAGCGAGAAGCATACAGGAGAACTAATTTGCAAGAGCAGTGAGCAATTATATTCAAAAGAACATGAATTGTCATGGATATTCTCATTCAGAGCCCCTATTATCTTTGCTCCATCTCTTCAGCTTTCCACTTCATCCAAAAAACACACGAAGCCAAACTGAACTTGACTTGCTGTGTAGAATACTACTGCAGCCAAACGGAAAACACAGCGCTCTGTTTTTCACAGGTGAAGATGAGTGCTGTCTGTTGATAAGAGAAGGACTGTTGTTCATCTTCAGCTTTTGTGATGTGATGTGTGTTTCTGATGCTCAAGGTCTCTGAGGCCTTCACAGCTGTTTAATTATTTCTGGCAGAAACTTTCCAACAGAGCCGACTGACACAAATCAAGATATTTTTTCCAAGGCTGCAATCCATTTAAAAATAACTGAAGAGGCATCTTGAAGAAATGCTTTATATGAGTGAGTGAAGGGTGTGATTGATGAAGAATTAAATATGCGAATGATGCCCAGGTGCATCAGAAGATGCTCCAGTTAGGTTTCAGGACACAGGCTCTGTAAAAATACTTTTCTTTAACCCCAAAAGCTCCCTGCCACCCCCTCCTGCGAGCTCGAATGTAGGAGTGACTAAGAAGATAGAAATGACTGTAGTCAAAAGGATCTTACATCCTCCTCCGATATCAGATTCATTTGTGCTCAATGTGCTCAATGTGCTCAACATTCAATGTGTTGCACTATTTTGGATGATATTTATCTTAATACACAACAGTGAACAGCATTAGAAATGAATGAATGAATCAATAAATGAATAAATGAAAACATGTTGGATATTTTGCTGACAGTGTTACTCTGGCTGGCAGAAAACCTCATTCTTTGATAGTGAGGGACTCTGCTGAACAGCACAGATGAGGCGAAGCGTGGATCTCTCAGCTTGGGGACGGACATGTCGGGAGGGAGATGGATGTTAACAGCTCAGACCTCTCAGGGCTTCACACTCATCAGGAGCGGATTCCTCCTGCTAAAAGCCTTCAGCTGTGCTGCAGAGCCGAGCTGCGCTGAGACTCTCCTCTCCAATGCGCCTCACTGCTCTGCCATCATCTCTAAGACCCCCATCTCTCTCCACCTCCATTCTCAATTCAGCTTTTCGCTGAAAGGGTCCTGCTACAATGCAGTTTGTTATTTTAACAATGGGTGTGGCACACTATGTAAATTAATTAGCGATTAATAGAACTTATTGAATCTGTCAGCTTCTACATTACAGTAACCATGATAAGGCCAAGACTTTGGACTCTTCTATTTATACCCAAAGAATATTGCACAAGACGATGAGATCTGGGATCAATCTCATTTCAATGCACTCAATTAAGAAAATTAGCTTTAATGAATTCAGTTGATTGAATATTGGTGGAGTGCATCTGATGATTTTTCAAGGTTTCAATTTCAATTAAATACCTAGGATAGGACTAGATGAGATGTTTGATGGAAACTCTCTTCTGAGAACACCTTAGAGTCTGAGGTCTGAAAACACTTCTGCAATCAGTAATAAGTGCTCTTTTATTGCTTCTTTATCAGTGTTGTGTGCGTGCCTGCTTGCATGTGTGTGTGTGTGTGTGTGTGTGTGTGTGTGTGCGTGCGTGCATGTGTTTGGGCATGTGTGTGCGTCTGTGTGTATGTGTTTGTGCGTGCTTGTGTGTGTGTGTGTGTGTGTGTGTGTGTGTGTGTGTTCTTGTACGTGCTACAAAGTGAGATCCAAAAAAAGTTATTTTCCTAAAGAGTGGGGACATTTTTGGGAAGTGAGGACATTTGGGCCGGTCCTGACAACTACAAAGGCTAATTGTGACTTGTTAGTTAAGGTTAGGGGTAAGGTTAGAATTAGGGACAGGTTAAGGTTAGGGTAAGGGTTTGGGTTAGGCATACATTGCTTATTGTTAAGATTAGGGAAAGGCTGTAGTGACACAGCAAAAATGAATGGAAGTCAATGTAATGTCCTCACAAAGATAGAAGTACAAGGTAGTGTGTGTGTGTGTGTGTGTGTCTTGTTTGTTCACTTTAGCAAAGGTCTGCAGACTAGGTTGAGAGAATACTTCTCAAGATAATGTTTTATTTTTCATCAACTCAGCAACTGCCAGTCACGACGACTTATTGTCCTGATCTTTTTTCTGACTTTCTGGGTTTGAATTGGAAGCACATGATTGTTCCTGATAGGTGGTACAGACACGTCACTCAAGAAGGACTGCAGTACAGACCAATCAATCCAGGCATGGAGATCCAACCACTTCAGAATACAGAGGGAAAGAATGAAGAAATAATTGTTTCACAGTTGGTCAGTAGCACTGTGTCAGGTAGTATGAGGTAGAGGAAGATATTTCACATGAGGTAAACTACATGGTAATAAAATGATTGATTCATACAAATATGTAAACCAAATGACTTAAACTCCCCTTCAAGACTGTGATCGTTAACCAACCTTCCTGCTACTGCATTTCTTGCTCCTGCTTATCACAAAACATTATAATTACTGTCCTTTCATATCTTCAAAGAGAGAGGGCATATTAATCCTTCTCACTTTGAAGGTTAATTACCGACCCACTCAACGTAAAGTTTTGTGAGACTTGTAAAGGTTTAGTGATTGTTTCATTCACATGACACACTACTGTGAACATGAGGCATATTTATTTTATCGCCATACTGGAGCATAATTTGTTTCACCAGGACATTAAAGTTTGTATCTTGCAAAAGGGCATAAACACAAAATGTATTTTTTTGTGCCAGGTTTTTTTTTTTTTTTTGTTCTTGAAAATGGCAAACTATGAATCTTCTCAGGCAGGCTCATTTTTACATTAGATACATTTGATAATCATCGATATTTATGCAGTTGATAATTGATATATTGATGGAGTTGAATGCACACAGTGTACATATTTCCATACTTCCCAATCATGGTTCCTTCATGATTGATTGATTCTTTATAGTTTAACAACACTGTAAGTGATTTTTCAACTGTCTTATGTCAACATACAATTCATTCATACTAATGGGCTACTTCAATCAGCCCAGCATGTATGTCACAAGAAACCCGCAGGAACACGGAACACGGAACATGCAGACTACACACAGAGGGCCCCCGGGCCGGAGTCAAACCCATAACCTTATTGCTGTGCTGCCCACTGCATCACTGCCCATTCCTCCTTAATGGAGAAACACAAGTATTGCAATAAATACTTGCTTATTATGGTCTGTTCTTTGCTCATTTCTGGGTAATAGTGAATGAGAAATGAAAGCTGTACCAGCTGACATTTTCAGAGTCTGTCTCCAGGCGAACTTCAGCTGCAGTGCATCAGCATTAGCATTAGCGTTAGCATGCTGTGCCAGTCTGACTCATCCGCAGGCAAATACCACAGGAGCATCTAACCTGGCAGAGAGTCTCGCAGTCAACAAGCCAGAAAAGTTTGGAATAATCTAAAAATGCACTAATTTTGCAGCTGCTGGCATGTGATCATACCAGTGCCAGAAGGAGGATTTAAAATGACTCTGAGCTCCCTGTTTATTTTCAAACACAAACCGATTCTCCTGAGCTTTTAATCTGCACTGTTGTTGCATCCAGTCACTTAACACAGTCACTAATGCTGTGATGTCATTGATCACCGCAAACACACATTAAACATACGTTACCCAAACACACATTACAGTTCACCTCTCCCTCACGGGACAGATGCTGGGATGATTTTCAATGCAAAATGAAGCTTTGTGTAACTCAATGTAAGTAATTCTATTAATCTCCCAGACAGGGTTATGGAGGTGATTAAGTATTTTTCAGTGCTGTTGCAAACCATTTTGGTCACAGTCTTTCCTCCAAAACCCTTCAGCACCAAGTAAAAATCACGAGAAGGTGGCTTACAAGTGTGTACAGACTAGATCTATGAGACAGCAAAGAGTTAACCAGTTATTGACAAAATCCTGCACAGACCGGGAATGAATTTGAATATGGGAGCAATCAAAGAGAAAAAATGTGCATGTGATTTAATTTTTTTTGTTGTCAGTAACAGTGTGGGAGTGAGTGGTGTGGATGTGTCAGTAACTGTGGGAATGAGTGGTGTGGATGTGTCAGTAACTGTGGGAGTGAGTGGTGTGGATGTGTCAGTAACTGTGGGAATGAGTGGTGTGGATGTGTCAGTAACTGTGGGAGTGAGTGGTGTGGATGTGTCAGTAACTGTGGGAATGAGTGGTGTGGATGTGTCAGTAACTGTGGGAGTGAGTGGTGTGGATGTGTCAGTAACTGGGAGTGAGTGGTGTGGATTTGTCAGTAACTGTGGGAGTGAGTGGTGTGGATGTGTCAGTAACTGTGGGAGTGAGTGGTGTGGATTTGTCAGTAACTGTGGGAATGAGTGGTGTGGATGTGTCAGTAACTGTGGGAATGAGTGGTGTGGATGTGTCAGTAACAGTGTGGGAGTGAGTGGTGTGGATGTGTCAGTAACAGTGTGGGATTGAGTGGTGTGGATGTGTCAGTAACTGTGGGAATGAGTGGTGTGGATGTGTCAGTAACTGTGGGAGTGAGTGGTGTGGATGCGTCAGTAACTGTGGGAATGAGTGGTGTGGATGTGTCAGTAACTGTGGGAGTGAGTGGTGTGGATGTGTCAGTAACTGTGGGAGTGAGTGGTGTGGATGTGTCAGTAACTGTGGGAGTGAGTGGTGTGGATGTGTCAGTAACTGTGGGAGTGAGTGGTGTGGATGTGTCAGTGAGCTCTGGGCTTCTCTGCCTCTTAAGTGATTCATGTTGCTAATTTCCAGGTCAGGTGTGTCTGGTCCCTGGGGCTGCATTGACTTTAATGGCTGCCTGTAGTTTCCTGCTGGATGTTCAATATTTTATACTGTTCTGCATACCTACATGTACAGCCAATTAAGTAAAAGTAATTTCTCTCAAACCCCTTTTTCTTAACTTGAGAGGCTATTGAAATAATATGAACTCAATCGTGAGAATAGGATGCATGTTTATATGTTCATGAAATAAAAATAAAACTTATTCTTACCCTAAGCTCAAAAATTCTGAGAATAAATATCAATTAATCTTTTCAAAAATATTTCAGTGATTCCCACTGGGATTTGAGGTGCTCAATGGCAATCAAACCCATCCTTGCAAATACAGTAAGACACTATTCTCTGTCACTATGGTTACCGTAGGCCTTATCCCATCTTCACAGCTGAGTGGCTGATGCTGTGAGAGCGAGGGCCTGTGATTTTAGCAGCGGTGAGCGCAGCCTGTTTATCTTTAACATGACGCCAAACCACAGATGCTGTGAAAGGTCTCACTGCCACTCGGGACTGTGTTGCAGTGAAAGGTAAAGATGAAATGACAGGGGCGTTTTTAAATGTTGAACATACCGTGATGCCAGAGGGCCAATTGGGTGCTAAATATGGAATCATCGGGTACATAAACTCTGCCTCTGCGCAAATTCCTCCTCTGTGTTCTGACACATGCATCTCGTATTAGTTTCATTTCCAGACTGGATGGATTCTTATGCTCAATAGCCTTCTCTGGCATCTGCAAGCAGCTTACGCTGTGATTTTACCTGCTCAGCACATTGGCACTTGTCCGTGATATTACTTTCTGGTGATACTTTAGTTGAACCCAGTGTTGCGCCTGAGGACATTGCCGTAAACATGAAAGAAATGGCAAACATAACCAGCAGGGGGTGCCAGGGGGATAAGGTGAGGGAGTGATGGGTACTGCAGGCTAGAGAAGGCTAAGCCGTCCCTAAATATGCAGCTGTTTACAAACAAATTTTCAAGTTCATGGATGTCATGTTTATATGGAAGCAAATATGGGTCATAAATAGTTTGAGCTTTTGAAGAAAAATTATTGAACACAGATGCAATCTGCACATATAAAAAGTTTTGCAGTTTTAGAAATATTCTGTTCATGTTTAATAAAGTTTTATGCACCCAGATATAATTTACATAAGTTATGTAGTTGTAGAAATAACTTGTGTATGCGTGAAAAAGTTTTGTGCTTGTAGATATTACTTGCTCGTGCAAAATGTTCTATAGCGGTAAAAAATTTTTGTATTGGTAATTAAAATTTGTGCCGTGAGGATTCATGAAGTCTGAAACACACACAGACATTTCCTGTCTTTGCATGTGTCACTGAAGTTACAAGCTCTCAAATTTTGACCATCTTACACGTGAGGCTGAATAGCCAATCAGCTCTGACTTGAGGTCATTAAATGGCCGAAAGGACTGAATTCACTCTGCGCTCAGAGTCGGCAAAGAAAGGTGGACAAGATTGTTTCTCCTCCTGCAGCAGCAGTTTCACATAAACTCCTCGTCCCCGACACCCAGCGGGGAAGGGCCTGCAGTCAACTCCCCTCCACCGTTACCACCTGACAGCTCAAGATTAGCCGCTATCTCTGCTGTTCTTCAGAAGCACATGAAGATCCGCAGCTCGGCAAAAAAGCAAGTCTAATTGTGACAGTAGGTGTAATTGATACTGGTGACCATCCGTAATATAGCAAAACTGCTGCGTCAGGATTAATGTGAGTCAAACGTACTATAGTCCTGCAGCTCTGACAGAGATGATTGAGAAATAACTGGGCCGTTTAACAAGGAGGGATTATATTCGGATTTTTATGTTGTTATGTTGCGACAAAGAGCAGTAAGACTGCTACATGGCTGGGTGGCAGGTGCTCTGGTTGGATGGGCACCGACACAGCGTAAACAACTCTGGGGTTTCCTTGGTTTTGCCACTTTCTCCCTGTGGCTCATCAACTGAAGTTAGATGATAGTCAGACCTCTCACTGCCCTAAACCCTCCTTAATCCAGCACTTCCTGTGGTGGAATCCAGTACTGGCCACTAAGCTGCCAGGTGGTGGCCTTGGGGGGGGAGGGGGGGGGGGTGATGGGTGATGGGTGTCTGTTACATCCTGTTTCTGAATCAATTTTTCCCACAGACAGGTTGTCTGCATCTTTTTCAATTTGTCTCTTGATTAATTTCAGTCATTACATTACGATCTCGTGGCTGCGCCCCTCCCCCTCTGCATTCCTCTGCTCCTCCCGCCCCTGACCCTCATTGGTCGTTGTTGTCTCTGTGTATTTAAGTTCCTGTCTTGCATCTCCCCTTTGCCGGTTCCTAGCGGTTTATTCCCGGTTCCCACATCTTCTTTGTGGTCTTCGCTGACCGTCATCACTCCCCAACCTGCTTCCTCTTGCCTTTTCCCAAATGATTCGATGGCCTGGACCTCGACTCTGATCAGCATCTTCTTGTGAAAACTGTTCACTGCTTGACCTCTGCCTGCCCTCCCAAATATGATCTGCCTGCACGCCATTGCAGTCTGCCTGTTACTGACTTGGTCTATGTGCTCTAATCTCCAACTGCTGACATCCAGGCTGAGAGATGTCAATGCCTTTGTTAATAATCTGTATGGGAGTTTCTTTAGATCGTGGCATTATGTGCTGCTTTCTGCTTACAATTGCCAGGCAGGTTTATTGAAGTGATGTTTAGGTTAAATAGGGCTGGCAGTAATCATGGCTGGGTGTGTCAAGTGATTTTTAATTTAATTTTTGTCAATTAATGAAATGTGTTTAATTGGATGATTAAGTCTATTGGTTTACCTTTTCTTAAAGGGCCAGGTACAGTTGGATAGCTTTTTGTATTAATATTCAAATTATAATTCAAAAACTGCATTTTGTGGTTTCTCAGGTTATTTGTTTTAACACCAAAATTATTTTGATGATCTCAAACATTTAATTGAACAAATATGAGGAGATAGAAGAACCTGGGAAGGAAAAACACTTCTTCACAGGGCTGTAGCTTCCAGTCATCTTCATACACCACGACTGTACAGCAAACCCAACATAAATACCCCACTGGAGGAGCGGGCTTAGACTGCAAGTGCAGTTCAGCATCGGCAGGGCGTTTATTGGGATTAACAAAGCTCATGGTCAAACAGAAACAGATCAATAGCCAGGCAAACAGAGTAATGCAGAATAGTCAGAATCAAAGTCAGGAGACAAGCAGAGAATATTTCAGTCGCCCGGGAATCAATCCGCAACAAAGACAGTAACAAAGGGGCTGAGCTGAGGGAATGAAAGGGGAGGGAAAAGGGGAGTTGGATGGGATAAGGGAGAAACACAGGAGAAACTAAACAGATGGGTACAAAATGGGAATAAGGGGAAAATAAGTACTAATCAATCTGCAATCACACAACGTAATGCAAATAATCAATAACAAGACTTACGGGAGATACACAAAAAACGAGCAATCAACAATCGAAACCAGAAAACGCAGAAACGAGACTTAACCAAAGTGAGCTTATGGGAAGAAACGAGTCGACAAGAAGCTGCGGTAAAAGTGGGTCTTTCAAACAGAAACTAATTAAGTGGAATCCCAGCTAAACACAGGGCAGCTGTAGAGGGAGGCGGAACTAGAAAAGCAAGGACGGTGATTGGAGAGAGAGGGGAAACAAGTGGAGTTCTAACTCTAATCTAACTAATCACCCGTGCCTCTCTAAACTATTCTCAAGTGTGGATAGCCAATGAGAACAGCCAGAGAGAAGGAAGTGGAAATACCTCACCGAAATACAGGGAAGAGAGTGTGATGAAATGACAAGACACCACGAGACAGAAACGAGAGGAAAACATTCAAGACCAAAGACAGCGCAATCTTACAGAAGCATACATACTCTAAAAGAATAAATATGATAAATAAATAAATAGCAACTAAAAATACTAAAACATACTAAAAACAAACATATAAATCAGCGATTTCCAACACCCATAAAATATCAGCATTTTCTCATTATAGAGAATCAGCATGATAATGCCAGAAAATACATCTGCTCCTCTTCGGTGAAATGGAGATGAGCGCGAACAGTGAGCAGAGACTGCAGTTATCTGGAAATGTAATTTTCCTGACAGCCAGAGGAGGAATCAGTCCATCGGCACAGAGCACGGTGACACATATTATGTTTACAGGCCATAATCTTTCCTAATACAATGAGGTCCACTATGCAAGACCCTCTTGATGATGTGAGTGCTGTGCTCACTGACTCCCAGGCCAGACTCCAAAACTGTCGATGTGCTGAAATATTTTGAAAAAGAAAAAAAAAAACTAATAGGAGGCAGAACAGAAATGTTCAAAGATCCATTTTGAAAGGTATCCAGTTTCATTCGATAAGCACTCAAGATCCCACATACAAATGTAGGTTATTTTATCTCTCAAAATCACATTCACATTAAATTAATTTTCCATTATCTCACATAGATCTGCCATGTGAGTGCAGTCTAGTTAACTGGATTGATATAAAATCCCTTATTCTAAACGATCAAACATATGGATCGTCTCATTTGGCCAGAGCATTACGTTCTGAAGCATGATGGACGAATTGCACAATCTCTGAGCAAATCTAAACCACACCGATGCCAGCTCTGGCCTGTGTTTCCAGTGCGTTGCTGCACAGTCGCTGATCACATCTCCCACAGTCCAGGACGGGTCTGCCAGTCGCCCCGGCCAGGGCAGAGGGGACCACAAAACCAGAATCAACATTAGTTGAGTTTTACAGTCCTTCTTTGGGCTCTGATATCTAAAAAGAAAAAATGTTGAATCAGAAAGCTGCTCTGCAGCCACAGAGCGCACACAGCCTGTGGTACTTTTAATTTCAAGATCTATGAAGCAAATCATTTTTATGTGAACATGCTGAGACAGTAGCTTTGGGGAATGGTTACCAGGCGCAAAGCGTATTCTTTGTAAAGTATTATATATTATTTGCTAATTTTTCATACTTAAATTTATTAGATCATCAAACTAGTCAATACAAAACGCAGTTTTTAAATAATCATTTCATATTGAAGGAAAAAAGCTATCAAACTCAACCTGGCCCCATGTGAAAAAATAATACCCCCTTATTGTCAACCAGTGAAACTAGTTTGATTGATAATTGGGTTCAAGTTCAACAGACACACCCAGGCATGATCACAGCCATGACGACTGTAGTTATGAGGTAAAAGCTCAAAACTGTCCAGACACACAGAGTCTCAACAATTTGTATTTGCCAATGACCGTCTTGTAGGGTTTGACTCAAGAGTTTCTTTTATCCCGCAGTGTTAGCGTATGTAGCATTACACTGCTAACTGTGTCCCGCAGTTTGGGATCTTTACTGGCAAATGATACAAATGTTACAGGTTTTATTAGAGGACAGTAAACTGAATAATTATCATGATGCCGCATTCGCAGATGTACAGCAGCGTAATGGGCATTTATTAATACGAAAGTCCTTGAAATTATAACTCTAAAGCGAACACTGAAGCCAGTGCGAATGATGCTACAGCCACAAACTGACACTACTTCGCAAGTAGTGGTGCAATGCACTGCATTGACAATTACAGAGGAATTAAGTCTTAACTCAGTTTACATTCGGCTGGGAGTTGGGTCAGATGGCAGGGACAGGGCTCTGCATGGAGTTATGAATCATAATAAATTATTCTTCCCAAATAAAAGCTCATTACATCCCCATCAGTCTTTACATTTCCTTGTCTCTGTGGTTCATTATTTATGGGCCCTGCTGCTGCTGCGAGGATATTGTCTGTGGAAGACAGGCAGACAAAACCAAAAAACAATGTTTTACCCGCAAATGAATGCAACGCATGAGTTTGTGGGTTGTTTATAGGCTAATTAATCATAGAAACCACAACTGATTTTGTGAGCCTGAATATACATTATTAAACAAACTCTCAGCCTGTCGGGGAGGGTAATATGTCGGAGGAGGTTTGCTATACACACAAATTTCAGGCCACTTTTTGCCTCTTTCTGGTCTGAAACTAGAAGCCGAACTTTTCTGCAAAGGAAGATACCAAACCTGGATTCAGTCCTTCACTCTGATTCGAATGCGCAGATGTTTTCCTAAATCACAGTTTGGGAAGTTCCTTTAGCTGGTTGCAAAACACATCTGGTTTTAAGCCAATATTCGCAACCGGATTGAATTGGACTGCAGTCCCTGGTGCCCAGCAGGGAGGCTTTAAACCAAAATGCATTTAAGAGAATCGGGCTCCTTTCTGCAAGCCCGTGATTAGTAAAGGGGGGAAAGGGCTAAAAGCAACAAACAGCCCGGCGGGAGCCCTGAGGATACACAGGTCTCTGCGCGGCTCGTTGACTTGGATGCAGCTCCGTAAGTTAATTCCCCAGAGTAATGAGCAGATCCAATCTGAGCACCACGTGCACCAGTCTACCTTCATCACGTGAGCTCATCTTCGCTTGGGGCACCAGAAGTCCCAGTCTTGCAACCATTTACTAATGCATCTTCATAATAATGGCGATTTTACCCTTATCGGTGAGGTTCAGTACAATTTGCTTGTAAAAGTTACTTTTTGCATTTCCATTAGTCAAGGTTGTGGATGCACCCAAAGAAACTGAGACAAGGACAGCCACAGCTCTGTCAAGGTTTCAAGCAAACTGTGCCGTGTCAATAGGGAGGAGCTTGAAATCTGAAAGGCTACAGACGACTGATTGGCCAGACAGAATCGTGACTGAATTGAACTTTGCTTGACAAAGAACTTCATTTACAAACAAGCTCAGTATAATTAAAACTTTTCACAACTAAGTTTTTTGTTTGTTCTTCTTCTTTTTTTATTTTTGTTATTCTGATTTTTTTTTTTTTTCATTATATATAACTAATATGTATAATTAGAGCACTCAGAGCGCATACCTCTACCAAGGTATTTGGAACTTTACTACCATCTAGAGGATTTTAACATGTATGGCATTTATTATTCCAATCCTCCAATCACCCAATGGTGAAGAATTCTTTAAAGAATTCCTGGATCCAGAATTTCAGCCGCATCACTCCCACAATGAAATCACCCCTAAGATGAGCAAAGAAGAACCTCAGGTAAAAAATATGTCTGTGACTTTTTCTGTAATGTTGCCAACAAACAAACATACCCACAAATGAAGGTAAAACACAACCTCCCTGGCAGGGGTAAATAAAAAGATGTTGACCCAACTACAGAGGGAAATAAGCTGCAGAATTTACTCTGCATGATGACCAACAACCTATTTAAACACGAAACACAGTGATGACCCTCCAGTGACGACTCCACCCACGCTTATCAGAACAGTTATCAAAGGAAACGCACCAGAGACCCAGGGTCAGGTGCAGGGCGGGCGGCGTAACTGAACCGCTCTGAGCCAAACCGCTGCGCAGAAAAGCAACATTTATTACCAGGCAGCACCACTCAACTGAACCATGACTGTCCATGTTTGGAGGACAAATGGAAGCCAGTTGTACATTTAGGTACAAGTACATCACCTGGTTATGAAAATGTGTATCTCAGTAACCTGTTAATAGACTGTTCATACTGAGAAATCGTTTAACAGTACAGACTTTCAGGGGTAAAATCATGTCTGGCAGACGGAAAGCCTGCACTGTAAATCAGGCACTTAATCTCGTTACCTTTTTAAGTTATGAGCTCATTGGATTTTATGACTGATGCTTATGTTCACTTCAAAGGTAATGAATTCGACATTCAACTTCTTAATTTGATTGATAATAGTTTATGGCCATTTAATGTGCTGTAGAGGCCGGGGCAGGAGCGCAGAACACAGTCCGAATCTGTGTTGAACAGGATAAGTGACACAGTTATTGAGTTTGGAGTCAGAGCACAGCTTTGTCCGTGGCAGTTTACAGTAATTTAAACATCTCGTTAAACATACATCCTTAGACCTCAGCACTGCAATTTCTTTGAATTTATTTCCTATCTTGTGACAGTGTCTGTATGTCACTGAGTATATTTGTGCATCAGGAGGTAAATCGCATTCATGACTGGCTCCAGACAATGAAAATGTGGTTTGGTCCATGCACAACTGCCAGTGTAGAACTTCCGGGTTTTGAGGGGAAAAACGTTCTTGATAAACGGCACGGCATGAGTTTATCAACACAACAGCATCCAGTGACATTTACACATTCTCCTCAGAAGTAGCTGGATAAAAACTATGAAATAGGCTGACAATCAAACTGCATCCCATATCAGATCTGGTTTCTGCTTTTAGGTTGAGATATTAT